>PVKU01000785.1:0-396489 GCA_004027475.1 Anoura caudifer | reverse complement strand
GCCTTGCCTTCCCTTCCCTTCCCTTCCCTTCCCTTCCCAAAAACAAATAACTTGGCTCCTGGGCAGCTTAGCTTTAAATTGGAAAATGCAACCTCGCCTGGAAGAACAACAGTATCACAGTCTTCCCACTGTGCAGAACAGCTTGTGAAATACATCCCTGCAGGCAAGGCCATAAAAGGCTGTCTAATATCCTGGAACCGCCAGCCCCTAAAGGACCTCCTATACATTTTCTTTAGAATTCTACTCTATAGGTGTGTTTCCTCTCTTTTCCAGCAATTTCTCACCCTCGATTGATCTTGTGTGTGTGTGTGTGCGTGCGCATGTGTTTTTTTTCCTCTCCACTTAATCAGTGATCCCATCTTTGGGTCATTAGAAACAATGGTGGCCCTGAAGATGAGGACCAGATGAGGGTTCAGAGGGAAATGTAGAAGAACCAATGACTAGGAAGTCTGAAAAGGCAGTCTGGCCCCTCTGACCTTAATAAGATAAATTCCCTTTCTAGGCTGTTTCAGAGGGGCCAGGTTTAATTAGGGGCTCTCATCTATCTCTTCTCTCTGCTTGTCTCAAAAATACGAAAACTGGATTGAAGCCAGCTCATGGATGGGTCTAATCTCTTCTTACCTAGATGATAGCGGTCCCCAATAAGTCTCCCTAACTCCAGTAATCACCTACCGCCACCTGTGTGACATTCTGAAAGCCAAAGGAAATGAGGAGAATCTTTACCTTTAATCTACTCAGCGCTTCAACATAGATCACGGTGACAACATCATTGTAAAGTTTGTTGTTAACTGCAGTTACTTTGGAAATTGTATTTGAAATTTTATAATCAGAGCCAGATGCAAGAGAATGCAAATACTCAAGTGTGTTTAAGAATCATATTCACTGCTTTTCAGTTGAGAGCCAGGGCAGCATATTCTCTGCCTATTCCCCCCCCTCCCCCCCAGGCTTGAAGCTGAGCGCAGCTTTCCCTGGAACTTACCTGGTGTCTGTGCCCTTCTGGGGTGGGTGCGTGCATGCGTGTCCCTGTGTCCTGTGGGTTGTTCTTGTTGTTCTTGCTTCAGGGCATCAAAGTTTCAGTTTAACTGAGCACCAAAACCTCATTTCCTTCCAGCCTTTGATTTTATTGAAGGAAACATTAACTATGTTTTAATTAAGAAAAACTCTTTGTGCCCTGCTACTTCTTCCAGCTGTGGCTTTTCTTCCTGGTAGAAAAAATAGGGGTAACCAATATCAACAATTTAAAAAATAGGACAAGGCTTTGCCAGTCTGGGCGTACATTTTCCTGCTAAACACTTCCCTGGTGCTGGCCCCTAGGATGATCTCAGGTACATCTTCCCATGAGCCATTTAGACAATAGCATGCTCTCAGCTCGCTTCCCAACATCAGGCCATCCGCCGACCTTTGTGTTCAGCGGCATCCTTCTGCTCTGTGTTGCTTTGAAAAGACTAGTCTCTAACAGGGAAAGCTTACTTTCAAGAAGACTTGGATATTTTTCCCCCACTTTACTTTAACTTTTGTTATATTTAGTTAAGGAACATATCTTTTAAAGCAGTGATCTAAACTTTATTTTTAACAATCAAAAAGACCCAGAGATAGAATTCAGTAGAATAATTTTACCTTTCAATTTTACATTTTGAAATATGTCCTGGTTTACATTTTGATTTCCAGGCCTTCCTGACACTTTATTTTTCCTTGTTGTTTGGGTCCAAGGTACAGTGGATCTTACCTGGATGCAGTAAGCAGAAGGCACTGACCCAAGACCGACATTAGGACTGTACTGTTGAGTTCATGCAAGACCTAGGAAGGACTGACCCAAGGCCTAGATTAGGACTGGGCCGGGATCCAAGGGACTGACTCACCCAGGGCAAGTGTGATATGAGACGATGGAGCTGAGCAGATTAAGCGCATTGCTAGTGCCAACATCTGTCACCTACTATGCGCCGGGTACTGTGCAAGATGCTAAGGGTACAGTGCTGAGCAAGATAAACAAGGCCCTGGCCACATGGAGCAAAGCTGCCTACCATTGTAGAAAAGGAACAGGTATTAAACAATTATACAATAAACATTATGGAGGACAGGATGACTTTGTATAACAGAGAGATAGGAACCAGTCAGACAGTTAAGGAAACTTTCCCACTGAGAATGCTATTTAACTGCAGGCCTGAAGGAGGGGCAGACATTTGCCGGGCAAATACAGAGGCAGGAGCAGTACACAGGGAGGCCTACGTGAGAAGGCCCGGGTGTGACGAAGAGCCTGGCACGTTGCACAAACTCAGTGAGTGGCTGAAATACAGGAAGGTTGGGGGTGGGCAGGGGGTGGTGATGGTTATAAAATGGGACTGGAGAGGTTTAAGAGAGTCAAAAATTATTGCAAGCTTAGACGTTAGCCAGGTGACATTCTGCCTCAGTTCTGAGAGGCCCAGCAGCAGGACCCAGACATCAAGTAATACTCAAGTGACAACAGGCAAAACGGCCATCTCACGAGCTGTCCAGTCAGGCTCAGGGCAGAAGTGTGAGCCAGGCATGCGCTATGCTTGAAGGACTCCCAGAGGTAAATGGGAAAGCTGACCCCTAGTCACTGAGTGAGGTCCGGACAGCAATGCAGGCTCAGAGGGAGACAGGTTTTATGAGAAGGATTCCTTGGATTTAAGCAGTAGGGACATAGGGACAAAGCTAATGACTGGTCACAAGGACCAGGCCAGTGTACCATGGGATCCCTGAGGGAACCAGCAATGACATTTGGGTCTAAAAAGCCATTCACGACTGAGGTGGGGACCCAGGTATCCTCACAGGGCCTCTGGGTCCTGTGTATTTTGTGGAGATTTGACTCCATTCTGGATTTCCCTGGATTGTGGGTTTTAGGGCCTTTATACCTCTCTGTCTTAATGTGGGCTAGTTCAAGAACTGGACCATGGATTTAGCTATGAGACACTGTGGAGGGGGACAGATTAGAGAAAAAAGGGAGCGCCCATGCCACCCTCCTATCATACGTGGGTTTCACACTGTCATTATTTATGATCTTTGAAAAGCATCTCTAAAACTTAACAAAGCCAAGTGTTTCTCTTGAAAGCCTCAGTAGAGCCGTCGTAAATCCCATCCCATCTCGTGATGAAATCTGTTTTGTACTCATCTACAATCCCATTTAATTTGTTTCTATCCCTTAATGTCTTTGTTGCTTTAAAAAAAAAGAAAAAAGGATTTCCAGTGTCAGAGAAATTAAATGCAAACCATGATCCTGCTTAGAGATAATGTACTGAATAGAAATGATCCAGAACAGTGCGGGGGGGGGGGGGGGGCAGGGGGTGCTCCGTGTCACCAAGGAGGTGACTGCCTGGTTCACCTGTGCTAATGATGGATTTGGGGATTATGGATAACACATTACATATTTTTAATATATTTTATTTTACATAAAACATAATTCTCACAACTCATTTTTTTTTTCTTACCTTTTAATTTTCCCTTTTCTACTGAAATCACCCACCTCCACCTTACCGCTAAATAAGACTTGGGTCACGTGGAAATTAAGTTTTATTTTTTTCTCCGTTCTAGCATCATCTCATTTTAGTCTTATACCACCTAATTCTGAAGAATGGACTTATAGAAAGTTTTACCACAGTGAATGTTTTAAAACTCATGTCACAGGCATCTTTGCAATAGCCTGAGGATGGATTGTGTTGTCACATTCTTGCTTCCAGAGTCCCTTGACACCAGGGAAAAGTGCAGTGCTCAGTGGCCTAGAATCTCAGTAAATACTCAGTATTCTGTATCAGACAAATTAAATGGAGGTTGGGGGGCCGGAGAGTGTGGGGGGAGAATACTCTGCAAGGAATACTGCTCGGGCCCCTAGTGGTCCCTGTTGAGAACTGTTTTCATGCTGGAGTTAATAATTAACCCACACCGAAGTCCTCCACCTTCTGTCTGGTGAGCTGGGGTCTTTTCATTTTGGTTGGTAGGAACAGAAAGTATTCTTGGCCCTATGTGAGCCCTGATGATTATTCTCTCTGGCCCTTAGGTAGTTTCTTCCCATGCTTGTCAGTACTGTGCTGAAGGGGGCCCTCTGCAGAGCAGCCCAGCTCTCCGTGCAGGGTTCTCTGGTGCTCTGCCTTGTGAACGCCAGCTGCTTTGGCCTCCCCACATTCCCAGTTCCACCAGCCACCTTTCTGAGTTCCCCCTCTCTGTGTGTGGCCTGGAGACTCTCTCCAGGCAGTAAACTAGGGCGATCACAGGGCTCACTTCTTTTAGTTCCCATCTTTAGGGATCACTGCCCTTCATTGCCTCAAGTTTAATGCCTGGAATACCATTGTCTCATTTATTTTGTCTGTATTTTTCAGTTGTGTCAGGCGTGAAATCCAGTCACAGTCATCTCCTCTTGGCTGGAAGCAAAATCCCTCCAGGGCTATTTTAAGGTTGTTTAAGATTGTTTTCTGGGCTGGCTTTTCGAGGCCCTGTTTCATATGATAATAAATGTGCAAAGAGTAATCTGATAGTATATTTTATGGCAAAATGAAAATTTAAAACTTTTTTCCTCAAGTTTTTTTTTTTTTTTTCTGTATCACTAATTTAATTTACAATCATTTTTGTTTCCCTGGAAAGGAATTTTTAGAATTAAGAAAATTTTACCTCCAAGTCATTTTCAAATTAATTAAATTGTTATGGACACTTAATTTTGTAATGAATGGAGTTGTGAAAATCTGACATTTTTAGGTATATACTTACATATTGATTCCTTTGGTTTTGCACGGTTTGGGTGCCTTTCTGTTCACTTCCTTTATTTTCATGGGCTCTTAAATAGCTCACAGGCCCTGGGGCCTGGGCCTATGTAGTACCTAACGTACAAAACATCCCCACTTTCCTTTGGAGCCCAGAGTGGTAGTAACGACCACTTACAGGAGCTTTGCTACAACCCCAGTAGTGGTCTCTGAACTTGAGATGCCCTTCACTTCCCCAAATATCAGTAAGGCACCTCGGTAATTTTCGATAATTTTCTCTGTTAGGTACCAAGCCAGAAGAGGTTTGTCCTATTTGACTCAACTGTGACCTTTATCCCAGGTGGAGCAAGTTCATCACCAGCTCAAAGTTTCTCATTTTCTAGGGGCTCAGTTCTCTGTCCTAAATTAGTGGTTCTCCACCATGGGCCATATCCACCCCTGTTGCTCTCCTCTCTTAAAGGGGATGGCTGGCAGTGTCTGGGGACATTTTTAGTTGTCACAACTTGGGAGCGAAGGGGGTTGCTCCTGTTGGCATCTTATGGGTAGATGTAACAAAACATGCATCAGGGTTCAGCATAGCCCTGAAATTGGTGCCAACCCTGTCACACATAATGTTAAAATTGATCAGAGAAAGTTTCAATGAACATGTCTGAAGTTAATATCTCAAAATGAAGAGGAAAAGTTTCATTCTGGAAAAGGCAAGGAAGGACTTCATTAAAGGAAAAAACACGTTAGAAAACTTTAACATGAACTCATGACCTTTAAGGAAAGTACAGTTGGCCATTCTCAGGCACTCTCTATATCGCAGCCCATAAGAACTGTTGGGAAGGACACAGGGATACAAGACTAACGACACCCGACACACGTTAAGTTTAAGTGTCGCTCTGCCTAGAGAATTGGAGATGAAGCAGAAAATTCTTTTTATCTGGCTTTGGAAGTTTCATAAAAATCTAAAATCTCAACTTTGTTGTTTTGTTTTTTTAAAGAGGATCCAAAATCAAGTCAACTCCTAATAGAATGTTTTCAGTTCAAAAGGACAGAGGTCTGTAAAACAATCTGCTGTTGCGCAGATACTCCATTCTCGTAAGTTAAGAGAATGTATTATGCTGTCAGTGTTTTGTGTTTGGAACACGCACACACGTGCACACACAGGCACAGGGCTGAAGGAACCAGTGAGGGTGATCAGTGATGCCTTCATCCAAAGTAGTTAATAGCCCTGTTAGCGAAGGGAGCCAGGGCAAAGAGTGGTCACAGCAGGAAGTCAGAGGTTAGTGCCTCCGTACAAACGTCAGCAAGGGCAGAAACAAACAAGACCTAAAGTCGCAAACCAGGAGGATGGGGCGCAGAAGGAGGCGATCCATGCAGAAGGGACACTACCAAATGTTTTGCAGCCACAACTGTTCCCGGGCACGAGGGCAGTCTGCTGGGTTGAGGCACGGTGAAGCATCAGGCAACTAGAATCCTGCTGACTACAGCTGGGTGCACAGGGCTCCCTGTCTGGGCATTTGGTCTCTAAGGCTGTTCATGGCTGGTGTATATTATTTTCTTTTCCCTGGAATGATTATTTGACTTGACCGTGTTGTAGATCACTATTTTGCATTGTTTGTATACAGCTTGCTTATCTATGATTTTTTTAATGTAAATACTCACGGGACTGCTAAGCATATGCTCTTACACCATGCTACGTATTTCCGTTTCAGCCTGGACAGTCGCAGACGGTGCAGCCTTGCTACATGGTGTAAGAAATGGCTGTAGGAAACAACACCCAGCGAAGTTATTCCATCATCCCGTGTTTTATATTTGTTGAGGTATGTGTATTTTTTTACCCATATGGATAAGTTGGAATAATAGTAGCAATTTTTATGCTGAGAACTTTGATTAAAATTATTTAATCTTGTAATTGATAATTAAATTTTGATGGCCCAAATATAATTATTAGTGCGGCATTTAAACTAATTTGTTTTCAAAAAATCAATATCGTGTTTCAGGAATTCAATGAACCAGACAGTTTACAGATGATGATAGTTGATGGTCTTTTGCCTTGGAGCCCAAATAAAGAAAACAAAATCTTAAAGCTGACTATCTCCAGTGGGCATTTTTGTTCAGTAGGAGCTTGGATAGTGTGCAGTTTTCTTTGGTCATGCGTGATTTTGTGGAGTTGCTCCAAGTTTGTACCAGCAAACAGTTTCTCCAGCATCTTTTTGGTTAAACTTCTTGCACCCCTTCCTCATTGTATCTCCCTCTCTATGTGTTTGCTATGTAGGAGAAAAAGACATGGAAATTTTAAGAAATGTGGAATCGTATGATGCAAACAAAAAGCTATTGCAGGTTATCTCAAGATAAGATGTTCATTTTCTAGAGACAATATTTTTGCCTTCTTAACAGTTTGGACATCTAATGGATTGTTTATTTGTTTGTTTTTAATCCTAAAGATCAGGTTTCAAATATGACAACATAAAGAGCTGAAAAATAAATGTCTCAGTTTCCTTTCTGGGTAACTACCTGGGTAGTTTCCACATCCCAAGGGCAGCTGTTGCAGGTTCTTGTGTTATGGGATCTTTTTAGCTGAATGTAACAGAACATGGATGTTAATTTAATACCCATGTAAAAAGCAGACATTTGGGTTAAGCCCCTATTTATATTATCAGAAGTAAACTTTCAGTACACTTGTTGTGTAAACACATTGTACGAATCAATATAACAAGTGCCGTTATCTTCTACCTCTTGAAATAACTTTAGCTGTTTATACAGTCAGTTGGATAATTTTGAGCATTCTGATTTTTGGCCAATAAAATATGTATTTGGCTGATCCATGAGTTTCACCTTATAGTCACCCCTTAGTAGTTTAGATGAACAAATGTTACTTGATGATTTACTTTCTGATGATGTTTGTGAGCCTGTTTGTATTGCAGAGTCAGGCGGAAATAGGAAATTAATAGGAGTCAAGTCACACATAGACTCAAGCATCTCTCGCCCTAAGCACATATTCTTAATACCCTTCCTTTAACTTGCTCTGTAAGAACTAGGGTAACTCCATTCAGAGAATAACTATACATCCTGTGTATTGTGGGTTCCAGTTACTATGGTTCATGTTGAAATTGTGATGGAGGAAAGGAGTCCTTTCTCCTGCTGCTCTTGCAGGAAAGAACAGAAGGCTACAGCATTAGTTTTCAATGTTAAAACTTTCTCTGGTTACCAGACAAATAAATTTTTAAACCGAGTTGTAGGAAATTGGGGTATAAGCCATCCATCATCAACTTTATCCTCCCAAAAGCGATTTTATTTGACATTTT
Source organism: Anoura caudifer (assembly GCA_004027475.1). Taxonomy (NCBI): domain Eukaryota; kingdom Metazoa; phylum Chordata; class Mammalia; order Chiroptera; family Phyllostomidae; genus Anoura; species Anoura caudifer. Next base: position 388,487 of record PVKU01000785.1, on the reverse strand, counting down.
CTTAAAAATCAAACAGGAACCAAACCTCAAAGTAAGAGGTTTAATTTATTGCTGGCAGCCATATCTCTGATGATTTTGAGCCTGCTAATGTTTGAATGATGAGCTTCACTGGAAGAGCTGGCAACACAAGACATAAATCAATTTCTCTGTGCCTTTACCTGACACAAACATAAATACAAGTCTAAAAATCTGGGAGGGAAAATGTAGTTTATTCTTTTTCTTGCTGTATTGTGCTTCATTTGCATGGAAATTTAAGATGCATCAGTGATTTCTCTCAGAAACTAGCAGGAGAAAGAAAAAAAGGTACTAGAATGAAGTAGAAATTGAGAGAGAAGGAGGTGAATCTCAAAGTGGCTCATATGATTCCCATGTATTTAATTTATCACTTATTGTCTATCCACATTATCCCAGGTGTTCTGATATAACCAACTTATCGGCAAATTTGGTCAGAAATAACTTGGTTAAAAATGTCAATTTGATCAATAAATATTTTTTCACTGTTGTTTTTTAATTATGAAAGAATTCTAACAGAGGAAATAATACAACAGACATCCCTGACCCAACTACCAAAACCAAATCTTGAAATTTTGCCATATATTCATCAAATGTTTTTTCAAGGAAATAAAATGTTATAGCTATGGCTAAAGTCCTACTGTCCTGGACCCAGAAGTAACTATATGTGAAGTTAGAGGCTTCATTCCTCTGCATGATTCTCATGTATATTGTCATATTTTCTACATGTGTATACATACATAATTAATATTTCAGGGATACCATACCAAACCTTTTTTTTTGAAACTTCTTTTCATTCAAAATCATGTTCCTGAGATATATCCAGATTGTCAGTTATGAAAACTTTGTTAAACTCTGAGTATGTCTGTAATTTTGTTAGATTTTCTTTTCAGACAGTTACATCATTTGCAAGTAGTAGCAAATTTGTTTCTTCTTTTCTGATTGTTATGACTTTAATTTGTTTTTCTTGTCTTATTGTTTTGGTTGAGACCTCTAGTATTATACTGGATAGAAACAGTGGTAGAAGACATCCTTTCCTTGTTGCTGACTTTAAATAAGTGTGGACTTTCACTTCTTATTTTTCTGTTCTCTTCTTGCTAGATTAAATGACTTAATTTGTTTTAATTTTCTATTGTATTATAAATTTCAGATTATATTTCTATTCTTTCAAAACTTACTATTAAATTTTAACCTCAATTTTTTAAGTTTATCTAATCAATCATTAGCTCTATGCTTCTCAAACAATTGATGATGTTCTTAGGTCAGTTTGAGATCTTGGGTGTCATTCTTGATTTTTATGTATTACTTAAATTTTTCATTTAATTTTTTTCAAGCAGGGCTTTTTTGTATTTATCTACATATTCATCAGTTTCTTTACTTACCATTGCTCCTTTTATTCCTGTCCTTCCTTCAGGGTTTAATTTCCTTGTAAAATTTATCCTTTAGTAGTTCTTTCAGCAAGGGTCTAGTGAATTACAAACATTCTTAATATTTATCTGAAGTTGTCTTTATATTAATAGCTTGGCACTTGATTGTAGATTGAAGAGTTTATTTTCCACCCTCAGAATTTTGCAAGTTATCCCTTTCCTGTCTCTACTCCTCCAGACTTTATTGTTGTTGTGAAACTCTTCTCTCTAATTACTATAAGGTACTCTTTGTTTCCAGTTCCCTTTAAATTTCTCTCTCTCTCTCTCTCTCTCTCTCTCTCTCTCTCTCTCTCTCTCTCACACACACACACACACACACACACACACACACACTGCAGTTTCAGAATGTATACTTGTTAGGACTTGTTTTTCATCTTGAGTATGAAAAGCCCTGTTTGTACCAATTCTATAAAACTCTCAGTATTCTCCTCTTCAAATGTTCTCTCTCCTTCAATCTTTTTATTGTATTTTTTCTGCAACATCTATTTGATGTGTTATTTCTTCTCATTCTTTGTATATTCAGTGTCTCTTAAGCCATCTTGTTTTTTTAATTTCTAGAAGTTCTATGTACTTTTTAAAAAACGTACCTGTTTTTATGCTTATGATTTTTCTTTTATGTTCTTTCAGAGTATGCTGTTATCTGAAATTACTGGTGTTCTAATCCTCCTGAATGTTGTATCTGCTGTCTCTAGTTCATGGGGGATTATTACCTTGCTCATTTTTATAATTTGTCTTCAGCTCATTTTTAGCAGAACTTGCTTCTTCTGTAGGATTCATGTGGGTCTTAAGCTTTAAGAGTATGTCTTTGAAGGAATTTTACATGCATGTTTCTCTTGGGCTCAGGCTTCTATATCCAGAATCCAAATGTGCGCATTCCCAAAGTGTGATTAGTCAAAGTTCACTTTCCTTGTAGTCTTACTGTGCCAGCAGGTGGATGTATATAGAACTCATTTTCTCTGAAATGAAAAGCAGGCTTTCAGGAATTCTGACTTACACAGGAGTCTCAGTTCCAACTTAAGTCTTCATGACCTATTTCCATGGACATTAAAGCCCAAACCCTGTTCCTGAGATTGATATGTACCTCTTTCTCTATTCCCACCTAGGTCCACTGTACCATCAGTTTATTCAGTTACTACTCTTATTTTAGTAACCTTTTTGACTTGGCTCACCTGTGAATTAAACAAAAAGAATACAATGAAAGAATTTCATTATCATTGTTTGTAGATGCTGCAGTGGAATATCTTCATGCCATTTTTGTCTCTGAATGCATTTATTCATTCAACACACATTTTTTTTTTTACTACCTATTTCCCCCCAAGGCATTATGTATTTTGCACCTCTTGAAAACTTTACATACCAAATAGGCTTCTGTAATTTGGATCTCACCAAGTTTTTTTTTAAATTTATTTTAATTGTTGTTCTTGTACAGTTTTCTGTCTTTTACTCCCATCCCAGCCCACCGCCCAGCCCTCCCCACCTCCCTCCCATTTCCAACCCCCTAGTTTTTATCCGTGTGTCCTTTATACTTGTTGCTCTAAACCCTTCCCCTTTTTCCCTGGAATTCCCTCCCCTCTCCCTTCTGGTGACTGTCAGTCTGTTCTGAATTTCAGTATCTTTGGTTATATTATGCTTGTTTGGTTGTTTTGCTGATTAGGTTCCTGTTAAAGGTGAGATCATATGGTATTTGTCTTTCACTGCCTGGCTTATTTCACTTAGCATATCACCAAGTTTTTTATAGAGCCAGGATTATTGGGCTGTGCTTGCAATGTGTGTGGGGGGATGGCGAATAGGAATGACTGATACCTAGGGCCCACAGTAGAGCACTAACATGCATTTTCTTGGCGGTTTTAACTATAGGAGAACAGAATTTGGACTGAGGGATGTTTATTTGTGGCACTTGGTGAGGAGAATAGATGCCAACTAGCCTTCTCAAGTCAAAGTTGCTGACAAAGTAGGAGCCTGCTTGTGACCTACCCAAAAGTCTGAAACAGTGCCGGAGAGAAGCTTTCTGACAAAGAAGCATGCAGCGTGAAAGATCTCATGGTGATGGCAAGTTAGGAGAGCACTGCTTGGGCTAATCCTTGCATGTTACAAACCAAAATGAGAAATTAAGGTGGCACTGAAGAGAGCAAAATTTGCAGATTTCAGAGAGTGCCTGTAGAAGATACTGGGCTGAGAGGGAGGCGGCGAACAGCAGAGGACAACAGACTGGATTAGAAGTATGATGTGTCGTAGGCAGTGCGGGTGGTTCCAGAAACAAAGCTCTAGAATGGTAGCTAGCGTTCAGTGAAACACTTAATCATTAAATGTGCCTTGTCATGCTAGCCAGAGCCTCTTAAACAGAAAGCCATTGACAAGAGAATAATGACAGTAAGGACCAGAATAGGAAATTTCTATCACTAAGGAGAGGGAAATCCAGAACCACTAAAATTCCAAGAAGGTCCACAGCAATATTTCTGCCCAACAGCTTCAGCTCTTCACTGATAGGGTTCTACCAGAGCAAGTGAAAGTAGCAAATACTGAAGTAGACAGAAGCTAGAGAAGTCAGGAGTAGGAAAAGAAGTGGAAAATTAACAATTAACAACTTTTAAGTGAACACAAGGAGATCTACTTTCTCATTTTTGTTCCTTGAACTCAATAATATTAACATTTGGTGAGGGTAAAGGGACTTAAAAAATAGCTAAAAATTAAAAATAGGGATCTAAATAATCAAATGTTCTCTCTATGATAATTTTTCATCCATGTTACTTCTTTCTCTTTCCTTTCCTCCTTCCACCTTTCCTCCCTCCCTCTCCACCTTTGTCTCACCATGTATTTCTGGTCCCTACTCCCTGATCCCCTCCTTTCTCCTTTCTTCTCTGTCATTTCAGCACCCCTCTCCTACTTGAGGATCTACAGAAGGAGGACTTCCCTGGGGGACAAGACACTCAATTTGATGGTTGAAGTATCACTTTTCCCCTAAAAATAAGAATATGAGCTGTTTCCAATCTTTTAGGCCTCCACAATGAGTAGCAGATGTGGTTTTTCAAAATGCTTAAGACTGAAATATCCCTTTGAAAAATCTTCCCAGATACCAGTAGATTCCTCTCAACAATTCCACTGCATTTTCTGTAAACTCATGAATAACTCAGTCAAGTCACTTTCAAATATATCTGTGCTAACAGCAAAACTTTAGATAGAGCTTAGCTTCCTTGGAAGAGAATATTGAGTACCAGGAGTTTGGACATAATGAATGCAATTGTTTCTTGATGCGTACCGATGTGACAGTTTTATCATTTTGGCGGTTGCTTGTACCTGCAATTTTTATTGCCTGTTTTTGACAACTCATTTTTCTCAGCTCGAACCTACCAGGTGATTGCTATAAATCCCCGCCTGAAGATAAATAATCTCATGAAGTTCTGCAAGAATCTGATGGTTCTGAGTGTTTTTCTCTGGGGCTGTAAGTTAAGGAATTCCACATCATCATTTTTAGAAACCGAGTACTGCCTCAATGCTTCTCTCATTTTGTGTGCCTCAGGTTATAAAAAAGAATGAGTCTTGGTCTTGCTTTTTGATCTTTACTTACAGGTACTTAGATTTAGCAGCTCTGAATGACTTATTCCTGAGACTTAGATTGTTACTGCCTTAGATTTTTGCATTTAAATCACATTGAGAACTTTTTCTCCTTTGATTTTTTTAAAACCCAGCTGTTTTTGCCTAAGAGAATATATAAAAATCTTATCCTCATGTATAATTGCATAGAATGAGAAAGTAACCTGATGTCAAAAGTCCTGGGTTGCAGTCCTCCGTCTACCTGCTGCACGGTAACTTCTTTGGACTTCAATTGCTTCATCTGTGAAATGGAAATAAAAACAGCCTTCTGGTGGGCACTTTTGAGAAATAAATGAGGTAATGAACCTGAAAGTCCTTGCCAATCATATGTCTAATAAATATTAACAAAAAATAATTAAAAATAACAACTCTTACCCAACAGAAAACAGATAAGAACAAAAACAAAAAATGAAACAAAGCAAACACACACACACACACACACACACACACACACACACACACAAATCCTGATGGAGAGGGGCAATGATAATTTAATCCCCAGATAAGCAGTACTGCTAGGTTTAGGAGAACAGTCTTTTTAGAATACATATTGAGGTGTTATTGGATAATATTTCAAACAAAACAATGAAAAACTTGTGGGTCTTCTAAATTGCAATGACAAATGCAAATTGTAAAATGTTTTCCCATTTTTTAATTATTTAGTCATTATTTTGACTAGCATTTGTAATACTGGAGCAAAAGGACAATACCAGTATTTAGGTACCTATTTTTCAAAACCAAAAATGCCAGTGTTGGTTTTTAAATGAGATATATTTGCCATTACCCTTTATCCTTATCCTCAGATGCTCTTGCAGCTGAGTGAGGGCTTCTCTGTTCTTTAGCATTGAGCCTGTCCAAGTTGAATGTTTTGGGATCAAGATCCCAGTGATCTCACCTTTAACAGGAACCTAATCAACAAAACAAACAAACAAGCACAATATAACCAAAGACACTGAAATTGGGAACAGGCTGACAGTCACCAGAGAGGAGAGGGGAGGGGATTTCAGGGGAAAAGGGAAGGGTTTAGAGCAACAAGTATAAAAGACACATGGACAAATGGGAGGGCGCTGGGGAGGGTTGCGCGGTGGGCTGGGATGGGAGTAGAAGACAGAAAACTGTACAAAAACAACAGTTAAAATAAAATTTAAAAAAAGATCCCAGTTTAAATAAATTGTCATGGGTGGGGGTAAGGAGAAGAGAAGTTAGGACTAGGAAATGGATCTGGCCCCAGAGAACAAAGGACTGGGAGAGGAGGAAACAGCTCTGGAGGAAATCAGGTGGTTGGACTCCAAGGGAAGGACTGGGAGATGGGCCTGAGGACCTTCCAATCCCTTGTTTTTATAATTCTTTTCCTGATTTCCAAAAATGGTCATGCTCTTCACTATAAAGTGTCAGGGAAGGATTTTGAATAGGCAGAGATGTGGTCAGGAAGAGAGCACCTTTGCTCCCATCAACATTGTAATGACATGTGTAACTCTGCACTCATCTCAAGAGGTAAGTTATTCAGACTTCAGATTTTTTTAAATCCCCAAATAATGGTATCATACCATTAAATACACCATATTTGACATTTGTGTGGTATTCCGATACGTAATTGGAATACTGAAAAACATCAATGGACAATATTGACCCTGGGCAATAGGAATTTGTTTTCACTTTCAAATTGGAGATGAAGAAGCCGAGGTACAGAGAAGTTGTACTTACTGAAGGCCACAAAGCCAGTAGGTGGTAAAGTTGGGATTTTAATTTAACATAAATGCAAATCTTATGTTATTTCCATTGTGCATGTGTAGGCCTAATGGCTGGTCTCACAGACACATTGAGGAAGTGTATTTTCCCAGTGGAGAACTGACACAGAGTAAGGAAGTCCTTTCTGATATGTTCAGAGGTAAAAAATGTAACATACAATCTTGAAATAAGACTTTCCTTTCTACAATCTGCCACTCTCTGTGACTTAGTTTTTTTATTGTTATTCTATTGCAGTTCTTCCAATTTTCCCCCTTTGCCCTTCTCTGCTCAGCCCGCTCCCCACTTCCCTACTCAATCCCCACACCGTTGTCCTTGTCCACGGGCCATTCATACATGTAATCCAGGTAAATCTCAACTATCTGGAACTTTTTGGGAAATAGGACATTTTGTTTGATGGAGATTCAGGTTAGCTAATAATAATCAGAAAAGCCCTTTAACTTCAGTAATTATTATTAAATAATATTCTTTTGAAAACATTTTAAATGATCTCAAGTACACTCTATATGATAGAAAATAATATAATCACTCAAGTACTTGTAACCTAGCCATACAAAATCCTAAAATTTTGACAGTATTTGGTTCCAATTTAAAATAAATAGTAATAAAACATAACTGATATGTGGGGCAGCTTTGTCCAGCAGAACCCCTCTGGCTGTCACAGATGAGAATAAGTCTACCCCGACATGATCTGCTTGGGGAGGAAAGGTGGCCAACCTCTCAAAGGACAGGGCCTTGAGCCTGTTCCTCAATGGTCTTTTATTGGGTTCAATTTGCACAGGAATACAGGTAAAGCTCATCAATCACTGTCAGGCAGTAATGATCAAACAATAAACATTCAAAGAACTATGAAGGCTTATTCTGAGTCAGGGTCAGATAGCTAAAGGGCCATAAAACTTTGGGAAACAAACTCATTTTATGCTTGGACCCTTATCAGAAAATTGAGGACATGCTTAGCAAAGCAGTTCTCACAGGATTTTATGCATTCTTTCTTAGGCCTGATCGCCCCTGGTGAACTGCCCATTCCTGCCCAGGCTGCACTGACCTCTGGCATTGTTTCAGGCTTAAGTCAGGTGGGGGAGGTAAGGCAGCCAAGAAGTTAGGAGACTTCTTACAGACAGAATCAGGACTCACGCTATGTCAAAGCCCAGGGGGTGAGGGGCCATCACCCACTTTTTCTATAGCCCCCCGAGTCCTTCCCTGATAGCCCCATCACAACCATGCCTACCTTTGGTTGTCCCTCCCTTAAGGAATCTTACCTGTCATTGGCTAACCAGTCATCCACCAGGAGCCAAGCAGGGTGAAGTAAAGGGGGCAGAGGCGGTGTCCCTTCTGGAAGATAAACCTTGTCTCCTTAGTGGCTTTATGGTCACAAGGCCTTTTTACTCAGCCTTAGCCACAGGGGTTTACAGCTTCTGAAACCAGGCAGGGTAGTTCTCAACACTGATATAGTTGAGGCTCCCATGTACTCTCCCTTACAGGATCCCACTTTCCCCTCTGCTTGTCCAGACATAAACTGTAAGCTGAATTCGGTATACATACTCTTCTAAGATTTGAACAGTTCTCTAATATGTGTTAGTTCAGTTTGTGCCTTAGTAAGTTCCAACTGCTGAATGATTAAACTTCTTTTTTCAATGTTAAGGTATTTGAACATGGGTTGTGCTTACATGCTACTAAAGCTGTAGATATATAGGAGATTGGATCAAATACATACATTGACCAAGGCTATATCTGGTAAATTGGTATTTTAAAATAATCTCAGCTAAGGTGGACTCTGAGAGTCAATATGGGATAGGTTTTGCCACAATAACAGACAATACCTAAATCTCAATGGCTTACTACAACACAAACTGATTTTTAACGCGGCAAGTCCTGTGCAGGTTGGTAGGAGGTCTCTGCCCATCACAATCACCAGGGACCCTTCTTGTTGGAGGCTCCATCTCAACACATTTCCATATTCGTTTTGGTACACGGAAACTCACAACACAGGCTCGTAAAGCTTCATCTGTAATTGATGTAGGTTCCTCCCACACGCATTTCATTAGCCAAAGCAACCAAAACATAGCCATGCTCAACTTCTAAGGGGGTAGGGATGTACCCATATTTTGCTGTGTATAATGCACACCCATGTTTTTGTGTATATTATACCCATTATTATACCTGTGGTATGTAATCATTATATCCATGTATAATGCACATCCTTATTTTTCCCTCAAAACTTTGCTGAAAAAAGTGTACATTATACACAGCAAAATGCGGTTCACCTTACAAAATATCTAAGTGATATTGCTCTCTTGATTTTTCTCTTCCCATTAAAAATTAAGTCCTAAATCATGCAGATAATAACAAATTTCACTTAGTCATGTTCTAACTAATAGTGACATTTGCATATTTTTTTATTTGTTAAATGATTTGTTTCTTGAATGGCACTGTTAGGAGGAGTTTCTGGTCACTGGAGGATTCAAGCAGAGATCAGTTTGCCAAGTGGCAGGAAGCTGAAAGGAGCCCTGAGCACTCCATGAGTGACTAGTCCAGGAGACCATCAACATTCCCATCTGACTCTGATACCTGTCTTGGTGAGAAAATGACGGCCTTAGCAGGAACTAGCCACACCCAACTGGCACGTCCCAGATTCTACTCTAGAATGCTGTCCTCTATCTACCATCTACTCTGTGTGGTTTCCCAGACCACCTTGTGTCCACGCTATACACCCTATAGTAATGTTCTCCCTATCAGTTTCCCTGAGAATTAACTCATCACCTTAAACCAAGCATTCTTCATGATGTTGAGTGGATGCAACAATACTCTGATCATCATAGAATTTTACATACTCCCCCTACGGGGCATGAGTCTAGACAACCCTACCAAGATAATGACAGACTCTGTGTCTAGACTGAACATGTTACATTTTTCAAGAGCTATAAAAGATAACCTCTTATCCTGCTGCAATATATTATTTTGCACAGTCTGCAGGTGAAGTTATTCTTTCTGATGCATTTTCCTTGCATAAAACCTATCCTTTAAATATAATAGGAACCGGCGTAAGTAGTCATTGATATGGGAAGCCGGCCAAGCTCTTTTATTTTTCTTGAATCTTAATTCCAAGATTACATAAAACCTAATTTCTAAGTCAATGCAAAGTTATGATTATTTATTCTAAAAAGACAAACAAAAACATTCTAATCTCTCACAGCACATAAAAATATAATGTATAGGAATGCTCACTTATAAATGAAGTATAAAAATAGCAATCTGTAGGGAGAGCAGCTTGGGACTGTGTACAAAAGTCTTCAAGTCTTTGTATTCATTCCCCTTTGGACCCCAAAGTACAGTCTTACTCTACAGAAATAATTGTGGATATGACGGACTTTGCTGCAAGGTGATTTATCATAAAATCATTAATGATGATAAAAAGCCCCTAATTTTAAACTATGGTGGGGGTGGTTAAACATTATTTTTCATTCAAAAAATGGAACAGTATGCATCCATAACAATGGTACTATAGAAAAATATTTAGTTCCATGAGAAAGTATTCAAATTAGATAGTAAAGGGGAGCAGGCATGGGTTCAGAACAGTGTATGACCTGGGTTTCCCCAGGCCTCACCAGACAGTGAATGCAGCCAGCAGTGACATCAGGAAGAACCCAAATTTCACCGGCTGTTGCACACAGAGGATTCCAGCAGCCCTGCAGTCTTCCCCAGTTAAGCCTGGATTGTCACCGTGCTCAGGAAGCCATCTCTGGACTCTTGTTACCCAGAGAATTAGAGAATTTTCCTCATTATCTCCAGCCATGCACATTCATTTCCTCAAGCAAAGATGCCGTGCAAAGCTGCCTCACTCTTGTTTTGTTCACGTAGGGAATGCTAACATCTGAGCCCCCAGGGCTTTCTCTACACGAAGGTGGGAAGAAGCCCTGCTCCCAAACCCCATGTCTCACTTTGTCACCTGAGCAACAGTGGGGCACTGCTGTGTCTTGCTTTTCTCTGCAGCCCTTCTGTTCAGAGAATTTACACATGAATCCATGTGGAAGGGCCAGTCTCCAAGGTACACACACTTTGTCTCTTCTACCTCTTTTTTTCCTTCCACTTTCTCCATGCAGATTAAGTCATGGGAAATGTTTTTGCGCATCTTCAGACTCACTAACTTCTCAGACATGTCAGGTGTGTAAGGGTCATGGCCATAGATACTGCAGCCTCCAAGCCAGATAACCTTTTCAGTCAAGTTCTTCAGCACAGACATCAAATGGGATGTCTTTTTGGAAATATGCATATGTGCCTATGCAGTCATATGCCTAGAAAGAAAAAGTAGGCACAAAAGTCAGTATTTATCTCTGGGTATTGGGATTAAATGTTTTGTTTGCATGGAACTTGATTAATTTTTCCATCAGAAGAAGATTAAATAACTTCTTTTTAAGATTGTACTAGGTGATTGATGTCTACTATGAAATACAGAATTCTTTTAAAACATATTTTATTGATTATACTTTTACAGTTGTCCCATTTTTTTCTCCCCTTTATTCACCTCTGCCCTCCCCACCTCCCACCATCATCCCCCCACCTTAGTTCATGTCCATGGGTCATACATCTAAGTTCTTTGGCTTCTCCATTTCCTGTAGTGTTCTTCACCTCCCCCTGTCTATTTTGTACCTACCATTTATGCTTCTTATTCCTTGTACCTTTTCCCCCATTCCCCCTGCCCCCTCCCCACTGGTAACTCTCTATGTGGTCTCCATTTCTGTGAATCTGTTCCTGTTCTGTTGTTTGCTTAGTTTGTGTTTGTTTTTTTCTTTGTTTTTTTAGGTTCAGTTGTTGATAATTGTGAGTTTGTTGTCATTTTACTGTTTATTGTTTTGATCATCTTTTTCTTAGATAAGTCCCTTTAACATTTCATGTATTAAGGGCTTAGTGATGATGAACTCTTTCAACATGAAGTACAGAATTCTTTATAAAAAGGTAGAAACACTGCTTACTTCTGTAATTTGAAAACTCATTATATTCACAAAAAATTCCAAAGTCTCACTTTATTCTCAGAGTAGAATTAATTAAAACAATAGTGAAGCTTGCCCTTTCTAATTGATTAATTTTACAATGTATACTATGTGGTCGTCACCAACACCAAGTCTTAGGGGGCATTACTATAAATAATTATAATCATGCTTTAATTATCAGTGTTGTTTAGGAAAATGTGTTTGGGAAGATATATTTAAGTTCTATGAATTTCTTTTGTCTGGTTATAGGTTGATATATTAAATTGTTCATTATAGCCCTGGCCTGGTGGCTCGGTTTATTGGAGCACTGTCCCTGTAAACCAAAGAGTTTGCATGTTTGATTCCCAGTCAAGGCACATACCTAGGTTGCAAGTTTGATCCTGGGTTGGTCAGGGCACATACAAGAGGCAACCAATCGATGTTTCTCTCTCATAATGATGTTTTTGTCCCTCTTTCTTCCTTCTTCTCTCTCTAAGAATCAATAAATATATCCTTGGGTGAGGATTTTTTAAAAATTGTTCATTATATAAAAGAATGATCTTATTTTCAGTTCTAAATCTGTCTTTTCTATACATATTTGTGGAACTGCCTTTTTTTCCTCAGCTGGAAGCCCTGGTCTCAGTACCTATGTGCAGTTCTCAGTCTCCTTGGTGCATGTTATATCGGTGGAAGAAAGAATCCATGCCCTACTCCCACTCCCATACAATTACCATCACCAAAAGCATCTCTCCCCATAGTTCCTGATAAAAGCATAGACTCTTAGCACTAAACAGGACCTTAGATCACTTATGCAAATGCCTCTGCTTTCGATAACTGAGAATCAGAGAGGTTAAGTGACTTGTCTAAGATCACACAGCTGGTTATTAACTGTGCTGGAAACCAAACTTCTAACTCCTACCCTGTAGTAATCCATAACAAATTAAATGAGTTATTCATAGTCAAACAACTTCAAAAGCAGAACAATAAGAATTACTTCAAAATGTTTTCAGCAAGAACAATTACAGAATGCACAATATAGTGTATCTTCATATATTTAACACGATATGAAGAGGAGTCTTCACAAGTAGGAGTGCCCAAAGCCTACAAAGATCCAATAACAGCTCTGACTCACCTTTCCAAAGGCTCGGTGAATCTTCCCAAGGGAAGCTGCATTTCGACAATACCTGGAGACTAGTGAGATGCTACCCAAGTGAAGGAGAGGCTCCTGGGAGGAGAGCTCCTGTAGGAGAGGACAGATTGGCATCAGCCAAGACCTAAGAAGTTACTGAGAACTCGAATTGCTGTACGAGTTTTAACAAGGTTGGAGCTTAGAGGTAAGACAGGGAATAGTGACAGTGGAAACCGGTGAGGCAGACAGTGGCCAGATCATGAAGTACCTTGCAGGCCATATTGAGCAATTTATCCTAAGGGTTTTGGGAAACCAGAACACTCCTGGGTATTTTAAGTTTGTACCTTACAGCTGATAAGAAATGGCAAAGAAAAGTGATGAGAACCTGGAGCCAAAGGGAAAAGACGTGAGCTCAGATTTTCCTATTTATTATAGATACCATCTCTCCCCAGACTGAAGAATATCCTTCCTAGCGGAGAAAAAGTGCATCGCCCTCGGGCCCCCATTGCCTGCTTGCCCTAACACATAGTAAACGGAAGAGAGAATATGAAAGGAATCTACATCATCAATAAGCCAGTGAGCATGCCAAATTGCCGTTAGCACTGCCATTTTCACCCTTTCTCATAGCCCTGAAAACTTTGAAAAAGACAATCTCAAAAGTCACGTTAGCTTTGATGCTTCACACAGCTGTACTGGTTTGTATGCCAGCCCCCTGGGGCAGAGGCTTGTATATTGTTTCCCCCTAAGATTCCTGACCAGTGTATATTTATAGATACAATGACTTCATTTTTTGTCCCACTGTCAACTCTTCTGTCAAATTTCCCCCCTAAGTTTCCATTTAATCATCACACCATGTGTTGGGAAAGTGTGGTCACTCTCCCATAAGGACATCTGATCATTTTACTCCTGACTCATGATCAGTTGGGTGTACATATATTTAAAGTGATTTTCCAGAATTAGACCTGCAATGTGCTAACCCACCCACACATTCACATTATGTTCTCTTTATGAACAACAGCTTATACTTGAAAAAATGGCACATAGAAAAGGAAGGTCTATCCATGGCCAAGTTAGTAGTTTTTCTCTGAGACGCAATGTGGCCTGGGGACCACCTGCTTTGGAATGAATGGGGTGTTTATTAAAATTTTGATTCTTGAATCTAATCAATGATCTTAATCAGAATGGGGGGGGCACTAAACATACGCATTTTCCTAAGTTTCTCAGGTCATTCTTATGTTCAGTAAAGTTTGCAAGCTAAGTCGATCAATAAAGCAGCTCATTATGGAAAGGTGCACCAATGGCCCCAGTTTAGCAGATGCTGGCAGTGCCCTGCCAGTCTTCCCTTGACTCAATCCAAGGGCACTTGCCAACTGTCCTGAATGAACACGCAGTTTTCTCTGTCTCTAGAGAAACATACCAGGCCCAACACACTGAGTCGGCTGTGCTGGCTGGGGAGTTCCCCCAGTTACCCTCAACCATTGCAGAAGAGGCCATGGTGCAGAAATCATCCAGCTTCGTCACTCCTCAGTGGGACCATTCAGAAGGGAATTTGATATCGTTTCTGAGAGGTCTCCAGCAAGTAGAGCACGAGCTAGCTGCCCATTGTGGTAATTTTGTCATTATTGTACCTTTTTGGCTTTCCTCCCTTCCCCACTCCCTCACATCCTTCCTGGGATCACTTGACAAATGATCTATGTGCACCCACATCATTGGCCTAAGGTCCACTTTGGGGGAAACCCAAAATAAGGCAGAGCATATATACGGAGTAGAACAACTTTATTCCAACTAAATTAGGGGATAAGATTTGAAGAATAAAGGGCTAAAATCTTTTTAAAAGGAAGTTTGATAAAGGAAATTTTATTAAATCTGCCTGATTAGAATTGAATTAGTTTAGGTTAATTCTATTTTTCATGTTCTCTGTTATCATTTCTGTGTGAGTCTTCTATGAAATCTAATGTGTTGAACATCCTTTCCAAAATACCCTAATCAGTTGATATAAAATCCTGAAACATTTCCTTGAGGAAATCTTCTGTGTCTCTGGAGATAAATATTAATTTTGGGTATACTACATGGAATTTAGATAACTTAGGAATTCATTCTCTTTTGATAGGAGACAAAAGAATGCTTAGCCCCAAAAAAGAAGGCATTTTAAAACTTGTTTTCCCTAAAACTGTTATTTGACCAAGTAAGAATTTCAACTCTGTGTTACTAAAATATAAGTTTCTCTCAGCTGATAATTGTTCAAATTCATCTTTAGCATCTCCTGAGACAACAAGACCCTCTGAAGCTGATGTATTGATGTTCTTTTTGGCCCTGAAGGAAGACTCGATGGTATTTTGGGGATTCTTTTACATTTGAGGGTCTGACAAAATAGCTGTATGGCCTTCAGCAAATTACTGAGCATCTCCAAGTTTCAGTTTTCTCATTTAAAAGGGTAATAATAATAACACCTGCTTTACTAAGTTGTTTTGAGGATAGAGTTTTTAAGGTCCCAGTATATTACAGGTAGATGCTTTCTAATCATTAGCTCACAACACAAACCAGCGAGAACCACACACCGTGAAAAATCCAGCATTTATCAGCTGAAGGATGCCCTCGAGTTTTCTTATCATATATGTTTATTCAACTTGCTCTGTTTTGTCATTTTCATTCAGTAACCTGTCTTGGGCTAAAGGAGACTTATTTATAGGGTTCTGTGAACTTGATGTCTGTGACCTGCAAATGTTTGGGTGACTCTGGGATGGCCTCTAGGTCAAGTGAAAACTCAAATTGCTGATTTGTCAACTTAATAACACAAAATTGTACTGTTTAATTTGTTTGCTTTCCATAGAAATTAGGCTATTTTGACAGAATTGAATGATAAGACATATACTTTTCACACTCTTCAAACACAAGATGCAAAATAGCCAACTAAATTTGTCCAACCAGTTTGGGGGGTTTTGTGCCCTTCTCATCACTGAAAAACTATCTTGGTTCATATGAAATCTTTTCAATTTGGATTGACCATTCAAGCTTGCATTGCATTGTATAAGCAGGGACAGAGTCGCTGACACACATTTCCAGGTGAAATCAGGACCTGGGTTCTTTATTTGCTGTGTGTGATGTTACTACTTTGCCTATTTGACTCCTTCCTGCTTGAGAGAATTTCATGCTGGGTTCTTAATGGCAAACTCCACTTTTCATTATGAGACTCCTTCATGGATGAATATATTTTTATTGCATATCTCTAGTCTTCTCCCAAAGTATTTTGTCTTATCCTTCCCTGGTCTCAGTCTTTTGAAAACCAGAACAATATTTTTTTCTTTTTAAATTTTACTTGTATTTATTTATTTAATTTTATTAAATGTATTGGGGTGATTGCTTAATAAAATTATATAGGCTTCAAGTACACAATTGTACAATACATTATCTGTATATTGCACTATGTGTTCACCACTTGAAGTCAGATCTTCTTCCCTCACCCTGTATTTGGCCCTCTTTGCACTTTTCTACCCGCTTGTTACTACCTTTCTCTCTGGTAACCACCATGCTGTTGTCTGATTTTTGTGTGTTTTTTTGTCTTGTTTTTCTGTTTGTTGCTTTCAGTTTTGTATCCCACATTTTAGTGAAATCATATGGTTCTTGACTCTCTGTCTGACTTATTTTGCTTAGCATGATATTCTCAAGATCCATCCATGTGGTCGCAAATGGCAATATTTCATCTTTTCTTATGGCTAAATGGTATTCCACTGCATGTATGTACCACGTCTTCTTCATTCAGTCATCTACTGAAGGGCACTTCGGTTGTTTCTATGCCGGGGCACAAAGATTTATGTATTCCTGTGTTCATTGCAGCATTATTCATGGTGGCCAAGACATTATCTTCTTCATCTTCATATCTCTTGATACATATTATTAAAAAAGTGATTTGTACAGAGCATACGCTTATTTTACATTGGATTCCTCCAGGAATAGACCCTGAAACATCTGAGTTCAAGTAATTGATCTGGATGGTAATCCCAGAAATTACCTGTGGAGAGCAGGGAAATGGAGACGAATGGAGCAAATCCAGCAGGCATGAAAGAGCAGGTTCCCCATGGAGATCTGGGGCTCAGTGCATGCCGGAGGCTGCAGAAGGCCACCTACGTGAAGTCTCAGAGTTGCCCCAACTGAGGGGCGAGGAAGCTGGAGTGTTTATCACATGGTAGTTGCACCATTGTTTGAAGTGTCCTCCGAGGGGTATTGATTCCTGGGCGCTGTGGCCAGCTCTGCATGCAGCCAGCACACGCCTGCACCTCAGAAAGCTCACAGGCAGAGAGGTGCTTTGTAAGAAAATAGCAAATACCAAGGGGCTATGCACAGGGCACTAGCCACTCCTGCTCTTAATGCGCAGTAAACTCCTACTGCACAGAATTGAATGGAATTTGCCAAGAGCTATAAGAAATGTCAAATCATCCTAAGGCTTGAAATCATTGATTTTTTTACTCACCTCCTGCAAATGCATGTTTTCCAGTGTCAACTTTGTCAGGACTGTGGGACTTGAGGGCAGTGCCATCCCTGAAAGTCACAGCAGGGCAGTTTTTCTCTTAACACCACTACACTTTTGGTGTGTGGTGTGTCTTCCATACACTGGCTGTTACAGATGGAGCAATGAAAGGACTTTTTATGCTTTTTTAACCAAGCTATGTGGGATCTCAGTAGAGACTTTACGGTTCTTTGGAAACAGCAGCGGGTCAGGAGTTAGAGAATACAGGTTTCCCTGCATTGCAGGTTTCCATTCTGTCTTGTGTGACCTTGCAGCCATGTGGTCTTGCAGAAATCACTTTGAACTGTCTAGGCCTCATTTTGCCAATCTGTAAAATGTACAGATTGGATACAGAGGTGTCTTCTAGCTTCAAATGTGATTGTTCTAGCAATGGGACTTGTATCTGCTATGTGGATTAAATAGGGATCAGGAGAAAAAATACAGGCTCACACATATGTGCAAATATGCATATTTATTTATGTAAGATGTACATATGTCTACTTACTGCCCTTTTTTTACTCCTAAAATGAGTGAACAGATTTTTATAGCATTCAGAATATGCCCTTTTCAAATGATTTTTTTCCTTAAGAACAAATGATTTCCTCTCTCATTACAAATGAGATTATTATATTTTCCATGTAGTATCAGAACAGGGAATTTGAGAAAAAGCATTACGCCTTTGTTTTTCTTGTGACTAACATGTTTAAGTGGTCTGAAGGGATAAATATCTGTTGACGATTTGTGTGATTCCCCATGTGATACAAGTTTCTCTAAATTTCTCATTTATCTTCATAAGCTCAGCAGGGTTAGACTTCTATGAGAGATCCCCTGTCCCTTAAGTGTTGGTCTCATACCCTAATAAAAGGTAAGGTTTTATCTCATTTGGAACGAAAAGGTAGAGTAGGTGGTATATGGCAGTTACGAAGCAACCAGCTCAAGGCCACTGGGGACTTTTAGGGTTCACTGGACCCAGCCCCTCTCCCTTTGAGGACTTTATATCACACTGTGAATAAGGGAAATCAAGTATTTCAAGATAGGGATGGAAATATATTATGATGCAATGTCAAAGAGAAGAAAAATTCACATCCTATGCTAGCACTACCTTTAATCATCCTTGGCTCCAACCTCTCGCCTGGGTCCTTTGAGGGAGTGCCTTGGCTTGGCTGAGGTTGCAAAGTGTTACTAGCTCTAGTTTTGAGTTCCAGCCAAGTTTATGGGCTCTCTGCAGCTGCCTCCCCAGTGCACTGAGAAAGCCAGGCCACAGCCAGGCCCTTCAGTTAGTGGCCTTGCCATTGCATGTACCTGTTCGTCTCCCTGGAGACTAACCCCACCCAGACTGTGTCTTCAGGGCCCTGAAAGTATCAAACGGCTTTCTAAGCTTCTGTAGAGGGGTTGGCATTGTCTTTTTGGGCTAGGAGAAACATCTGAGATCCCAACAACCCTTGGAGTCAAATTCAGCTTTGGAACTTTTTAGTAACTGGGGACATCGAGGTATTGAGCCTGTGCTCACCCTGGTTCAATCTAGTCTAACACATATCATAAAGTGCGTAATGCTCAGTTTTACCAGGGTCTCTGAAGGAAGTTTCAGGTCTGCTTCTGTAGAGAAGGGGTGTGTGTGTGTGTGTGTGTGTGTCTGTGTGTCTGTGTGTGTGTAGGGTGGGAAGAAGTGTGGTCCTTTTTCCACACTATTTCTATAGAACCAGCTCATTCTAGAGTTTGTTGTGGATTTTATGTTAATGATTACAATGGCATTCTTATAACCTTTAAGGTACTCCTGTCTCCCACAGTTTTATTACTCACCCAGTGCGGCTATTGTGGTTGTGTTTAAATCCCTGTTGGAAGAAGGAACACAGTCAGCGATGCTTGCAAAATTCTTGACTATCTTCAAGGAGCCTTCATAAGTTCAATGTGTGTGTTTGTTCCTTTTTGGAAATTCTCTTTCCCTACAGTCAGGCTCTTAGAGCAGCAGTTTCAACCTTTTTTCATCTCGTGGCACACATAAGCTAATTACTAAAATTCTTCAGGAGACCAAAAAATGTACTTTTTTGCCAATCTGACAAAAAAAATAGGTATAATTTTGATTCATTTGCCCCAGATGGTTATTGCTGTGTTGGCTGTTGTCATATTTTTTGACAACCTAATGGAAAAGAGGTCAGTGCCCCTGACTAAATAGTTAGGTATTGCATGCTTTAAAAATTCTTGCAGCACACCCGCTGAAAATCATTGAAAATTGCTGTCTTAAAGCAGTGGTTCTAACACTTCAACATGCATGAGAATCATTAAAAAGGTTAAAAGTGTAATTTCCTGGCTCCTAAAAGACTGGATTCAGAGAAGATGGTTGATTGGGAATCTACATTTTAAACTACCTCCACATGATGCTAAATGCAGTTGACAGGCAGATCTTATTTTGAGAAATTATTTTAGAGAAGCTCATATGATGAATTTTTTTTGAAAAATCTTCTAGAAGAGATCTATCTTGTCAATGCCAGAAATTGGGTGTTTCTAAACAGCAGTAAATCACAGGTTATAAATGCTTTGTCATCTATAGCAAAAGAGCCAATGGGTATGTGATGCTCACCCTGTAGGCTGCAAGGTTTCAACTCTGGTCCGTGAATAGATTGAGGTCTTTTTAAAGGGACAGCACTCACTGCATACGTATTTCACTGGCAGGATGGAAGCGAATGGGCTGTCACTGCCTGACTGCAGTGGAGACAGTCAGTGGCCCTGAGGAGTCATGGTTCTTGCTTGTGCATCCTTGGGAGACACACACATGGAGATTGTCTCTCAAACCTGATCATCTGTCCGTGGCCAAGGATGTCTTGGTAGTGGTGGTGGTGGGCTTTCCCCTCCCCTGTGATAGTTTTCTTTGTCAGCATGCATTTTAGCTTTGCATTCCAGTCCATTTGAGCTCCTCTCTTTGTAAACACTGTCACCCATTCTGGACACGACAGCTATTCTTTAATCATTATATCTCAGCCTTCATTTGCCCCAAATAGCTAACTATCTCTCTACTGGGAAATTTGCTTAGTCTCAGGAAATGTGTGTCTCTTATTAGTTCAGATTACTTTTGCTAAATCACTGAATATAATATCCTCAGGGTAGAATAAATTAATACATTTGTAAAGGTAATTTCGTTAAGTACTTTTTCCACAGCAGTGATAAAAAGGATGTAGAAAATTTCTAATGAATCCTTTGGAGTGGGTTTTCTAAAAGACCCATACAGATTCAATTAGTTGTAAACTGGACTTTGGTACTTTCCCCCTTTACAATGATAGATCTTTCTGGCCACTACCACTCTCTCTAGTGGTTCCCATTGGGCCAGGCTAAAAAGGAGAACTATCGACTTGAGTATACCCTTTTGTCTCTCTCTGCCTTGGTTTCTTCTTTCACTCACTAGCAATCATTTATTGAGCATGCCTGTGAGTGCCCTGGGCAAGGAAAGAGATAGCTCAGAATCTATTAATAAAGTGAAAGAATTAGACCTGTGGTTTTCAAAGGGTAGTTTCCAACCTGTCGCATCAACATGATGTTGGAATTTGCCAGAAATGCAAATTTACAACTTCTACTCCAGATATAATGCATCAGAAAGTCTAGGGGTGGGCCCCATAATTATGTTTTAACAAACCCTCCCGCCAATTCTGACGTACATGAAAGTTTGAGAGCTGGAGTGTTCTGTGTTCGCACACAGCAACCCTACTCTGGGTTTCCTCACAAAGCTGTCTCTGAAATGAAGCAAATAAGCTAAGGGATAAAGTCTATGGTATTCAAAGAGGCAGACTTTTTTTTATGTAAGTTCTTCTTGTCTGGTCAAGACGTGTGTTGTGTGGGTATTGCAGCATAGGTATGTCATAGACAGGACCAACCTTTAAGATACTTTATTTTGCTGTTCATGATGCGCACCCACATTTTTGGCGCAAACTTTCAGGAAAAATATCTTTCAATTTTTTAATTCAATTATTTATTTATTTATTTATTTATATTTAGATACTTGTTTTTTAGAGGAATTTTAGCACTTAGTTTTAAACATATTATTGTACAAGAAATTTTACATAACAATTACAAAACACAAAAACAAATACAAGGTATTGCAGGTACTACCCATGTATAATGTGCATCCTTATTTTTCCTTCAAAAATGTAGGCAGGAAGTGTGCATTATACATGGCAAAATATGATAATTGTAGATTAGATAAGAAGCAAATGTTTGATCCATCTTCCTGTTGGGGGTCATTTCTCAGATTTCTTGGGCATGTTTAGTCCACCAGCACCTCCACATCCCGATAATCTATGTTTCTTCCTTTTACACAATCTCCTGTCCATTGTCTTGACCAGAAATATAAGATCAACCAATTCTCACAATGAAGGACGTACGGTTAGTCCAAACCATGGAGATGCATAGGGTGAAACCAGCAATGTATTGTAAGCAGCTGACGGTACAATTTTCTTGCTAGCCCAAGTGTTTGATCTCCACATTGGATGAATGTAAAGAAATCTGGCCTTGCCAGATTTATCCACTTTTCAGCTACTGAGATAGTCTCTTGGAGGAATTTTTACAAATGTGGGTTATTTTAGCAGTGAGAATTTTTAAAAATAACACAGCAGCTACCTTCTGGATCACAGCCTTGCTGACCTAATCATTTGCTCTGTCTTCGAGATTAACACTGATTCCCACAGACAATTTGGTTGTGCATTGACTATTAATGCAAGTATGAGCCCAGGAATAATGGAGCCTTAGATGTGAAGAATGAGTGGTACCTCTTGGAAATATATGAATTAGTTTCATAACCACTTAAGCTTCCTTCAGATGTAGAATTATTGCCAGAATTATAAAACCAAGTGGTATGTATATTTGGTATGCCCTGACAAGTGCTCTAAGTTGTGATCATCAACCATACTCTGCTAACACCACCGGCAATGAATGGCTATTGCTGCAATCAGATATACAATGGCATTCTGCCACAGGCAAAAGCATCACTGGCTTTGGGATAGTGAGGTGTAAACCGTATGCACCTCACAAGGAATTAATGTAGCCCATGCTGCTGCTTCAGAGCACTGAGGGGATCGTTTGGGAGAAGATAAGGACATGTGTAGATAATGAAGCAAGCAGCTCAGAGGCCCCTGGATCCTTAATTCAGGAGACACAGGAGTTCCCTGGGCTCTGTGGGGTTTGTCTGGGAAATAACCAGTGCTTAGGGACAGACAGGGAAGACTAGGGGTGCACCCCATCCCCATCCCATCCCCACCCCACTCTCCAGAACCCTCTGCAGGTGATACTTGACTTGCCATTTTTCCTCTTCTTGTTCTTTATAATAGGCTTGAGTATAAGAGCATTCATAGTCTCTCATCAATTTTTTTCCCCAAATTTGACAGGGTATCATATGAATATGATAAAATTTATACATTTCTGTTGGAAAATTTTGTTTGTGAAAGTAGAGAGGCATTTAAAACCCCAAATTTGGGAGACTGCTATTTTCTTTTTTGTCTTTACAATGGAAATTAAGCATCCCTTCATTTTTTCTCTTAATTAATTTTAATTTTATTTGCTATAATTTTGATTAAGGTATTATGAGCCCCTGATTAATTTCAGAATTGAGATATTGCTACTGAAAATAGTAATTTAAAAGATAGGACTGCAGATTTCACGGGGATCACCCAGCCAGTCAGAAACGAACTGCATTAAGACCGACCGAGAAAAGCAGCTCTGACACCCAGGAGCTGGCCTGCTAGTGCCAGCGAGGCCCTGGTGTTCTGTTGAACATAGACAATTTCACAGGACATCAACATCAGACAAGGCCATTCTGTGACTATGATGGGTCAAACAAAAACAAGACCGCCCACATCTGAACAGACAAAACATGAGCCTCGTCCAAGCCACAAAACACCGAACATCCTCCTCTCTGAGCTCGTAGGAGTGACTGCTGTTTCTTCACCAATTCCATATTTAATCTCCCTCTGCTCTGCCTGCCCTTACATGAGATTTATTCAGATAAGCATAAACTTATTCCTTCTTTCTAAAAGTACCCAATCCTGAAAGAAATCTACTTCTTTGGACCTTCTTCAAATCACTCAGTCAATTCCCCAATCCTATAAATCCTTTCTAACACCATCTTACTGAGATACCCCACAGTTGCCTCTGGTGTGCATTGTCCCTCCCTGCAATGAGTCACATACACAACCTGCTCAACTACAAGTGTGTTCCAGGTGGTCTTTGGCTAGAGAGTATTCTGTAAGTGCATTTATTATTTGGTTATGTCCATTCTGGACAACAAATTTGAATTATACTGGTTACGCCGACCTCCTTAACCCTGGCTGTGGCTTGCTCATACAGTAGCTCTGTTCCTCTCTGATTTCAGTTCTTCTGGGAGATTTGTTCTTAATGCTTTATATGCTGAAAAGAGTTTAGTCCTTTGGAAGGAAAGAGTCACCTTAGAATCCAAACTGAAACTGTATTATTTTGGGTTCTCTAAAGAAATAGAACCAACAGGATGGGTGGGTGGATGAGATATATATTATATACCTTAAACATTTAATATACACTGCATGTCAGGAACTGTGCTAGGTGCTTTGTGTTGTGCTTTACGTGAACTAATTTGTTTAAATCCTTGTGATAAGCCTGTAAGGTAGATATTACTACCCTTATTTTACAGATAAGGAAACCAAAACACAAAGAGGTAAATTAACGTGACCAAGATTCCATAGCTAGGGTTCAAACTCAAGTCGTTTAACTCCCCACCCCTTGTTCTTAACTTTTACATTCTACCGCCTTTGAGATATTTCCTCTGTTTTGTAGAATCTAAATGGTAGTAATTTAGAATGCCGGCTATACCCAGAGTAACACACACAATTACAGGAGAGCATAATAATAACTATTTAGATGTTGTGTATTTTATGTTAGGGTAAATGTCATTAAACAATGTCATTTTTCTCAATTATAATAATTCATGAATCCAATGAATAAACTGTTAGGAGAGCCATATCAATATAGAACTATATAGATTTCAGATAGTAAAAGTAAATATCATTAAAAGTATATTCCTCAGAGATAGCAAGGATTATTTAAATGACAAACGTATAGGAATCTGTCTTCTTTGAATATGGTAGACATACATGTAGCAGAGGAATGGGAGATACGTATATTAACATGAGAATGGAGTACAAGCGTGTCATGGTGCTGTCAGTTGTGCCAGTATTTCCCAGGTAGTTTTCTTCCTCATCGATGATAGCTTGTTGGGTATTTATGCCTGCCGGTGTTTTTTGGTTTGTCTTAGGGTGTTTCACTAGCCTTTTGACCAATTATTCTTCTCAGTCTTCTGTGTTCTCTGTCCACCCTAGTGACTGTGGCTTTTCCTACTCTTGTGGTCTACTTGATCACTCCTTTAACGCTAACCTACCATTTCTTCTATAGATTTTCCAGCATTTTTGTAATAGGTTAGCTATTTTACAACTTTGCAAATCTTTAAAACTTTTTTAATGTTAATCAACTCAGAGCTTCTTTAACATTCATGAATGCATAAAATGTTTGAGTAAAAAAAGCACTCAGAAAGATACATAATCCTTATAAATACTTTTAATAAGTACTATATTAAACCCAAAATAATGTATATGTAAACATTATATATACTATATAATCTAAGGTTAATATTAAAATGGTAAATGAGCAGAAACATATGAAATTTGTAAACAGACATTACTTTCTTGTCCTTTATCAATGTCAACCTTATAAATTAAAAGTCATGGTTTAGACATGACTATAATGTGCTTTCCTGTCCCTTATCTGGAGCAATCATGGGAAAACCTATGGCCACCTGAACCTTGGGGAAATATACCTTAGCATTTTGCATATGAAATGTTCTTTATCATTTCCTACCTAACATCATTTGGGTTGCAGTTCATTTTCACATTCCCTCTATTGCTCCTATTGCTAATAATATTCTAAGTTTAATGCTCTGTACCGAAGAAGAGATACCCACATGA
The DNA here is from genome assembly GCA_004027475.1 of Anoura caudifer. Lineage (NCBI taxonomy): Eukaryota > Metazoa > Chordata > Mammalia > Chiroptera > Phyllostomidae > Anoura > Anoura caudifer. Next base: position 363,138 of record PVKU01000785.1, on the reverse strand, counting down.
AAAAGCAAAGGGAAAGTTAGTTTAGTCATAACCACTTCAAATGCAAATGTACCATTTTTAATGTTAGTCACAGCAGGTAAAAAAACTGACAGAAAAAAATGGATGATAATTTGAATTATAATTTATTTCATCACTATGATAGCTCTCACTCCAAACTTCTATGATTACATATATTCATAGCGAAAAAGAGATATGTGGGTCAGTGTGGAGAAAGTGTTTGTCTGCAGGCTTGATGTGTAAGGAGAATGTGCCGCTCAGTCACTCTTGACTGCCCTGTGAGGCCTCAGGAACAGTCTGCAAAGAGATGGATGAGGTGACAAAGCAGATCCTGGTAAAGGGGGTAAGGGATTGCTATCACTGAATGACTAGAGATTAAGTCATAAATATTTTTGTTCAAGTCCATTCAAGAATCAATCATGTTATTCTGCAGGGACGCATGGGGAAATTACAATCTGACCTGCTGCAGAGGTGCTTTTTGCCCTTGATGGCTTCTGATTAGCTTCTTGTACTTCAAGGAGCTTAAGCACATTATTGCATGTCCTGACCTAGCTAGCACAACCAACACTTTGCCATTACATGTTAATATATTTAGAGGCCTATTATATGTATGTATGTGTGCATGAGTATGTATACACACGTATATACACACCCATAGTTAGTGTATAATTAAATAAAAATAGTAATAACTACATCAAAACAAAGATCTGTAGCTTAAACTTTTCACAGAGAGTAATTGCAGTTTAATTTTATTTTTTTAAGATTTTATTTATTTTTTTTTTTTAGAGAGGGGACAGGAGAGAGAAACATCAATGTGTGGTTGCCTCTTGTGCGTCCCCTATTGGGGACGTGGCCTGCAACTCAGCCATGTGCCCTGACTGGGAATTGAACCAGTGACCCTTTGGTTCACAGGCCGGCACTCAATCTACTGAGCCACACCAACCAGGGCTAATTTTTTTTTTTTAATTACATTGAATTGTCTTTCCATTCCCATTTATCCACCTGATTTCTCCCACAGTCACCACACCGTACATGTCCATGAGCCCTTTTTCTTTCTCCTTGATCCCTCCACCCTTAATGCCCCTCCACAATAGCTCTCCTTCTGCTCTGTCTATAAGTCTGTCTCTATTTTGCTTGTTTGTTTACTTTGTCCATTAGATTCCACATATGAGTAAAATCATATGGTACTTGTCTTTCCCTGACTGGCTTAGAGTTTCCCTTAGAGTTTAGTTTAATATTGGGTGGCATGATTCCTCCAACTTTGTTCTTCTTTCTCAGGGTTGTTACTATACAGGGCCTTCTGTGGTTCTATATAAATTTTTGAAATAATTGTTCTAGTACTGTGAAATAGGTCATTGGAATCTTGATAGGATTTGTGTTGAATCTATAGATTGCTTAGGGTAGCATGGACATTTCAATGATGTTAATTCTTCCTATTCACAAACATGGTATATACTTCCACTTACTTTTATTTGTATTTTCTTTAATTTCTTTCATCAGGGTCTTATAATTTTCTAAGCACTGGTATTTTACATCTTTGGTTAACTATATTTGAAGGTATTTCATTTTTATTTTTTGACACAGTTGTAAATGGGATGGTTTACTCAGTTTCCCTTTCTGATAGTTCATTATTGGCATGTAAAAATGCAGCAGATTTCTGAATATTGATTTTGTGTCCTGCTACTTTGCTGAATTCATTTATCAGTTCTAATAGTTTCTTGGTGAAATCTTTAGGTTTCTCTAGGTATGCCTGTAAATAAAGACAGTTTTACTTCTTCCTTTCCAATTTGAATGCTGTTTTTTTCTTTTTCTTATCTGAATGCTATGGCTAGGACTTCTGGTACTTGTTGAATAAGAGAGGTGAAAACAGATGCCTCTGTCTTGTTACTGATCGTAAGAGGAAAACTTGTAGTGTTTGACCACTGAGTATGACGCTGGCAGTGGGGTTGTCATATATGGCCGTCATGTGTGCAAGTATGTTCCCTCTATTCCCACTTTGCTGAGAGTTTTTATCATAATTGTGCTAGATTTCATCAAATGCTCTTTCTGCATCTATTGATATGATCATATAGTTTTTATCCTTCATTTTGTTTATGTGGTATATCACATCTATTGATTTGTGAGTGTTGTACAATAAATTTCCGTTGATCATGGTGTGTGATCTTTTTATATGTTGCTATATTGAGTTTGCTAATATTATGTTTTGAACTTAATATCTATGTTCATCAATTATATTGGCCTATAATTTTTTTTGTAGTGTCTTTATCTGGGTTTGGAATCAACATAATGCTGGCCTCATAAAATGAGCTTGAGTACACACCCTCCTTTTGAATTTTTTGAAATAGTTTAGGAAGGAGAGGAGTTAGTTCTTCTTTGAATGTTTTGTAATAGTCCCCTATTCAGTCCAGAAGCCATTTGGTGCAGGGCTTTTGTTTTTTGGAAGTTTTTAAATTGCTGCTTCAATTTTACTAGCTATAATCTGTCTATTCTTTTCCTGATTTAGTTTTGGAAGATTATATGTATCTAGGAATTTATCCATTTCATCCACTTTGTCCATTTTGTTGACATATAGTTGTTCATAACATTTTCTTAAAATCCTTCATATCTCATTAGTGTCAATAGTTATTTTTACTCTTTCATTTCTGATTTTATTTATTTGGGTCCTCTCCTTTTTTGGTAAATCTGTTTAAAGATTTGTCATTCTTGTTTATCTTTTCAAAGAACCATCTCTTAGATTCATTGATCTTTTGAATCATTTTTTAGATTCTATTTTGTTTGTATCTGCTCTGATCTTTATTATTTCATTCCTGCTACTCACATTGGACTTTGTTTTTCTTTTTCTAGTTCCTTTAAGTGTAAACTTGAATAGTTTATTTGAGCTTTCTCCTGTTTCTTAAGGTAGGCTTTAATGCTATGAATTCCCTGTTGAGTTACTCTCAGCAACTCTACCTCAGGTCTGGGGTGTTGGGTACATGACATTGGTATTTACCTCAATCATTTGGTGCCAAAGGCTTCATGAGAAAAGGAATATGTAGTGCATAAGCCTGGGTGTATTCTGCAATCTCATGGTTATCCTATCCTCAAAGGGCCTGGTTATGATTTATAGGGCTGTCCCACATTCTTTCTCTGTTGTACCTGGGAATATCTGTTAGACTAAATTGGGCAATGTTCTGTTTCTCCACCAAGCCAGAATTTGCAAACGCCCTCAGTGCATGCACACACATAACATAATTAATATAATACAATTGTATATATAAAATTTTGTTTAAAGAGCATAAAATAATATGTCACCTAGAGGAGGTCAGTAGCTGGTTAAGGAAATTAAGATGTCCTATTCCTCCTGACTCCAAGTCCTGAACATTTTGACTGTGCTTCACCTCACAATACTTACGGATGCAGGGAGCACTCCAGAGCTGCATCACACCCCATACGCACCAGGACGACATTTGTCCTCTTGCTGCAGCACTGTCAGGACCTCTAGCTAGGCACTCAGGTTTGCACTCCCCACTGTGCCAAAATCTCGACGTTCTCTCAGCCAACTCTTTTCTCCCTCGTTCATTGTGAAACCCACTAGTCCCAGGTAGAATTCCCCTGGTTTTGGCTCTGCACTGGGCAGGGGGTCCCTCCATTTTCCTCTTAGTGCTACCATCTCATATACGTGCTCATTATTCCATTTTCCTCCTTCTTTTCCCATATTGTTTTGACAGAAATGCAACTCTAAACCCAGTTTGAGCGCTCCACTGACACCAATGGACATGTCTTTTTTGATCTGAGTTCCTTAACCTCAGCACTGGTGACATTTTGGACTGGATGATGTTGGGGGTGGGGTGGGGGCTGTGCTGTGAATTGTGAGATGTTTAGGAGCATCCCTGGTCTCCACCCAATAAATGGAAGCAGCAGCTCCCCTCCAGCTGTGACAACCAGAAATGTCCTCACACATTGTCAAATGTCCACTGGGGATACAAAATTGTACCGGTTTAGAACCACTTTTCTAGAAGTTACTTCTATATGACCTCCTGATCACTTTCGTCTAAAAAAAAAAAAAAAAGCCATTTGAATGAGCATAGTGATTTAAACCTATTGTTATTTATCACCTCAAATTTAAAAGATAATTATTATTAAACCCCTTTTTCAAGTGAGGAAACTGTTACACAGGCAATAAGTGGTAATACCTGGGTTTGAAACTAGATCTCTGTGGCTACAACTTTCATCTTTTTTCTTCTGCTGAGTGCAAACCAGATTATTATTCAACAGTTTATATATGTATTAGTTTTGGCTGCTAATGACTAAATTACCATAGACTGGGTAGCTCAAACAAAAAACATAGTTCTGTATTGGGAAGTTCAAGATTAAGGTGCCAGCCAATTTAGTGTCTGATGGGGACCCACTTCCTATTTCATAGATGGCTTGTCTTCTCCCTGTGTCCTCACATGGCAGAAGGAGAGAAAGAACTTTCTGGGGTCTCTTTTATAAGGGCATTAATCCCCTTCATTAGGGCTCCACCCTCATGACCTAATTACCTCCCATAGTCCCCACCTCCTAATACCATGATATTGGGGTTAGAATTTCAATATATGAATTTGGGGAGGAAATAAGCTTTTGGTTTATAACAACATACATATTGCACATGGAGCAGTAAAGTAGCAAAGAAGAACATCAAAGAGCTACCTCTGTTCAGCTGTCATTATGTTATTAAAGTGTCAGTATCTTTTAAGAACACATAATTTTCTTAAAATTCTGTCTTTTGCCTAAATGAAAAGTAATTTTTCTTTGAGAGCAACTAGATTCACAGGATTTTCCTTTCCCCAGGTGTATCTGGTCTCTCAGTTGAAGCTTTACAAAACAGATTTCAAACTGATGGGTTCTGATAACTGAAAAGTCCAGATATAGGATGGCTTCAGGTAAAGCTTGATTCAGCAATTCAAAGACTTTCATCAAGGACTCCCCCCACCCCTCTGTCTTTCAATTGCCTCTCTAATGTCAATTTCATCATTAGGTTCACAGTATGGAGCCAGCAGATGTAGGCGTCTATAAGAGTACTTCATGCCTCATGTTTCATATAACACAATCCAAAAAGAAGAGAGATTCTTTTGTGTTAGCCACGCAAAAGAGAGTCAACTCCTTTTCCTCTTAAGCCCCATAAAAATGTTGCCTTTGGCTCTCATTGAGTCATATGTCATCCCTGAACCATCCTTGGCAGCCAGAGGGTTAGATGTGTGATTTCTTCTAGCTAATCAAGGCTCAACTTTGGGTTATGGGTAGGGTCAGTCTCCTTCAAATTATAGAGCTAAAAATGAGAAGAGTCATCTCAAAGTAAGTTAGGAATATGATTCCAGAAGATGAGGAATGGGTGCTATGGAGGGCCAAAGAATATGCCTCTACATCAGTTCTCTCAACCTGTCTCCTACAGTTGGGAGTTTTCATTATTTATTCTATCTTTATTCCATCCTTATGCTATCTCAGAGTTTTTACCATAGACCTGTTTTGCTTTGTTTGTTTTTTTACCTGGCATTTGTGAAACTACTTAATAAGTGCCTACTAGACCAGTGTGGTGAACCAGTACCCACAGAGCAGGTTAGAACAGGCCAAGTTAGAGGACGGCCCACTGCTTTTTGGAGAGGTCTATCAGCCAGCCCCTAACATTCAATCAGAACTTCTCTTGATTATGCAGACTCCAGTGCCCGACTGTCCTTACTATAAGTAGGATTCCCTTCATTGCTCAAGTACAAAGGAAAGTAACTTAACCTTTTTGAGCACCTACTATATACCAAGCAAGTCACATATACTGTATCATGTCCTCCTACAACCACCCTGAGGTAGGTATTACTATCCCACTTTAAAGATGAGAAAATAGAAGCTCAAAGAGGTGAAGTAGCTTGCCCAAAGTAATACCACTTATAAAAAACAGACCATGGGTTCAAACTGACATGTCTTTGTCACTCCAGAGCTTGTGCTTTTTGTCATCAAAAGTGAACCCCCAGAAGAAGATCAACCAACAAATATATACATTTAGAAATAAATTTATCACTATTTATCAAGAAATATGCTCAATGCTATTTGCTTAATAGTAAATGTAAAGCTTTTCCCCTATTCCTTAGGAAGAAATGAATGGAAGAGGGAAAGAAGGAAAATAGAAAAGATAAAAGTCTGTGTAATGATATCCTTAGCACTCCTAGAGGTACACAGAGTGCCTAGAAAATCAGCATCAATTTGCAAGGACAAAAACACCCATAGCAATGGGGAGTGTGTTCTTCAGCAGAAGTGCAGTATGTGACTTCTTTAGGCAGCAACACCAAGTCCCCAGGGGAATTGGCAGCAGCTAGGGCAGCCCCGCAGTGATGTGGGAATCGAAGCAGCACTTGAGAAAGAAAGTAAGCCGGCAGTATGATAATAGTTGTAAAGTATTTCGGCTCTCCGCCCAGGTGGGTGTGCTCTAAGGGAATCCCTGTCAGAGAAAGATAGCACAAAAAAATGCATATGCCTATGGGTTTTGCTAAAATTCAAACAATGCAGTCTGGACTAGAACAAATAGGAAGAATGTTTGCTCGTTCCCAGGCTACCTTGAAAAGTCAAGGTTGCTGTAAAATATGTGCTTGCTCTTTACCTGATAGAGTGTTATGTGGATTTCTTTCAGCTCTGGTGAGAATAAGGCTTTTAGCTACACCCAAATGCATCAGACAACCCCCTACCCAACTCAGTCTCTGTATGCATTACACCTGTCATCCCAAACCCGTGTAAGCCTTTCACGGGTTGTGAGTTAAACTCAGTCCTTTGCCCATGACCCATATTGTGTGGCAGGACAGCACAAACATGAGTAGCCATTTCCCTACTATATGTCCCAGAGAATGTGGGCAGTTGTGCACGGTTTGGTTTGTTCTGCAGATAGCCCAGAGCAGGAGCCCTCCGACTGGGTTCCCCAGAGAATGAGGATTCTGACAGAGTCTCAAAGATGGCGATGGGTGGGGCCAGGAGGAAGCCTGTGCAATTCCTCCCTCTGCCCAACTCCTGGGCACCCCCACAGCAGTCTGCTTCTAATACTGGAGCTCTATGGGAGACTGTGTCTGCAAACCACATTTCCCTACTAACAAAGGTTCAAAACACAGTCCTAGAAGGAAATACCATGTTTGTGCCTTGGAACGCTCTGAGTGATTCTCAGCATTGACAGGTCCTAAAATAATGTGGAAGTCAACAGCTATAGAGGATACTGACTTTGGGGAACAAGTGTCTCCTGAATTTGTATGGCAACATGTTAGTTGGTATATAACAGTGCTGGTCATGACATCCAGAAGATAGAACTTCCGTGAAGAACATCCATCATATTCTGAACTGCTCTCCCAATTTTAAAGTCCTTTTACTACTTCACCTGCAACCAACAAAGACCTATAATGATAAGTTCTAAGGGGAACTTAAGCCTATGGATTTCCATCCCAACTATGGGGCAGCAAAAGAAAATTACAGGCTATTTTCTACCTGACCAGCCACCTAAGAGTGTTAGGAAATGCATTTAACACATAGGTTGGGGAAGTCATGCTATATTTTGAGGTAGCTTGAGCTCCTCTGCGAAATGCTGACACGACAATTCTAGTATAAAATGAAAAGCCCAGTTAGTTTACTTCTGTCAATTTAAATTATATATAAACATACATGACAAATATATACATAACATATACATATACAAATATATGCATACATAACTTAACAAACCAGTATTTCATCATTGTAGAAAACTAGTCAGTTTTTAGATTGTGGTTTTATAAAAATTATCAGCAAATTACGGAACAAAATGAAACCCCTGTTCAAATTCCTCTCCTGTTTCAGTTAATGCGTTGGAACCTGTAGCTTGATGCCGGGGTCTAAAGCGCCCCTGTGTTGTAAAGATGGAACAACTAAACCTCTCGCCTCCCTAGAAGAGCTATTGTGAGGAATAATAAAAAGATGCCACTGTGCTTTAGCCTCTGCAAATCGATGGTGTCAGAAGCTGAATAAAGTGGAAAGATTCTGCAGAAAGAGTTTTCTCTTCCAACCAGGTGGTGGATTCTTTGCTGTTGTTGATGGTTACACACGAACAGTGGTTTAAAATGTTCTGCCAGGAAAATAGGGAGGATTCCAGAGCCAAACTCCCCAAAATATGATCCACTATTGAATTCTGAGCATTCATGATGGTGGGAAACATAACTGAAGCTTCCATTTGGATGACTGAATTTCTTTTTCCTTCTCGCTGAACCCAAAGCTACTAATGTTGAGTCCTCTGTCATTGAGTCTTGAGGGAGTTTTATTTCTTCCTTATAAAGAGGACACCCTGGTGGCACTTTCACTGGGTAGAGAAAATTCCCTGTGGGCTCCTTCCCGGTGCCTGCAGACACTTATCAACACTCTGGAGGAGATCTGTGGGTGTAAAACACTGTTGTTCACATATTGGGCCTGAATTTGTGCCTGTTCAAGAATCTGTCATGTGGTGTAGTTTGAGGAATTTTACCAGCAGCTCCTCCTTAAGTGAAAAGAATCATTAAGTCAATTCCTTTAGAGCACATGGCATCTTTAATATTTTTCACGGGTCATTTGTGGAGAGAAATACTGTCGCTGCTCACACCGCAGCAGCCCAAAAATAGAAGACACCACAGACAGATTTAACAAGGGCCTTGCCTCACCTCACTGCACAGGGCTGATTGGCTCATTCCCGTCCCACACAGCTCACCCAAAGCAAAAGCCAGACCACTACCTTACAAGGATTCGCCCACAAACTCCCAGATTTCCAGAACTTCACATTCCAGCTTCAAGATTTGCAGCAACCATGAAGAAGGAGCATGCAGTGAAGACAGCCAGAACGAGCAATAAGAGAAGGGCCCACCGCAGTCAGGGGAAGTGACATGCTTCAGACACACCGATCTGTCACCCCCGCAGGTTTGCTGATGTGCTACATTTGCCTTTAGAGGGTTTATACACCCCCACTTAACATTACCCCCCACCACGATTCCCTCTACCTGTCTAGCCAAATAATATAGCTTAAAGGTGTCAACATTAGTAGGCAATCATTTGGTGACTATTAAGATGCTTTTGTGAAAACAATAGATCTGCTCCTGTTACACCAAACCAGATGCAAATATTGGAGCTTTGGAATCAACCCATTCATACCACTTATTTGGCAGTTAGGGAAACTGAGGCCCAGAGAGATTAAATCACATGTCCAGGATCACATGGTAAGCTTAGTGAGAGCACTAAGCCCCAAGCCCACATCCCCTGACTCCCAGTTCAGAGTTCTTTCTACCAAGACCCAAGAGCCCTTGGCTTCTTTTCATCATCTACCATCTCGGTCTCCAAGTTACACCCTGACCTCATGATCCTGCTGCCTGCACTCTTGCAGGTGTCCCTGGAGCTTTTTCTAAAGTGACTTTTCTGGGAAACAAGTTGCTTATGTAGCGGAACAATGTAATGAGATATTAATTTGTATGTGTGTTTGTCCCCACCCTACCCCCTCCACACACACACGCACGCACTCACACACACCCCACTCCATTTCAGTGCCAAGCAAGTAGCCAGGGGCTCACTGTACTTCTTTAAATCACAGGGATATGTGCCAGGAAAAACAATTCAAGCTACTTCAACTCACTGACTTTTCTTACCTTTTATCAAAGCTTATACTCAAGGGAGAAGGCTAGTCACCGAGACAAGAAAAGAGGGACAAAATGGGTGGGTCTTTCAATGAATGGGACATATGTGCTGCTGGGTGAGAGAACTGCTATGAGTTAGCAAGACCTCAAAGGTGACAGCCACATGGGATACCAAAGGAGGCTGGACCTTGGGCCCTTCAAGTCCCAGCAAAGATGCCTGTGCCCAAACTGTGGCACAGAAGCAGCAGAGCCACTGGAACCAGCAGGACCTGCATGAGCAGGACGCTGAGGGCTTGAGGGCTGCCCAGGGCAGTGTAGACCAGCACCCCGAGGGCCTCTCTGGTGCCCTGTCGAGATCCTGTAGCAGGGGTGTCCAACCTCGGCCCAAGAGCCACATACAGCACAGGGTGGCTGGGAAGGCAGCCCAACACAAAATCGTAAATTCACTTAAAACGTTACAAGGTTTTTTGTGATTACTTGTAGCAATGTATTTAATGTATGGCCCAAGACAACTCTTCGTCTTCCACTGTGGCCCAGAGACACCAGAAGTTTGAACACCCCTTCTAGGGGAATTTCATTAATAACTTCAGAGTAAGTTTCTGTGGCCCAATGTGATGGTGGCTCAAACTCAGATATAAATAAATGTACTTTCTTAAAAAAAAACAGGATTTTTAAATACCCTAGTTTATAGGCAAGATTTTTACCTACTACATTTGTATTAAAGTTTTTTTATCAAAGCATGAGTACTGCATTCATCTCAACAACTGGAATCCTTTGTTTACAGCATACAAAAAGACCCAACTTTAAAATTAATCATTTGACCCCGAAGGTTTTTGGTGCGGTGGAGGTTTTGTCTGCTCTGTGAAGCCTTTCCTGACCAGACAGACCTCCTCTGGCCTACCACTGTATCCTATAAATGCATCTGTAATTGCACTTGTCCTTCTGCATTACAATTACTCATGTGCAGGACTAGTTCCCTTGCTAGGCTGCAGGCCCAGTACATGTAGTGTTTGCCTTGTTCTTCAAAGCATCCCCAGCAACCAGCACAGTTGCAGGCACGTAGGTAAAGCAGTGAATCTGTATTATACTGCAGTTGGAGCTGTGGTTTTTCTGTAGTATTTTTCCTCAAAAGGGTTTCAGAACGAATCAAGGATCAGCAGCTCAGACTACATGTAATTTCATCTTGAGGTTGAAAAACCCGAAGCCTGTGCAGTCTTCATTTGACCCATTGAAAATCAGAAAGCCTGGAGTTATTGAGAAGGTGTGATGTGTCTAGCTTTCCAATTTTGTGGCTCTTCTTGCTTTCAACTCAAGTCAGTTCAACAAATGAGAGTACCTAGTATGTTTGGGACACTTTGCTCTGTGCTGTGAGAAAGCATGCACACACGCGCACGTGCACACACACACACACTCACACTCACATAATCAAGAAGCTCCCAGCCTGTTGGGGAGTGTAAACAAAAGTAATCTAAATGGTGAGAAAAACCATGTTGCAAATTCCCTTACCATCATATCCTCTATGTCACCCTCTTCTAGGACTGACATGAGCCCAGCTGACTGAAACTCTGGTACAAATGCCAGCGTGCCAGTCCCACGAGGGTGGGGTGCAGTCGCACGCAGGCTGGATTCTGAAAGCCAGGAATTGAGTTCACATCTTTTATTTGGATCTGGACATGCATATAATATTTGCCTCAGAAGTTTGGTGAGAATATATCACACTTAAGATGAGAATATATCACACTTAAGAGGGCAATGTAAAAAGAGTTATAATGAAAGACTGTCAAAGAATAAGTATATAAAACAGATATCAGGGAATTAAGTGGAGAGGAGAGAATGTGAAGGGATAGAAAGCATAAATAAAGTATATGTAATCAATAAATTTAAACACAAAGGAAAAGAAACTGGACAGAGGTTGAAATTGACAGTAAGTCCTAGTGGGACTATCAGAGATATGACATCCTGAGAAAGATGGGATTGCTCAAACGCAGGGCTAATTGAGTTCACCAGAAATGCTACGCAGGAACTAAGGAAGTTGTAATTTAAAAGGGTAAAATAGTTGATTCATTGTAGAGGTAGAAGGTGAGTGGACAAGGATGTAGCTAAATTTGGGGGAGAGTGAGCTGTCTGGGGAGGAACCATAGGAAGTTAATGGAAATTTGTAGGGGAGAAACACAAAATACGTGAACTGAAGGAATCAATGAGGAAAAGACCCTTCTCCCCAAGTCACTATATTATTTACTCAGGAATCAATATAAAGTGTTTTCAGTTGCAGCCCCCAAGGAGGTTCCTATGACCAAATTGGCCATTTCCATGACCTGCACTGTCAAAATCAGCCAGTTCTTCATTCAGAATAAAAAAATAAGTAGCTCAGCTTCCAGAAGTTTGCCTTGTTATTGGATCAGAGGTTTGATATCGGATCAAAGCCCCAATGACACGTTAACTTTTTTTAGTATAGTTTATGTTTAACATTATTCTGTATTAGTTCCAGGTATACACAAGTGGTTAGACAATCATGCATTAATACGTTACTCTAATACTACTTTAGAGTAGTCTCCTTCCTCCTCCGTGTTTCAAGTACTGCCTGATCCCATACAGTTTCTGCAGTGTTGTCGACTACAGTCCCTAAGCTGTAGCTTACATCTCTGTGACTGCCAGCTCGTACTTCTCAGTCCCATCACCTTTTGCACACCCAGCCCCCAGCCTCCCTCCCCTCTGTCAACGGACAGCCTGTTCTCTGTATCTGTGAGTCTATTTTTATTTTGTTCTTTAGATTCCACATATAAGTAACACATTAATTCTTAATTATGTCTTTATTTTTATTGAGATAAAAAAGTGTATCTGCAGTCATTCAAAGAAAAATTCAATGTAAAGTTCAAACATTATCTGCATTTATTTTCCATTTCCTCAAATTTGCCACAGCTCCAAGATTTTAGAGACAGAAACAAAAACTAGTTTTCCTAAGTACCTTAAAGCCAATTTGGCTGGGGAGGGGGACCACTGATTAGCTCTCTTTTGAGAATAAGTGGACCTTTAGAAATTAAAACTTACTTATTTTTTCCATGAATAAAAGCAATGAATATAAAATGCAGAAAAGAAAAATTATCCATTGTTTAGTCATTCAAAGAAATCCACTGCTAACAATCCGATGCATGTTCTAATATTTTTATGTGTATTTTATTCATAGTTGGGCTCATACTGTATATTTCATATGTGGCTTTTTTTGACTTACTGAAAAGGACAATTAAAAATGCTTTTTCAAGGTAAGATGCCTAAATCTAAAGTGCTGGGTGTTTGGAAGCTTTCATCTCCCAATTTCTGCAACAAGATCTTAACAAACTCTTTAACGGGAAGTAAAATTCAGCATCAAAACTGACCATAAATTTAGAGGAACCCTTCGGAGGGCCACAGCCCGCAAAATCAGCCCGTGCTAAAGTCTCTCCAATTTCTGTGCCTGGCCAAGTGACTGAAGTGGAGAGGCAATTTAACTATTGCCTTCTGACTTTAATTAATGTTTAATTCTCAGTAGCAAAAGTACGCTTCCTCTTGTAAGTTCTCATTACGTTTCTTTGAATCAGTTAACACTCTGTTTATAAAGATGTGAATATTTTCTCTAATTACCGTAATTTTGGCTACTACCGCTGTAAAAATCGGCGCCCTGCGTCACACTGTCAGAGATCATTACAAATGCACACATACTTCTCCCCTCCCTCCCCTGGAAACAATCCAGTCGTCTCTGGAAATTAAATGCAGTAAAAGGTTTAATAAAGGGGAAAAAAATCCAGGCATATCATGTCTCATTTCAAGCCGTTCCAGAATAAAACCAGAATGTATTCATCAGGGTGATGAAATGTGTGGTCTGTTTAAATATTAAGGATCTGGATGCGGAGTTCTGTTACTTATGATAAGTTTCATTATTGGAAAATCCAATTCATTCTGCTGAACAAGAACGCTGAGATGATTTACGCTCTCAGAAGCGCATTGCCCACTCCTGGTGTTTCCTCTCACGCGGAGAGATCTCAATGAGGACGTAAACCTTGGCTTCTCCGCCCCTTCAGCTCCCCTGCCCTGGGCTGGAGTAAGTTTCATCATTGGCCAGTTGGGAAGAAGTAGACATGCCCGGCTCAGCTTCTTCCTCCTTCCCGCCCCATGGGAGCTAGATACCACAGGAAACGTGTGCTAGTCTGTTCTTTCCTTGTAGGAAGGCCTGTGGTGTTCTAGCACTGTCTCTGCTTGGGAGGTAAGCCCACCCAGTTCTGGGGTTGAGTACTAAGAGATCCATCTAGGCACGTGCTCTAACCCAGCCTTTAGAAGTATCAGGGCACCAGCCTGCTCTCTTACACCTTCTCTTCTGAATTGATTTGAAACACTTGGTGGGCGAAGAGGGTGCTATTTAGTGGCTTTTAAAAGTGAACATCCTCAAACACAAACGTTGGTAATTCAAAACAAAACAAAACAAAACAAAAAACACTCTTTTTTTAGGCATGTTTTTTAAGTAGTACTTTAGAACTCTCTGTTCTAAATTTTCAGTGTAAATTCTGTAGTACATTCTGCCTTTTGGTGTTTAATTCTGGATCTGGTTAATTAAAAGGAAGGAGAGAGAAGAAACCTAGCTGTCAAAGGTCAGCATTTTCCTTGACGGGAGGTTATTACTCTTCATGCATTGATATTTCTCCCCCTGTGGTATTAGGAATTATTTTCCTTGTTTTCCTGAGATGAGGTGAGGTGAGGTTGTATGACTTGCTCAAGTTCTCACAGCTGGGTAGCAGCGGAGCAGGGAATTGAACTGCCTAGCTCCAAGGCCAGAGCTTTTTCTTCAGGAAAGCTCTTACTACATCTCTCCCCACAACCTCTGCCTCCCCTTTCACTGTCAAGGCCATTAGGAGAAGGGGAGGAGGAATAAAGGATAAACAAATGGTGCCGTGATAAAGAATACTTGGAAGAGGGTAGTGGTTTGCCTAGGAGCCATCTTTAGCCTAAACTTTCTTGACTATACGTTTTTTAAGTTATTTTTTTCTGCTACTGAACAGATTAAGCCATTTACATATGAAACAGGGATTTAGCAGAATTTCTCTTATTTCAAGAATTTAATTTTCCCAGGTATTTTTTGAGGGGGGAAAAAAGCCTTGTGGGAGATTCCACATTTAAAAAATTCTTATTTGAATATTCTCTTGTTTTGGCCTAAAAATTCTTTGCAGTTGCAAGACAATTCTGATGACTCTTCCAAATTGGTTCCATTGGTTTGAAAATGTCACTACAAAAAGTCAAAATTTCTTGACTTTATTACTCAGGGAATTCTTGCCTCTGAGAAGGTTAAGGTTCATTCATGTCCCCACAATAACAACACATATTCTACAGAAACATCCAAGTGAACTTTGCTCACTGTTGATTCCCTTGTAAATAGAGCAGTTCTGTCTCCTTCCTGTACCTTTAGGCAGTATCAGGGAGAAATACTGCAAAGATTTATTAAGTTGAGGAAAATATAACCCAACTGGAAACTTGTGTCCCAGGAGTTCAGAGTATGACCCCAGCGGTCAAGGCAAGTTTTACAGAAGAGTATGCACTCCTAGCTCAGGTCTGCCGTTTACCTAGAAGGGCTTCGTCAATGTGTACTGAATGAACTTAGGCAAAAATCTGGGTGAGTCTTAAGGAGGGAGGGAATTAGGCAGCCATATCATGCTTCAAATAGAATTAATTAACAGACATCTATAGGTGCGGGTATGTGGGTTTGATGCATTCTCCCTTTGTGTTGTTTTTTCAGATCTCGAATTTTAAATCCCAGAATTCTAACTTCTAAAGTGTATTTTTGGAAGGCAGAGAGAGAGAAAGCTGGGATATTGAAATTTCCTATAAAGTGTAATCATTCATAAGTAATTCTCTGTGCCATCTGGCATTTATATCATGGTAGATGTGGGGAAATTTGCATTTATGTTTTATTGGTGCCTAATAAACTTTCTAGCCATGACCAGTTACAGGGCTGTGTTGTTTTAGAGTGAAGAAGTGCATTTCTTCATGTCATAAACTGGCATTCCAAATCTACATATTCTCCCCCCTCTCTGCCCCCCATTCCTTTCATGATTGTGCGCCTTTGCCTGTCTGTACCAGCAGAGGGGGAGAGAGAACAGACCAGCGTTTGTTGTATTAGAGAAGTGTCCTACACAGAGAACTGTTGAACTGTACTCTCCTTCCAGCTACGTGGGAGCGGTAAGCTTCACTGACGCTAGTTCACGAAGAGGCAGAGTCAGCTGCGTTCTCGGTGCCTAGGACTTGGAACTGCTGAATCTGCAGCTGTTGTGATATTTTTTTCTCTCTCTCTAAAAAAAAAAAAAACAAACAAACCAATTTTTAAGGCCTCCAGCATCTTTCATTGATTTTGTTAAAACCAAATATGTACATGCTGTACTTTATTTCCTTAACTTTCATTTAGACCAGATGATGTTTCTATGCAGATTTTTCTAAGGAAATTAGTTTCCTATCCGCTTTGATTTGTTGATCATTTTACAGTGCTCAGAATTATCAAGGGCACTTATTCTGAGTCAAGTTCTCTGGCTGATAGAACACCAATGCCCCCTGCTGATACATTTCCCAAAACTTTCTTTGGGAAATGATCACATTACCCCCTCTCCTACAGGCACGTATTCACCAGCCTCGCCTGAAAAGGACGTGGGCTTCTAGGGTCATCTCAGTCGGCTTTATTAGCTTCTCATTAGTGTAATTTCCTCTATTAGTCTTTACTAATGCAGCTAGAAGTTATTTCATGCTTGGCTGGCTTTATTATAAAAACAGCTTTAAAGGTATCAGCAGAGCTTTGTAGCTGACAAAATGGGAACCAGAACTAACATTTGATTATGGTGATGTAATTTCTGTTACATTATATTTACATTTAATGAGAAAAGTCCCTCAGAATACCTTCATATTTGTCTTCCTGTTTCTTCTGTGTTTATAGAATTCTGTCTTAAAGAGATTTTAAAACCCAATGCTCCTAATTTACTCAAATCCTTTCTAATGTCACCTCTATCAAGTGATTTCTTGGTTTCCCCTAGCGATAGAGAACCTACCACCTAATCAAAGCAATTCTCTGCATCTTTGAATAATTCTGACAAAGAGTTCATGCAGAATTTTTTGGTTCAGCTTCCAAATAGTAGGCCAGTTTCTACCCTTTCCTGCTGTAAGAGCTCTTGCAATAACAAGTCTAATTCCTCTTAATTCTCCAAATATTTGAAAAGGAAGATTATGCTCTCCTCACATTCTTCTCTTCCTCAGGATGAATACTATCAGCTGCCAGAGAAAAAGACAAATATTTCTGTAAGTGTTTGACCAAAGGGACAAAATCTTAGAATACCAGCAGAACATAAAATTCCTATTTTCAAATGATATGCTAATTACTAGTTTCTCTCTCTATATATATATCTCCCTGGTTACCACAATGCCCTTTAAAAATGCTCATTTTTGAACCCAGTAAAGGAAAGAGAAGACAAGTTCCATTTCTGCAATAGTGTGGTTTGAATATTCCCAAGAACATCCAATCTCAGGGCTTCATAAATGTCTGGAAATTGTTAGATTTCCCTGCTCAGCCCACATATAAGAATATACAAGCTGTGTCAGATGAAGATTTCTGACAAGGTTGGGAAATTAGTGAATTTGGACTGAGATGTTTTAATCAGCAAATGCCTCAGAAAACCAATGGGATCTTTGTGAAACTCATCATTCCCCTGAGTTCTGCAACTTCTCCTCAGGCAGATGCAACATCTAAACTCCTGGTGCTTTCTAGGCAACCCACTCCTCCCCGTCCTTTATTTGCAGTTCATTTTGCTGTCTAGGTAACCAATAACTAAGGCTGTTGCCGTATCTTACATCAACCATAATAAAACGAACAATGACCTTAAGCCAAACATGAATAGTCACATTCATATTGCTAGGCTTGCTCTGCCACTAAGTCTTAAAAGTTGCTCTTTGCTATTACAATTTTCCTAAAATAATGCAAGGTGGTTTTATTTGTTGAGGGAACAAATGATAACATTTCTTTTTTTAAAATTGTATTGAATTGGTCGGGATGACACTGGTTAATAAGGTTATATAGGTTTCAGGTGTACAATTCTATAGTACAACATCTGTGTATTGTATTGTGTGTTCACCACCCAAAGTCAAGTCTGTTTCCATCACCATTTATCCCCGCCTTTGCCCTCTTCTTCCTACCCCCATCCACTTTGCCTCTTATAATCACCATGTTGTTGACTGTGTCTCTGAGGGATTTTCTGCCTAATCCCTTTACCTTTTTTACCTGACTCCCCACACCCCACCCTTCTGACAGCTGTCAGTCTGTTTCTGTATATATACGAGTCTGTTTCTATTTTGTTTGTTCATTTTGTTCCTTAGATTCCATACCTAAGTAAAATTATGTAGTATTTGTTTTTCTCTGACTGGCTTATTTCACTTAGCACAATAATCTCCAGGTTTATCCGTGCTGTTGCAAAAGGTACAATTTCCTTATTTTCATGGCCAAACAGTATTTCAATATGTAAATGTACCACAGCTTTTCGATCCACTTATCTACTGATGGACACTTGGGCTGCTTCCAAATCCTGGTGATTGTAAATAATGCTGCAACGAACATAGCAGTGCATATGCTCTTTCAAATCAGTGTTCCAGGTTTCTTCAACTATATTCCCAGAAGTGGAATTGCTGGATCATAAGGCAGTTCCGTTTTTAATTTTTTGATGTATCTCCAGCTGCTTTTCACAGCAGCTGCACCAGTCTGCATTCCAACCAACAGTGCACAAGGTGGGAATTTTGTCCACATCCTCACCAACATTTGTTTGTTGATGTATTGATGATAGCCATTCAATGGCTATCTCATGTGACTGGCGTGAGGTAGCATCTCGTGATTTGAATTCGCAATTCTGTCATGGTTAGTGACGATAAGCTTCTTTTCAAACATCTTTTCATCCTCTTTGCTATTCAGGTATGTGTTTTTTGGTGTTGACTTGTACAAATTCTTTATAAATTGGAAAATAATCCTTTATCAGATGTATCACTGGCAAATATGTTCTCCCACTTGGTGGGTTGTCTTCATTTTGTAGATGGTTTCCTGCGCTGTGCAAAAACTTTTTAGTTTGATGTAGCCTCATTTGTTTATTTTTTCCTTTGTTTCCCTTGCCCAAAAAGACACACCAGAAAAAATATTGCTACCAGCAATGTTCAAGTTTTTACTGCCTATGTTTTCAGCTAAAAATTTTATGGTTTCAAGTCTTACGTTTAAGTCTTTAATCCATTTTGAGTTTATTCTTGTGTGTGGTGTAAAAAGTTGGCCTAGTTTCATTTTTTACATATATCTGTCCAATTTTTCCTAGACTATTATCAAATAGACTGTCTTTTCCCCATTGTGTGTTCTTGCCTCTTTTGTCAAATATTAAATGAACGTATAAGCATGAGATCATTTCTGGGCTCTCTATCCTGCTCCATTGACCTATTTGCCTGTTTTTGTTACCTATTTGTCTGTTTTGATTACTATGGCCTTAAAGTATAGTTTGATATCAGGTAGTGTGATCCTCCAACTTTATTCTTCTTTTTCAAGATTGCTTTGGCTATTTGGGGTCTTATTTGGTTCCATATAAATTTTTAAATACTTGTTCTACTTCTGTGAAATACATCATTGGTATCTCCATAGGAACTGCACTGAATCTATAGGTTGCTTTGGGTAGTATGGACATTTTAATTATATTATTTCTTCCTATCCATGAACGTAGTATATGCCTTACTTGTATCATCTTCCATTTCTTTCTTTAGTGTCTTCTAATTTTCCAGGTAGAGTTCTTTTATATCCTTGGTTAAATTTATTCCTAGGTATTTTATTTTTGATGCAATTATAAGTGGGATTGTTTTCTTCATTTCCCTTTCTGATATTTTCTTATTGGTGTATATGTATGAAACCAATTTCTGGATATTTATTTTGTATCCTGTTACTTTATTGGATTTACTGATCAGTTCTAGTAGTTTTTTGTGAAATCTGTAGCGTTCACTATTACAGTATCATGTCATCTGGAAATAGTGACAGTTTTACTTCTTACTTTCCAATTTGGATGCATTTTAGGTTTTCTCCTTGTCTCATTGTTGTGCCTAGGACTTCCAGTACTGTGTCAAATAAGAGTGATGAAAGCAGACCTTCCTGTCTTATTCCTGATCTTAAGGGGAACACTTTTAGTTTTTGTCCATTGAATATGATGCTGGCAGTGGGTTTGGCATGTACGGCCTTTATTACAGCTCTGTTCCCTCTATTTCCACTTTGCTAAGAGTTTTTTATCATAAATGGGTGCTGGATTTTATCAAATGCTACTTCTGTATCTATTAATATGATCCTGTGATTTTTATCCTTCATTTTGTTTATGTGGTATATCATGTTTATTGATTTGTAGATATTGTACCAACCTTACATCACAGAATAAATCCTATGTGATCATGGTGTATAATCTTTTAATGTATTGATGGATCTGGTTTGCTAATACTTTGTTGAGAATTTTAACATCCATGTTCATCAGGGATATTAGGCTACTTTTTTTAAATGTGTAGTTTCTTTATCTGGTTTTGGAATTAAGATAATGCTGGCCTCATACGATGAGCTTAGGAATCTTCCCTCCTCTTTAATTTTTGGAATAGTTTGAGAAGGATAGGGGTTTGTTCTTTGAATGTTTGATAATATTCTCCTGAGGGGCCGTCCAGGCCAGGACTTTTGTTTGTTGAGAGTTTTTGTTAACTGAATCAATTTGTTGTAATCAGCCTATTCAGATTTTCTGATTCTTCCAAATTCTGTTTTAGAAGATTCTATGTTTTTAGGAATTTATCCTTTTGTTCAGATTGTTCAATTTGTTGGCAGATAGTTGTTTATAATATTTTTCTTATAATACTTTGTATATATAGTACCAGTTCTTCTTTTCCATTTCTAAGTTTATTTGAATCCTTTTTTTTTCTTGGTAAGTCTGGTTAAATGTATGTCAATCTTATTTATCTTTTCAAAGAACTAGCTCTTGTTTTCATTGATTTTTTTGTATTGCTTTCTTAGGCTCTATTTCATTTATTTCTCCTCTGATCTTTATTACTTTTTGTCATCTACTGACTTTGGGATATGTTTGTTGTTCCTTTTCTAGTTCCTTTAAGTGTAAAGTTAGATTGTTTATTTGAGATTTTCTGCATCTTGAGGTGGGCCTGTATTGCTATAAATTTCCCTCTCCAAACTGCTTTCACTGTGTCCCATAGGTTTTGGGTTGCTGTGTTCTCATTTGCATTTGTTTTAAAATATCTTTTGATTTCTTCTTTAATCTTGGTGTTAACCCATTCATTGTTTACTAACATGTTATTTCGTGTATTATTCAGTTTTTTTCTTGTGAATGATTTCTAGTTTCATACCATTATGGTCAGAGAAGATGCTTGACAAGATTTCACTCTTCCTAAATTTATTGAACTTGTTTTGTGTCCTAGCAGGTGGTCTATCCTAGGAAATTTGTATGTGCACTCTAAAAGAATGTATACTCTCCTGCTTTGGGATGAAATGCTCTGAAGATACCAATTAAATCCATCTAGTCTAGTGTGTCATGTAAGGCCACTGTTTCCTTGTTGATTTTCTGCTGGAAGATCTATCCACTGATGTCATTGGGGTGTTAAAATCCCCTATTAAGACTGTATTCATGTTGATCTCTCCCTTTGTGTCCATCAAAATTAGCTTTACATATTTAAGTGCTCCTATGATGGGTACACAAATATTTAGAGGGTTATATCCTCTTGTTGGATTGATCACTTTGTCATGATATAGTGTCCTTCTTTGTCTCTTATTATAGCCTTGTTTTAAAGTCTGTTTTGTCAGATGTAAGTATTGATACCCCAGTTTTTTAAAATTTCTATTTCTATTAAATATCTTTTTTCATCCCTTTACTTTTAGTCTATGTGTATCTTTCATTCTGAGGTCAGTTTCTTGTAGGACACATGTATATGGGTTTTTGTTTTTTTATCCATTAGCTACCCTGTACCTTTTTTAAAAAAAAGATTTTATTTATTTATATTTAGACAGAAAGGAAAGCGGGGAGAATGAGAGGGAGAGAAACATCAATGTGTGGTTACTTCTCGTGTGCCACCTACAGGGGACCTGGCCTGAAACCCAGGCAAGTGCCCTGACTGTGAATTGAGCCAGTGACCCTTTGGTTCACATACTGGCACTCAATCCACTGAGCCACACCAGCCAGGGCAGCTACCTATGTCTTCTGATTGGAGCACTTAAGCCATTTACATCTAAATTGATTATTGATAGATATGTATTTATTGCCATTTTATTCTTTATATTTATGTTCCTCTGCTGTTTCTTTTCTTCTTCTTTTTAAAGAAGACTGTTTAACATTTCTTGCAATATTAGTTTGGTGTTAATAAACTCCTTTAGCTTTTTCTTCTCTGGGAAGCTCTTTATTTCTCCTTCAATTTTAAATGCTAGCCTTGCTGGGTAAAATAGTTCTGGTTCTAGATCCTTTCTCTTCATTACTTTGAATATTTCATGCTAATTCCTTCTGCCCTGAAATAGTTCTGTTAAGAAATCAGCTGACAGTTTTATGGGAGCTTACTTGTAGGTAACTGTCTTTTTTAAAATTCTTTTAAGATTCTCTTTTTGAGTAATTAAATAAAAAAATAAAATAAATTTTAAAAAAGTAAATAAAAACAATTTTAAAAAAAGATTATCTTTGTTTTTAACCTTTGCCATTTTAATTATGATGTTCCTTGATGTGGGCCTCTTTTGGTTCATCTTGTTTGGTACTCTGCACTTCTTGGATTTACATTCTTTTTCTTTCACCAGGCTAGGGATGTTTTCAGTCATTATTTCTTCAAATAAGTTCTCAATCCCTTGATCTCTGTCTTTTCCTTCTGGTAGCCCTATGATGCGGATATTGTTATGCTTCATGTTGTCCCAAAGTTCCCTTAAACTATTCTCATTTTTTAAGTATGTTTTCTTTTCGCAGCTATGATTGGTTGTTTTCTGCTAGCTTGTCTTACAAATTGCTGACTCAGTCCTCTGCATCATCCAACTTACTGTTTATACCTTCTAGTGTCTTCTTCATTTCAAATATTGTACCCTTTATTTATGACTTTCTTTTTTATGGTTTCTATGTCTTTTTTCATCTGTCATAGTTCTCACTAAATTCCTTGTAGTTCTCACTAAGTTTCTTGAGCATCCTTATTACCATTTAAAAAAAATCATATATCTGGTAAATTGCTTGCCTCCATTTCATTTAGCTCTTTTTCCGGAGATTTCTTCTGCTCATTCATTTTGCACCCCCCTTTTTTTGTCCCTCCCATTTTGACTCCCTCCTTGGTTTTTCTGTGTATTAGGTAGAACTGTTGTGCCTCCCAGTCTTGGTAAGGTGACCTCATGTATAAAAAAGCAAGACTTGTTTAGGTAACTTAGTAGAAATATATGACTAGTCAATTGGATACTTGCAGGAAAGAGCTGAGATGAAATTAGAAAGCTATGGAGGATTTAGCTCATAAGGATCTTGGGTGGCATGCTAAGAACTGGAATTTTATCCTCTAGGAAAAGGAAATCAATAGACTTTATTTTAGAAAAAAGTGTTTTTATGGCAGTGAGATATTAAGGAAATAGAATAGATCAGACTTGGAGTCTGCCTGAATATGGAGTAGAAAAAAAGAAAGAAGGATTAATCAGGAACAACTCTTCATTTTCTCAGTTGAATAATTATGGGTGGTGAGATTTTCTGAGAAGGAAATACTATAAAAAGAGTTTTCAAGAGGTACAGGTTATGATTCAGATAGAAAATCTTGATTATAAGATGCCTAAGAAATATGTAGAGGAAGATGTTGATAATGGATGTAAAAATAAGGGCCTGTAGTTCAAGAAAAAGAGGTCTGAGCTAGAATTATATGTCTGTTAATAGTCAAAATAGGTGGTAATTGAAGCTATTGGAGAAGTTCAGTAGGAAGTAAAGTCTATAGTTCTAGAAAAGGGTTTGGGTGAGAAATAAAGATTTCAACATATAAGAGGTAGTTGGGACACTGGGAGTACATGAGACTCCCTAGCACAACAGTGAGAAGAAAGTACAGAGCTAATGGTAGAATGGGGTGTGTATGTGAGGAGAATTATAATTCTGAGACTAGGCAAATAATAATAAAAGAAAGAAAGCCAAGGAAAGAGAGAAATTCAAGAATAAAAAAATGGCCAGGAGTGTCAGATGTTGCAGAGGCATCAAATAAGCCGAGGACAGAAAAGTGTTTAATGAATTTTCAATTAGAAGGTCATTGATGACTTAGATGATGATTTATGAAAAGTGCAGGGAGCAAATGAAGTTAACCCAAGTAGCTTTGCAATGTGGGAAAGCAAAAATATGGAGCAATAATAAAATCAAGGGAAGGTTTTATTCTGTGTCTTGTGCTTTCAAATTTTTTTTTGCTTTGTTTTGTTTTATATGTTTAAGGAGGTACTCAGAGGCAGTGAAGACAAGGAGGCTTAAAATTCAGAAAGAGGAAAAATAAGGGAGAGCAGCATTTTCAAGAAAGACAACTTACTAACAGATGAGAGTGAACAGTCTTTCCCTCTAAGTTTTGTTTCTTTAAGTATTGCTGTTCAGTTAGGTTACATTTATGTTCCTCTCAATACCATCACCCAGGATTGGAGCAATAGAAGCCCAAGTGTTAGGGCTTCTGTTTGTTATCTCTATGAAATTTCCTTAAGTTAAACTCACTCTTTATTCAAAGCTGTTGAGAACTTTCTGGATTCTAATTTTTTCTTTCAGTACACAGTTATCCTTCAAAGTCTGCATCACTCACAGATTTGATAAGGGTGACTTCTAACCTACTGGCATAAGACTGAGAAATGAACATGCCTAGAATTCTCCATTAGTATTACTACTGATTCATTAATAAACTCATTTTGAGTTCATCCAATATTCAATACACCTATTATCCAGTCCACATTTCTATCTTGTCTACCAGGCACTCAAGGTCACCTTTTGCCAGGTTCCTGGATGTAGTCTAAACAGACACAAATGACTCCTTTCACTGCTATGCCAATCTTGTAACTCCATTAAAGAATGAAATAAGGTCAGTCTGAGGTGACCCAGCTTGTGCTTACTGAACCCATCCTGGCTCAGGGTAATCAATGTCTCCTCTTCAAAGAGCAAAGAAAGTTGCCCTGTGACATCAGCTCTACAATCATGCCCGGGATAAATGTGAAAGTCAATCATTATCATCAGTAATGCTTTTAATACTATATACTTCCCTTTTTGAAATTTAGAAATATGTTTGCCCATTTCCAACATTCCTGCCTTTCTTGTATTCTCATTAATTTCTTTAAAAACCTCATTTGCAATTTTCTCAGTATTCTGGGTGTGATTTCTCTTGTGAAGCATATTTAAACTCATTTAAAGCAACGTTGTTCTTTCTTTGATCCCTCCCTATGTTTAGAACCAATGCCATTCTAAGTTTTTTAAATCTGAAGGTCTTTTCTCTAGATAAGGAAGACAGGCATCAAATAAAATTAAAGAATTCTGCTTTCTCAGTAGTATCCATCAATATTGCATTATTGTTCCATTTTACTGCATCAAATTTAATTGCAGCATTTTTGTAAGCCACCATTTACTTTAGATTTTAGACATGAAAACACACTCTAAAAGAGATCTACTGTCTTCCATTGGTCTCAGCTCTCCTTTCTTTCATTTTCTATACATCCAGTTACCGAATTTGGCCTCATTAGAGAGTTCCCCCGTACAAGCCAGAGTTTCTTTCAGTTGTGCCTCTTCTTCTTTTTCAGGAGAACTTAATTTTTGAGAAGTTTAACCATCCAGACTGGTTTCCATTTTAGTCAGTCATAGCTTAGACTCACACCTGCTTAATCTCAGGATCTTCTGAATTCTGCTTTTATGAGTTCTGGAGCTCCTGTCTGAGTGAACTCTGGTCCCTAAACTTAATGGCAGCTTTTTCCCACCACATCAACATCACTGAACCTCACATGACTGCTAGCTGAATGATCTTAGGTAATTTATTTCTGATTTAGTTGTTTTAGATGATTTTAAGATATTTATTTTATAAGTTACCTATAAATAATGCAATGCCTTATTTTATAAGAATATAAAAATTAGCTATAAATTTGATGTGTATTGAATCTGAATTGTGGGGTAGAAATAAATGCAAAAAATTATATCTCTCAACTACCACTGGCTTGAATTAATCACCATTTATGGTGATTAACTGGGGTTATAACTGATGAAGTAATTGTTTTTAGTTCATTTTAGATGTAAAATTGACTGGGATAGTGGATTATTTGTACATATCCTTTTCTGTGTTGACATACAGCAAAATATACCTTAGATGGAGCTGAAACCATACTAAACAAAATATTAAAACCAAGAAATTATATTCATCATAAGATTCCATAATGAAAGTAAAAAGGTAAATTAATACCTGAGAAAATACATTTGCCATTTATGTAACATAAAAGATTGGTATCCAAAATTTATTAAAATCTACTTCAAGTCTATTAAAATAAAAAGACAATACCAAAAAAGTAGAAAAATGTAAAAATGATACATATACAGACATTTTATGGAAAAGGAAACACAAAAATAAATATGAAGAGATGTTTGATTTTATTAGTTAGGAAAGTGCAAGTTAAGATTACAGTATTTCTACTTCCTTGTAGTATATTTACTAGACTGAAAGGCTCACTACACCAAGGACTACAGATCTTGTGAAGAGTGAGAACTTTCAAACATGCTGATGAACACGGAAAATGGAAAAGCACTTTGAAAAACAATTTGAGATTGTCTTATGAAGTTGAACATGTATGTTATCCTATGATCCAGGAACTCTATTCCTAAGCTCATCCTCCAAAGGAATCTTATACACCTTACACACGCCCCTATAGACTTGACCAAGATTGCTTGTAACAATCCCCTAATAGCACAATAAGTCCCCAACAACAATCAATTTATGCAGTGAAAATGAATGGACCTCAGGTACATTGCAAAAAAATGTGGATAGATATTAGAACTTAATGTTAAGTGAGAAAACAACTTTGGAATGGTATGATGACATTTTTATTAAATATGTATGTTTTCTTAGGGAAACATACAAATGTGCTAGAGAATGAAAAATATAAAATTCAGGAAAGTAGTGACCCCTTTGGGGAATGCAGTAAGCTAGAGATGCAAAAGACTACAGTAGTATGAGATTAAAGATACACAGATAGGAAGCCTCTATGGCATTGATGATGTCCTACTTCTAAAATCGGGCGATTTGCCCTGACTGGTATGGCTCAGTGGGTGGAGTGATGGCCTGAGAGTCAGGGCACATGCCTGGGTTGCAGCCTAGGCCCCCAGGAGGGGGTGTGTGAGAGGTAACCACACATTGATGCTTCTCTCCCTGTCATTCTTCTTTCCTTTACCTCTGCCTAAAAATAAATAAATAAAACCTTTAAATAAAATGAAATAAAATTGTGTGATTTGTTTGGATATTTCTTTTATTACTATGTGTCTAGCTTACACATGCACTCTATGTATTTTAACCTATAAAATATTGAATAAAAATATAACATTGGCCTTTGGATTTGGAAAAGCACTGTATTTTTTTTATTTTTATTTTTTGAGAGCACTGTATTCTTAACCAGGGTCTTCTGCTAAACTGTTCTGACACCTCAAACAAGTTACTTAGCTTATCTGAGCTTTGTTTTCCTCATCTGTGAAAAGAGAGTCTGGGTAGTCTTTGAAGTGCCTTCCCATTTCCAATAGTCTGTAATCATGTGGTCCAGAGAAAGAATAGAGGACAAACCAAGGAACTTTCCAAGTAGCTTTCAACTGACACTTGTTGATATAGACTCAAAATATAAGGAAAGGGGTAAAGAATATCAATCTGCCATGTTATTCTAAACAAATGGAAATTTCAAATAAGGAAGACTAAAAAGCAAGGTTGTATTAGGTTATTTGAAACTAAACTGTCTTACTCTGGGTCAAATACCTACTTGACCACAAGCCTCTGTTTGCCCTTGTCATGTCCTTTTAAAATTTTAAAAACAATGTGTAAACAAGGAAAAATGTGTAAGTACTGAACGCCAGATGGCAAGTGACATTTATCAAATGACAGAAATCTCAATAAATATCCACAGATGTGGTAGAGATTAACTCCAAAGTAAGGAGAAGAAATGGAGCCCAATTTAGTAAAACCAACTGCTCACCAAGATAAAGCAGCAGCATTGTGTGTAATTAAACAAACAAACAAACAAACAAACCCAAACCATAGCATCCCTAATTAGGACGAGGCAGGCTGTGGCACCCGCAGGATGAAACCACTCAGCTCTTTCCACCAGTGCAAGTCATTATAACAGTGAGTGATAAAAGCACATGTATAGTGGTTATTATATGCCAGAAACTATGTTGTTCATATATAATCAGCTCAATTAATCACCACATCAACCATTTGTTGGTAGATAGTATTTTCTCCAGATGAAGAAACCAAAATATAGAGAGTTTAAATGACTCTCCCCAGGTCAATGAGTGGCACAGGCAGGATTTGAATCCAAGCTCAGGGCTTCTAGAGTCAGGTGCCTTGATCACTGAGCTATACTACCCCTTAGCAGTAAAAGAAAGTGGCTGTGTCTGCTGTCTTTGGCCACAATAATGATGCACAACAAGCCACTCCAAAACTCAATGGTGTGCAAGAGTTACCATTTCCTTAGCTTATGAGTCTGTAGTTGGCTGTTTAGACCTTACTGGGCAGGTTTCCTGGGCTTGGCTGGGCTCACTCATGAGCCTAAGAGCTGGCCAGCTATTGTCTGGGGGTCACACATCTCTGTGGGTCACACATCTCTGTGGGTTAATTGGCTGTCACCTGGGGTGACTTGACCGACCTCCATGTATCCTATGGCTCCCCACAGCAGGCTAACCCAGGCACATTCTCCTGACAAAGCAGAGGCGCCGGAGCAAACGGGAACACACAAATGCTTTTTATGCCTCAGCTTATGGTCCCGTCGAATGAAGCTTTTGCTGCAGTGACAAGGACTCTCCAAAGATGCAGCAGAGCTGTTCCCTGAAACCATGGACAGCAGATCCTACAAGGAGGGAGAGCCCAGTTATACGTCATCTGGAGCCAAACCCTTTATACAGTTAGATTCAGAAATCTGGCCTCCAGAGAATATTCTCCAACAAGACAGAGAAAAACACAGAAAATAAGAGACACAAAGGCAATTCCAACTCCCTCTCGCTCCTCCTGCCTCAGGCTTCTAGATGAGCTAACTGGGTGCGTCCATCAACCCATCCTTCACCTGCAATGTCGAAGAAGAGGAGTTTTACAGCCATCATAAGGGAGGGAAGGGACTCTAAAGAGATATTTATGAGGAAAAGTGTTCTCAGTTTCTAATGGGGTTTGGATTTACTACATGGCAATTTAGAGAGCACTCCTTGTTATTGATGGTTGTCTGGAGGCACCTGAGGGGATGCGGGCAGGAGGCACAGTGGTCTGCACTGGTTTTTTACAGGCTCCTGGGTAGAAGGATGTTTCTTTCAGACTTAGGGTGCTCCTTGAATATCTTTGGGAATTAAAGGTGCATGATTATTGCTATTCTATCTCCCATACCTCTCAATCTTGGAACATGCTGATTGAATATAACCTCCTCTTAAATACATCCAGCTAAACAACTTTCTTCCTCATGCCCAGGAAATGCAGTTTCAATCCTCCTTCACAGAAAACAAAGGAGCCATTGCCTAGGAATGGGCTTGGCTAAGCCTGGCTTAGCTTATACAGCAATCCTAGCAGTTACTCAGAATCTGCTTTCGGAGACCCTAAGAGGGTGATGATGCAGGTTGGAAGGTGACAGTGGATGGAGCTCAGACCAGCACCCTGACTGTACATTCGAGTTCTGACAGTTCTGACATCAAAGATGCCATGAAAATGAGCTTTCACACCCTGGACTTTCTACCTTCCAAGACCATTGCTACCCTCTAAGGCCAAAGGTGAATGGTAAAAGACAGAGGCAACAGTCAAGAATGAAAAAGTACCCAATAATAAATAATTATTAACTTCCTAAGAATAAAACTAAGTTCCTGAACCTTTCCAGCTCAACAGGCATGGCTTAGGTCAAATGCTGAAAATGTATGTTCTAAAGTAATTTCACATGTCAGTGAATAAATTTCCATTGACAAGTCACGCTCAGTCATAAGACCCTTAGTATCACCTCAGAGAGTTTAGAGTGCTGAATGATACAGATTATTCATTGTGCTACTATGTTCAGAAAGTTTTTAGATGGAACAATCATTTCCAAAGGAACAAAAATCAATCCAAGAGTATAAAAATGAGAAAAAAGAGGCTTAGATTACTTTGCAGAACCTCCAGTCAAGAATAGATTCAGAGAGTGACAATTGTTCATAAGAATCAGGAGATTATGCGCTCTGGGAGCCTTCCCCCTATCGTGTGTATTAGAATCATTGTTCCTCTAATTCAAATCTCTAAGCAGCTTAATTCCTGCTCTTATTTTAATACCATTTAGAGAGAATATGAGCACTGTATCTCTTTAGTATCTGCCTCTCTAAATGAAACTGTTCAGATGACTCCAAGCTCTGTGCCTCTGTGGTTGACCATATAGCTGGACATTTCCTCTCAAAGACAAGGTGAAGAAAGCCTCTCACAGGCAAAGACTCAGGTTGAGAGGCAGTCTTAGGATTGTTAGGGGGGTATAATAACATCTTCCTAATGAAAGGATGCTTCAGGACAACTTAACAGAAGATTAGAAGGGAAAAAACCTTTGCTCCATTCAAAGGTCTGAATTCGGTAGAATCACCATGATTGCATTAATTTTCATGCCAAACTCCATGATAGGGCAGCACTATCAGATGACAGAATTGGACCTTCCCTGGGGCAGGAAGTAGCCATCTTTACTGAAGCTACTGGCTTCCTCCAAAATTAAAATCAACTGTTCATGAGCAGATATCTGGCCACATCCCAAGCTAGATTGCCTCTTGTGTGCCTCTCTTCTGGAGAGGATACTTTGGAACTGGTTTTCTTGTCTCAGGAATTTGGAGGGCTTTGAAGGAGCACAGAAATCATTCTAGCATGTCCTCAAAACCTTGTGGTAGTCTATCCTGTTTCAGGACCCACTTTATATACCTGAAAAGCTGCTGCTCCTTAGGTCATCAGGGCTGGCCCATTTCTAATCAATTGCTAATGTCTGTGTGGAGTACTATGTGGAAAGAGATGTGAAGACCCTACTGCGTTCAACAGGAAAGAGTCCCAAGAATTACTGGCACTGTCTGTAGTGATAATGGATGGAGGAGCATGGCATGCTTGGCATGTTTTGGTCATTCTAGTTCTGTTGACTTAAAACTACTATCTTTTCTCATTTCTTTAAAAACATGGGAGAAAGGAAGCCTGGTTAGTTAGGTATGGGGGATGGGCTGAGGCCCTCCACATTTTGAACAGTGAAGGTGTTGGTCCTACCCGTGTGCTTGCTATAAAATGTACAGGCATTTCTAAGCCACAAATGTCCAACTTAGGAGTACTTGGAGAAGTGGACAACTGGCCTCTCCTGCTCTGGAGACAAAGGAAGAGATGCATCTCTAGGAAACCCAAAGAGCAAGAAAGGGTTTCAAAACTGCCAAGTCTCTGCTTGTTACCTGCTAGACAACAGGCACAGCTGCATTTGAGGACACAAGTTGCCTAGAGATGACTGCTTTCCTTTCTCTTCCTCCTTTCCCATGCCTAGTATAATAGTAGACATTCAACACATACTTGTGATAAGGACTGAGTCCCTGCTGCCTAGAGATGACTAGTGCTAAACTGCCACCACTTAGAATTTCACGATAAATACATTTATTAAGTGATCACATTCCTGCATTAGCACTCAAAGGCTTATTATTTTTTAATTCACAACACAACCCAGAAGAGCTCTCTGTCCCTTCCTTTTCAAAACAGCCCCATTAACCTGCCACAGAGAACGTTGGGGCTAATTCTGTTATGCCCTCTGTCTCTGTCTATGTAAACCACAATTAGAAAACAAAGACTCCAGGTCGTCTCTCACCCTGTGGCCTCTCGTGTCCACACAGCACCATCTCTAATTGATTCCATCTCCCACCCTCCTCAACCACTTAAGTTGCTGCCCTGTGAACTCCGAAACTCGCAAGTCTGTCATCTGTCAAGCCCCTTGTCTTTGTAACCTTGTCTAAACTGTTCCTTCCTCTTTCCACTGTGAGCTTGGCTTTCTTATACTGCTTCCTTAGAGCTCTCCCACGTGGCCATGTTTTATTTCCCACACCCTGGTTCTATTGGACCTGGAGAAATAGTAGGTACCCTTGCTCCTCATTACCTCTTCTAGACAATTGTCCTACTCACCTTAGAAATCACTTCACTGGGAAACTCATGTCGTCAGTCAGTACCATTAACTCTGCCTCCTTGGTGCAGTTATACAAAGTTCACACCACCCCTTCCCCGTTCTTTGGAGATTCTAGATCTTGGCTCATTATTACATTCTCTTCAACTGTGTTCTGGTCACCACCTTCTTCTGTCTCTTTTGCTCATTCATCTTATCTTTTGGACTCCTCTCCTCTATGTTTGCTCATGCACTAGGTGATCAGATACTCTGACGATTCCCAAAATGTATCTCCAACTCATACATCTGACTGCCTCTTTGACATGTCGCTTGGATGTCTACTAGGCATCTCAAAATTTTTATGTTCACAATTAAACTTCTTATTTCCCCAAGCCCCAAATCTACTCCTTTGAAGGCCTCCCCCATGTGAACAGGGACTTCCCTGTGTGCACTGCTGTTTCCTAATGCCTGGCACATAGTAGTTGAGCAATAAAAGTTTAATGAAGGAATGATTTTATATCTTCACAATAGTAGTTGAAAACTAAACTTGCAACATACAATGTTTTACTGCTACTCTGCTGTGCCTGAGAGGATGAAACAGGATTTTGTGAGCTTGCTTTGGAAATGCTGAGGCACAGCGGTATTAGTGGTACCCTGGGCACCTGCTAACTGACCTGTTAACAAACATTTACACCAACTCTGATTTCTCCTACAAGGAAGTCCCTGCTTCCATTTAATACAGATTACCGCCAAGGTCACCCTCTTCAACAACAGGTTTGCCGTGTCACTCACTCCTGTTCAAAGACCATCAGTGGTTTCCTTCTGAGTATAAATAGTGTTAACAATTTGTGCCTGCAATTCAAAGCTCTGATCTTTTGAGTTTGCACCTACTTGTCATCTTTCATCCTGAGAAAGCGCCCCTGGTACACCCAGCATGCTAACCCGAAAGGTGAAGCCGGTCCCTGGACCAATCTGTGTCAGTCAAAAGTCCCTGACAGGAAATGACAAATATGTGACTGGCTTAGTGAAAAAAAAAAAAAAGAGGGGGGAATATTTATTGACTCACCTAACTTAGGAAGAGGATTGAACTACGTCGAGAAATGTGAGCTGTGGAATAGCATGTGTAGTGTGATTCTACTTTATATATTTTAAAATGTACTCATGATTATTTATGGGGGGGATAAAGTCTAGAAAAATAAATAATTACTACAGTTAGTAATGATTAACCTCTAGTGAGTTAAGTTCTGATGATATGTTTTTTCAGTTTATACCTTTATGTGTTCGAGTATTTTATAATTTTTGAAAAGTTCAAATTTATGTTTGGCTCCCGGCACAACCCTACTCATGCAAAGCCATCGTGCGTGCACTGTCCAGTATGTAGCCACTAGCCACATGTGGTCATTTAAATTTAAATGAATTACGATAAAATAAGACTTAAAAGTCTACTCTTTGGTTTCAGGAGTGACATTTCAAAGGCTTGATGGCCACCCATGGCCAGCGGCTGCCATATTGACAGTGCAGATGTAGAGCATTTACATTGGTGCAAAATGCTGCTCCCACGGAGGGAAACGCCTGACAAGCTGAATGAACCAAGGAGGCGCTCACACAGTTGCTTTCACCAGGATAATTGGCTTTGCTTAGGTGCAGCCAGAAGGAAGCAGGTGCCTGCCGGAGCGCCTGTGACCCAACAATCTGCAGGAGCCTGAGTGAGGATCGGGTCTGCGTTCATTCATGCAGCGTCTTCTAATGTGTTTGGGGGGGGGGGCACTATTATAGGAGCAACTTACCCAGTCATTTTAAGGGAAATATGGTGAATCCCTACCTGGGAATTTTAAAAGGAAAATGAGAACATCTAAAACTTTGGCAACGTGAGATTTACCTGTTTTAATTAGAAAGAGGAATGAACTGGTTGATTTGGAAGAATGTTTTTGCTTTTCTTTTCATTTGCCTAATTCCCAAGAAACTTAGCAATGTGTTTGGAAGGAAAAAAGAATTCTAGTCCTTTCTGGTAGGGAAATTCAAATTGTATCTTAATACTTATGTTGAAAATTATTTTAAAGGGAACAGGAAGTGCTACCTTGTTTCCTCGGTTTCTTTTTCAATTCGAATCTTTAACATTTGTTATATATGGCATACAGAATACTCAGTGTTAGTTCTATGTTTTAATTCTAATTTAGAGTCATGAAATCATTTATTGTGCCTTTTTTACTCAAATAGTTCTGTCATTTAAAGGGTCATGGTAAGAAAAGGATCCGTGTTATAAATAACAAATAGGAAGTCTCAATAATTTTTATTTAAAAGATAACTGATTTTAATATTTAATATAAACTGATTGTATATACTTACTATCCTTTTAAAACCATAACATAGTAGGTCAATGAAAACACCCCTTATTTTTTAAACAAAATAATTTCAGCTTTTTCATTTTTACCACAAATCTCCCTCTCTCTTTCTTTCCAAAGCTCCTATTAAGATCTTACATACCAGAGATCACTGTTCAGAACACACTGATTTACATTCAAAATTTTTTGTTTTGACCAATATAGTAATAAGATGTCTTAAAGAGTTTCAGGTTGTATGTTTCTTGAACAGATGCTAGAATTGCTTTGAGTATACTCCATACACTTTAGAATCTCATCTATTCATTCAGCTGATAGCTCTTAAGTACCTATTACTTACCTGTGCTAAACCAGAGTTACAAATTCAAATGTTCCTTTTCCTCAGGGCCTCACAGCATAGTGGAGGGAGACACAGTAAAATCAGGACTAGCTATTCAAAACCATAAGCACTGGGATCATATTAGGCTTCCCAGGGAGCTCTCGAGTTCCAGAAGTGAGACATTCCATCATTCTGCACAGGTGCTCAAGGAAGACTTCTGGAGCAGTGTTCTATATGGAAGTATTCCGCATGACATGACCCACCCCCAAATCAGGAAAGTACAGGATCAAGTATATCATGGACCTCCACTGAACTTAATCCAGTTCTAGAGAATCCGTAATGACTAGGCAAATTTCTTTTCTTGGGTTGACATCCTCTTCTGTCCTATTTTTCCAAGATTACTGTATTTTTGGGACCATAAGATGCACCTAGGTTTTAGAGGAGGAAAATAGGAAAAAAAAATTTTTGAAGCAAAAAATGTGGTAAAATATTTAAATAACATAATATTTCACCAATGTAAATGTAAACAGAACTCAAGAGCAGCATTAACAACCACTATTCCTCCCAAATTTGGGGCAGGGGGGAAGTGCATCTTACAATGTTGGAGTTCCTAAGAAACTTTAAGTAATTTTACTGGCAATGTCATACAGACAGAATTTTAAAGCGGACATTATTATAACACAGACAGGCCAAAGGAAGTAACAACAAAGTTCTCTTCTGCCTTCAGAGTAGGCACCAGACCCGAAATGATTTGTCAGGACCACTTAGAAAGCCATTCTGCAGGCACAAA
Source organism: Anoura caudifer (assembly GCA_004027475.1). Lineage (NCBI taxonomy): Eukaryota > Metazoa > Chordata > Mammalia > Chiroptera > Phyllostomidae > Anoura > Anoura caudifer. The sequence goes on along the minus strand of PVKU01000785.1, from coordinate 327,752 downwards.
GGCAAACCAGACTCCCCGAAGCCAGTTCAGCACTCAGTTAGAAAGCAAAGGCCGCAGTAACAATGATTCCACCACAAGGCTTGCCCGTTTGCTCGTGACACCAGGGATACGCTCACCAGAGGCTCTGTATACTGATTAAATCCATATCTCTTTTACTGGAAACCTCTTTTGATTATTAATGAAGGGCATTTTAAAGATGGCAAGAAAATTGCATTTCCTTTCGAAATTACAGTAGAAGTGTCATTTCTTCAAGTGGCTCTTTAAAAATTGAGAAGGCCCCAGCCTTACAGATTAATAAGATTTTCCTCCCTCAATCCTGCTCCCACCCCCTCAGACCTACTTATTCACTTAATAAGTCTACCACATACGCCTCGCCTGTTAGAAATGATACAAGTCTTCATTTCTTTGAATAGGGCTAACTATTCTGGATGTGTGGGCAATCATATTTCCAAAGATTTTCTTTAGTGGATTTGACTGGAGTGGATGCGTGGCAAAGGCTCTGATCTCACGCCTACCTCCTTCTCCCTTTCCTCTGCAGGAGGGAAGTGATGCCTTTGGTGTTGGTGTCTAATGACTGGCATTCAACTAGCCCACTTGTCAGCCTTATGGCTTTCCCAGTGATGTTCATCCTTACAAAGAAGCCAGACACGGGGGCAGTTGAACCGAAGAGTAGGTGTGGATTTGGGGCAGAACTTGTGTCCCAGAGCCCTAGAGGACTACGTCCTGGGGAACAGCATAGGTTGTTTTGGCTATGGCTCTTTAGATTCATAGAACAGAAAATCAATTACATTATGTGAAGGCAGAAAGGAGTTTTTTAAATAAGGATAAAAGGGAATCCGGTGAAACCCAAGAAGCATAGACTGGCCTCAGCATAAACGAAAATGAGAAACTGAAAAACCTCCAGAACCAAAATTATCTTCTCTCCCCCAGGCCTCTGGTCTCTTGACTTTGCATGTCCACTTTATTTTTTTTTTCTCTGTATCTCTGTCCATCGGCTGTCACATCTTTTCCAAGTTCATATGGCCACACAAGGCAGATGTGCTCTCCACCCTGAGAAGCTAGATTTCAAATATTGCTGGTTTCTGCCTTCTGAATCCTTGCGGAATGATTAGGAATTAATGCATTTTCTTATATATCGATTGTCATTCTCAGAAAGACACAGCTGAGGAAAACCCCTGGTACGTGGGCCCCTTACACCTCGTTAACCGCCCCCGCCCCCGCCGTAACTCAGCCTGTCACACTGACATCTCCGCCCTCCCCACCAGAACTTGGGTCCAGCGCAGCCTCACCATCTGCTCCTGTGACATCAACATGATGGCCTCCCTCCATGCATCCCTAAGTGGGGCCGGAGAAGGCAACCGAGATGGCACATGTGCCAGCTGGCACCAGTGGCACAAACCTGACAGGGATGCATTACGGCCGACACAGGGAGGAGGAAGGGAAGATGCTCACAGCTAATAGTGCGGTGTCATCAATGCCAAGAGGCAGCCATCTCTGCTCCTGAAGCAGAATCCATGTGTTTCTCTTCCTGCAGTAAATACTAAGTTTTATTTTTTTATGTTATTGTTGACACTATCACAGTTGTCCTCATTTTCTCCCCCTTAACCCACCTCCACCCAGTCCCCACACCACCTTCCCTCAGGCCGGGTTGCTTACGAGGTATGTATATATGTTCTTTGGCTAATCCTTTCACCTTGTTTTATCCAGTCCCTCCAACACCCTCCCCTCTGACAGCTGTCAGTCTGTTCCATGCATCCATGCCTCTGGTTCTATTTTGTTCGTCAGTTTATTTTGTTCATTAGATTCCACATATAAGTGAGATCATATGGTATTTTATGTTTCTCTGACTGATTATGCTATTTCACTTAGCATAATAATCCAGATCCGTAAGCTTCTTTTTAATATGTGTTCATGAGAATGTTCCACAGAGAAGAAATCGAGATCTGGGTTGTTCTGTTTTTGCATCTCTGAATCTCTGAAATTACTGGGGACTCTCCAGGAAGTTTGAGGAATGCTTGGAAATGACAAGGCAGGGTTTCTGGCTGCTCATGAGGAGCAAAGGCAGAGTGACTCATGCCAACAGGTCATCTGTCCCACAGGCTGCCCAAGTTCCCACCTACCTGTACCACCCTGAGTCTCCAAGCTTCTCTGTTCTTTACTTCATGCCCTGCAATTAATTGATTCATTCACTCATTCATGCAGTTTTCTCTGAATGCTGCTTTCAGGATTAAATTGGTTAAGCAGCTATTTGAAATTTTGAATTTAAGGATATGACCTTGGCTCCTCTGTTGTCATCATTGTGGATTTTCATATATTTGATGGTTTTTTAAAAATATTTTATTTATTGATTTTTAGAGGGGGGGGAGGGAGGGAGAAAGAGAGGGAGAGAAACATCAATGTGTGGTTGCCTGTGGCTTGCCCCCTACTGAGGACATGACCTGCAACCCAGGCATGTGCCCTGAATAGGAATCGAACCAGCGACCCTTTGCTTCGTAGTCTGGTGCTCAATCCACTGAGCCACACCAGCCAGGGCAATTTTCATATATTTGATGTTTTAAGACAGTTCTGTGTTCTAAAAGTTTCTATTCTCTTTTCTGTTGAGTCTTTTTACATATGTACACCATATATACAAGGTCTGTCCAGAAAGTATCCAGCCATATAACATGAAAAATACAGACATTTATTGAAGAAGATACAAGATACAAGAAACACTGTTCATAGGACAATGACATCTCAGTCTGCTTCAGAGTAGGTACTTTGGGACCTCACATAGTTCTCTCAATCACCATCAGCTGCCCTATCGTACTTTCCAGAATCTCATCAATGGTCTGAAATCTCTTCTATTTTGAAGGTGATTTTAGTTTTGGGAAAAGCCAGAAGTCACAGGGCATCAAATATAGGCTATAGCAGGGCTAAGTCACCTGGGTGCTTTGATATTTCACCAGAAAACTCTGCAGGAGATGTGATGCATGATTGAGTGTGTTGTCATGATGAAGCAGCCCATCACCAGCTGGCCATAGCTTTGGCCTTCTGAATCATCTGAATAGTTTCTGCTGAGGAATGTTCAAGCCTAATCTGCAAAATGTGATGCAGATTCACTGCTGTACTTGTTCAATCATTTTGAATGCAATGGCCACACAGTACACTGCCCCCACTGACTAGTACAATGAAGTTGTCATTGTTTACACGTGTGGATTTCAGTCCACTCTCCTTAGCTGTCAGGTTACATTGATGTCACACAAACTGTCCTTTTTATATTAACAATGGCTGGGCTTTTTCTGGACAGAACTTGTATACATATATGTACATGTATATGTATGTTTTTGCTTTTACGTACTTCATTTTCACCTTTGCCTCTAAATAAAAATGGTAACACGGAGGCACAGAAATATACGGTAATAACTCTCCCTCAATAGAGGAAGCTAGATGCTATTTTTGTTTTTTCTATGAAGCCCTCATAAATTCTGCTTTTCTCCAAGCATATGTCTGCCAAGGGCTGATGATACTAAGAGAGGGACAAAGGTGTTTCCAGCCACATGGATGAGAGACACAGAAATTCTAGATCAGCCCTGTGTGGGAGACAGCTCCAGAGAGAGAGTCCCAAAACTCTTGCAATCCTAGTGTTATCTCAGCTCCAAAACATTCAGGTCAGCTGGCTAGATTTCTTCCCATCAGGTCAACTCAGTTGACCAGTCAAGCACAAAAGAAATACAAACTTCATGTCCTTGACTTTATAAAGTAGTGTCTGGCAAGGGTACCCATTAACAGGGGCAGCTTTGGAGCAACTGTCTCTCATTCTTGTTGGAAGAATGTTTATCCAAGTCTCTGCTGCTAAAAAGGAAAGCAGTAAGCCAAATGCTTGAAACGGCAGGGATGGCTGAGCATTGGTGATGTACACGTGGTGCCAGTAAACCTCAGGCACAAAGGTACACATGGGAACAGCCAGACATGATGGGATGGCGACAAATGTGACAGAAGGTCACTTGGGAGGGAGAGCCTGCCAGATAATAGAAAAATGTAATCCTTGTAGAGCCAGAAACAAGTTGTGTATGAGGGATAGTGGGAGGAGAGAATGGTTTGTGTCCTCCCCGGAGACAAAGAAAGCTGGTGATAAAGGTGGCCAAAGGACCTTCCCAGCAGGGTGGCCAGGAGTTGGTACTTGAGACACCCTACAACTGGAGACACCCAAGCCTTCTGAGCCAGGCAGGAAAGGCAGTGAAATAGGGAAAGTGGATGAATGGGGGAGGATTCTTAATCCAAATGACCCTTAAAGAAAATGATGCTTTTGGCTATGGAGACAAAGAATTGTGGAGATAATACCAAAGGTAGAGGCTGTGCCTGGTCCCAGAGAGTCGGGGAGAGGAGGGCAGAGTTTAAGTCTCTATTTCAATATTGTGGCTAAATAAGTGAAAAGGAAAATGGATGAAAATGCCAGATAGTGCCTCCCTGCATTAGGATTGACCTGCTTGGACTCCCTGTAACTCTACCCTTTTGAACAGGGTGCAATTCTGATGCCACGATGTAGGTGTTTTTCCCCTGCTCATCAGAAAATGTGTGTTTCTAGTCTGGCTTTAACAGTAGCTGTTATGACCTTGGGTTAGTCATTCCAGGGCTAGAATAAGAACTTTAGACTTCCCAAACACCGAAAAGATTACGGTTTTCCCCTACTGCCCCTTGCGTACTTCCAAATGCAAGGGAGGACCCTCCAAAAATGGAGTTTATGTATAAAAAATTGTGTATTTAGCCTTACATGTTTAAACTTTAGTCATCCTCCATTTGATGCAATACATTTAGCAGGATGTTTTTCCACCACTCAAAAGGGTTTTTGAACTCATCGATTTCGATGCCTTTCAGTGCGCCTGCCATATTTTGTTTCACCTCTTCCACATCGGCAAAAGGTTTCCCTTTGAGGACTTTTTTCATCTGGGTAAATGGAAAAAGTCACTCAGGGAAGACTGGGTGAATAAGGAAGGTGGGGCAGGGGTCATGCTGGTTTTGGTCAAAAACTGCTGGACTCTCAGTGTGGTGTGGGCAGGTGTGCTTGTAAATCACCCCTCATGAAATGGGCAAACGAGTTGAAAGAGGCTTCAGAAAAAATTCCCTAAACTGAATGTAGCTTCTGACAACAACACTAGCTGATACACTGATACAGATGGGTTCCTAGAATGCTCACCTAGCAGGGGAAAGCCAGTACTACTGGGGGCCCACCCTCCAGAAGGTAATTCCTGTTTTGGAGGGGTCCCCCCTTGTAAAAATAACTGTAAGCCATAAACGATGTACCAAGACATCTCCCCAAGTTCTGGCTTTTTTCCCATAGTGAAACTTTAAAGCAAATCAACATTTAAACATATTCTGTCTCCACGTGAGTTTCCCTGCTTTGCTGATGCTCAGTCTGAACACGTGTTCAGCTCCCACGCTGATGATCTGTCAGTGGTCAGCTGTCCCTGCTGGGCCTCGGTTTTCTCATCTGTGAAACAAGGTTGTTAGACTGGAAGATCTCCGAGATCTAATTTTCTAATTAGGCTTCCAGCCTAATTTTCTGTAATTTCATAACCTCAAAGACCTTCTCTATCTACCTTTATCATCATCTTGGCCTTTTGGTTTCTTCCAAATACGAATGGGGAAAATAATGTTGGCATTTCCGTATACCCTCAACTCCTACTATTACAGGCAACATCTGAACCGTGGTGAGTATCTGGGACATTTCTGAGTCAAAACTAAAGAGTAATTGAGCCCCTTTTTATGTCTAACCTTATAGTAAGGTGTGATCATCAGCAGAGTCCTTGATTTACTGGTGGAAAGCATTTTAGAATAAAGGCAAAAAGCTTTTGGAAAAGGATAAATGGTGTAAGTGATGTAGGATACCTGTATTGTTTTTCTTGCCTGCCAGTAATTTAGGGTGTGTTCTGAAAAATTCCTTTGACATAAAGCTAAATTCCAGGCTTTAGCTTTCCTTTTCATTCATTCATTTATTTATTTACTTGTTCATTCACTCGTGATCTCCCTGCCTCTAATATTTTATATTGATAATAAGGTAAGTCTATCTCTCATAGTTTATGAAATTTCTCATGAACATCTCTCACATATACCTCTTGCCAGTTCTGATGCCATTGATCTTTGACTTTTCACCTCTGGCCTGGATGGAAATACTGCTTTGGTTCCCACACATCCCCTGAGAGGGTGGCAGCACAGGCTGGGACTCTCTGAAGCCTTGCTGTGATGTGCCTGTCAGCAGGGAGCTGTGCACCAGTTGCTGGAAGGTTTAGATAACAGATGTGACAAGGCAGACAAGCGAGCACTCACTCCCCGAGCCCAGAGCATGCTGAGCCAGGCACGCACACACTCGCCAACACCAATACCAGGAGAGCCGCCGCCCGGGGTGATGGAGGGACTGTGCTCTGAGGGGCGAAGCCCTGCTAATGTCTCTGTGTGGCCATGCTGTATTTTCAGCTTGTCATCATGGCTGGGACAGTGCTGCTTGCCTACTACTTCGAATGCACTGACACTTTTCAGGTGCATATCCAAGGATTCTTCTGTCAGGACGGAGACTTAATGAAGCCTTACCCTGGGACAGAGGAAGAAAGCTTCATCACCCCTCTGGTGCTCTATTGTGTGCTGGCTGCCACCCCAACTGCTATTGTAAGTACAGAAATAGACTTCCTTCTTTGTTGTCAGATACTAAACAACATGCTGCCTTTGCTCCTCTTGCCCCTCTTTGTGGGCATTCGGCAACGGCCTTATCAGGGGTGTCCTGTTTCAGCCAAAACAGAGTGACTGGAGCTCGGCATAAAAGCTCATTAAAATAGGTCTTGTCTTTTATAAGTGACTTGCTTTTTCGTATCTGAATTTAAATATATACACACATATATATTTAAATTTAAAGCATGTGTGAATGCCATAAATCCTGGCTAACATGTTAAGAAGAGCTACTGTGCTCTGGAAAAATATACAGTGGGTCATGTGTATTAAGAAGAGGTCTGGAATGTAAATACCAGTGTTGACATAAAGCCTCAGATCAGCGTGGAGGAGACTCCCCGCGGCCTGTATCTCCTGCTGTTTTGATTGCACTTCCAGAGAGGCCAGAGATGAGAGAAGTCGCTTGACCTGAAATCCCCTGTAATTCATTCTTGATGGCTCTGACTCTGTTCACATTACATCACATTCAATTAAGTTGTAACTTTACCTTCATTTATTTCATTTTTTTCTCTCGTGAGGCCACAAAACAAAAAGGCCAGACAGTCCTTTAGGGAAACTGTTTCAAAGCGTAAATCTCACATATCTGGATTAGTTGGTAAATGATTCAACACTTAGACATTTTAATTTTTAAAATGACTTTGTGAGGGCTTTACATATACATTTCTGCATCTCAACATGCTGCAAGGTCAGATTGTCTGGGATGTGATCTCAGTGATCATTTCCCCTCTTCCCTTCCAACAGACACCTCCCCAGCTCTGCTCCTCCCCCGCAACCTGCCCTCTCCCTCCTTTTTGGGGCAGTGATAAAAATACTTACTGGCATGCCGAGGATGATACTGACTGCTCAGACATTCAGTTCAAGTATTATTTTCTATGCAATTTTTTTTGCTTACTTTAAGATGAGAAGTAAAATAGAATTTTGAAAGGTAATGTGGAATCATAATGAATCATAATGCTCTAAGTTCATTTTAATCATTGCTCCTAGGCTCGACCAGCTCCCCCCTAGATGGGAAGGCTGTGCTGTGGGGATTAAGGTTGGCGCTGATAAAACGTGATGTATCGGAGTGGTTAACAACACAGGCTTCGCAGTCTGACATACCTAGATTCACGTCCTGGCTGTATGACTTTAGGCAAGTTGCTCTGTTGTCCCTCCTGCTCCATAAAAATGGGGATAATGTGACTATTTCATAGAGTTGCCTCGAGCCTTAAATAAAATGATTCACACACATGACTTAGCCCACTGTCCAGCATATACTAAGTGGTTGGAAGTAGGGAAGAAAAGAACCTGGCTGGAAATTATTTTTTGTTCTCTCCAGGGTCCTCTACCTGGAGAGAATGAGATTTCACTGAGAGCCCTGGTGACACCTGCTCTTTAGAGCGATGGGACGTGTGCCCTCTCCCAGAGGAAGGTTGATCTCTGTGTCCCTCTCACCTTTGCCTTATCCTTTCTCACCAGCCTGGGAATAAGAGAAACCATAAATAACACCCTTCCCTGTATCTCAAAAGGTGACACACTCCACTCCCCAGGTAAAACCAGGAGGCCACGTTGTGGTCTGAAATGGTTTAGTAGTGGCTGTACCTGGAGACAATGGGTTTAGTCTGGAATCAGATCCTGTTTCTTCCTGTCTTAGGAGCATATCAATTCCTTACATATTCAGACCTGAGTGATCCATTGACCTACTAAAACATTTTCCTCTCTTCTTCCCAGACCCGGAAATAGCATAACCTAGGTTTTCCTATAGTTATTTATTATAATTGTAGAGATTTTTTCCATTAAAAAATGAATGAAAGGAAAGAAATAGATTAATAAAAATTATGAATCAAAATAGTGAATCAAAAAATAACAGAATTGATTAATAAAATCAGGAATTAATTCTTTAAAAGTAAAATGCACAACTCCCTGGATAGTCTAATATAAGAAAGACAAAAGTAACAAAAGTTAAGAGAAAAATAAGTATAAGCAAAAATACATACTGCTCTAAAAGTCTACCTTGTATTTTTATTTAAATTGTATATAAAATTCTGTGTCAATAAATGCGTACATCTCAATAAAGTTGATAATATTCTATGAAAAGATAATTTACTAACAATGCATTAAAAAGATGTAGAAAAACTGAATAGATGAGTAACAATAGAATAAATGTTTAAACATGTCTAAAATTTATCTCACAAAACACTACTGGGGACATATAACTATAGTGTAAATTCCTTCGAACTTTCAAAGAATAGACAATCCATAACTATGTAAAATGTTTCAGAGACTAAAAATAGAATGCTCTGAAATGCCAAAGGTCAAGTGCTGCTTGGAGGTCTGGGGAGCATTGTCGTCCGTGCTCAAGGGCACCCTCATCTTCCGGCAGAGCACGGGTGGCAGCCGTCTTGGAGCTCTTGTGAGTGGTGGGCACACCTGGTCCCAGCCATGAGACCCATGTAATTCCATCATAAAGATGCTGGGAAAACTGAAAAAAGAAAAATATGGATTTCCAACACTTAGAAAGTCTACATGCACACCCACAAAGCACCCTCACTAGTAACAACCTCTCTTAGGATTGTCAATTCAGGCATATAGAAAAGGATGGATAGATTTCTCTACCTAAAAGTAAGCATTTCTATAAAAAAAAAAGTAAATAAAACCTGCAATAAAGTTTGCAGCATGTGAGACTCAAATGTAAATAGCCTTAATACTTAAAAAGACCAACTTCCCAGCTTAAAAATGGGAAAGGACAAGAATTGACAATTAGCAAAAACAATAAATTATGTACGTATAAACATTTCCAAACTCCTCAGTTATCAAAGAACAGGACTTTTAAAAATGCAGTCTTTTTCCCATGTGAAATTGACAAATGTTTTAAACATAGCCCATGTTGTTGAAAGTGCAGATACTTTCATGCAGCTCAAGTCAAAGTGTAAACTGACATCTTCTTCCGGAAGAGCAGCTTCTCCAAGATGTAGTAAGACTTTTTTAAACTTCAGACCCGATCACTAATTCCATTTTCTGAACTTGTATTAAGGAAATAATTAGGGTGTGTGTTTTTTTAATGTTTTACCTCTTTGCCTCCCTCCATTCAGCCCAACCCCACTTCCATAGTCAATCCCACCCCGATCCCACCCCGTTGTCCACGTCCATGCATCTTTTGTATATGTTCCTTGACTAATCCCTTCGCCTTCTTTCAAACAGTTCCCCCCTCCCTCTTTCCTTTTTACCGCTGTCAGCCTATTCATGATTCTATGCTTCTGGTTCTATTTTGTTGATTAGTTAATTTTGCTCATTAGATTCCTGTCGTAAGTGAGATCATATGGTATCACATAAATACAAAGATTTGTTGATCAGGATTTTCATCTCAGCAATAGTTTAAATAGTTAAAAACTTGGAACTAGCTAAATACACAGTATTAGTGGGTTGTGTACATACATTATGGGGCTGTCATGTTTTTGAAACACCTTTAATAGCAGTGAAAAGTGCTTGTGATTTATTGTTAGATTATTAAAAGGCTGAAAAGTTGTATATAGTGTTTCAAGGGAAAACTTTTTTCCTTCTACAAGAGAGTCCAAACTTCCCTTAATTTTCTGGCTCTGTTTCCCCAGAAAAAAAATGACATATATCTATATTACTAGACAAAATTAACCCCTGATTGGAGAATTGCATCTGGACTCAGAGAAATGTAATTACCCAGGGAGGTCCCACACTCTGACTTCCGAGTACAGTGACTCTGGAAACTTGGCATATATGCTTTGGGACCTTGGAAGCTATGCCTATGGAGTTGCATATGTTCACTTCTATAGGGCATGAGGCTTCTAACCCAGGTGGCTCCTGCATCCTCTTATATGCTTGTGGTCTCCTTACACTGAGCTGTAATGCTCTCCTGGACCATGGCAGGGACATGTGCTGAAGAGGAGCACGTGATGCTGCCCTGTTGGCAAGCTATGGTTCCTTCCAAGGGAACCGATGCCAGATGTAGGATGTGGTTGTCCATGGGTCTAAATATTTGATAGACCTTAAGAAGATAACTTGTGTGGTTGCCAGTATAACCCCAATATATAATTGTATCTAAAAAGACTGGTAATAAATAAACTAAAATTTACAGTAATTATCCCAGTGCTAATAGTACAGTTAATTGTTTTCCTTCACTTTAATACTTTATATATTTCTTCCCAGTTCTACATGAATGCATATTATTTTCAAATCAAAAGATATATTTTTAAAACAAATTGTATACTCCAGTACTTCTGGTGATAATTGTAAAATGACCAATCTTTAATAAGACTTGAAAATGGCAATTCTATTTGTAAACAGCACTGCTGTGAACATAGGGGTGCATAAGTTTTTTTGAACTGCTGCTTCAGGACTCTGAACCTAATGAACAAAATAAACTAATGAGCAAAATAGAACCAGAGGCATGGAAATGAGGAACAGACTGACAACAGCCAGAGGGGAGGGGGAAGGGGGGGTGAGGGTGGAAAGAAGGGGAAGGGACTAGACAAAGAACATGTGTGAATGACTCATGGACATGGACAATAGGGTGGGGATGGGCTGTGGGAGCAGGGGGTGGGCTGGGTGGAGGAGAGCAAGGTGGGGAAATTGGGAAAACTGTAATAGAATAACAATAAAATATTTTTTAAAAAAGAGAAAATGGCAATACTAAAAAGTGAAGACACACATGGCCAAAAACAAAATAGTAAAACACACCAGTGTGAAAAATTTTCTTTTCTCTCTAGGCAAAAATTATAGATCTTTTATACTAAACATTTCAGCAGAAACTTCTCTGGGCTACAAATTTGGATTATATCTCTTCCATCGATTCCTTTCCCCAAATGGCACAAATTGGCATGGAGGTCAAATGCTCCGATGGGAAGCCAAGGCGATATGGTCAGAGGACAGTGAACTGGGCCATACTCCAGCTCTCAAGTATGGAACCCCGATTCAGACTTTCTATTCCTTTGCTTCTCCTGGAGAAAATGTGACCAGGAATGCTGGCAGGCCCCCAAAGTGTGCTGAGGAGTAATCCCTAAATGATAGTGATAAGAATAATATCATCTAACTTACTTATATTCTGCAGTCCTGCCTAATTTGTCCTTTCAACATGCCAGTGGACTAGAAAATAGACATCCCAAAGATCATAGAGGCAGTATATGGTCCAATGCCCTTTGGTTTTGAGTTGAGAACATTGACACTTAACTAGGTCAAATAATTTGCCAGAGGTGCCAACTAGTTCTATACAGGACTGGGCCGATATTGGGTCCACTTTTATTTTTCTTCCTGAATGAAGGGCATTAATAGGAACCAGGACTGGTTATAGCTGATGTGTTGATGGCAAAAACCTGTGTAGCCTTTGAACCCTGCTGATGGTGCTTGATCTTCCCCCAAGATCTGAAAATAAATGAATAACATCAGAACAGAAAAAACAACTCTCCTGATGCTCAGGGCCATTGCCTGGCAGCAAGGAGCTGTGTTCATGTCTTCTGTCCCATCCTGGGGAGAGATGGCTCATCCAAGGGCAGCCTTTAACCCAGGCTGGTGTAGCTCAGTGGATTGATTGAGTGTGGGCTCGGGCTGCTGAATCAAAGGGTTGCCGGTTCAATTCCCAGTCAGGGCACATGCCTGGGTTGTTGGCGAGCTCCTGTGGGGATGCCTGAGAGGCAACCACACATTGATATTTTTCTCTTTCTCTTCCCCTCTCTCTAAAAATGAATAAATAAAATCTTTTTTTAAAAAGTAGCCTTTACTGGGCCTGGGGACACAAATCCTGAGAGTCTAACTTAGCACAAGCCCTGCTTCTGATGGTGCATCCTTCATTCTCTTCACCTTGCAGAGTCATCCTGCCAAGGTTACTTGGGATCCCTACCTCACCTGACCTTAGTAGGGATCCCAAGCATGCCTTTGCCTCCAGTAACTGTGACCTCTAAGTCATGGTCCTTCTATAGGTTCAATTTCTCATCTGTAAATAAAAGGAGAGATTGGGATCAATGATCTCCAAGATCTTTCCGGTGCTAATATTTCATGAGAGCTAAAGAAAGAACATTCTGATTGGTAGGCTCCAAATTGCAGAGTCCCAATTCCCAGGTCTCCACTTTTTTTCTGGAGTTCAATTTTACACGTCTGTACCTGGCCAAGTGTTTTCATAGGACTGCAGCTTTTTGGTTTTGTTCTTTGTTTTTATTTTTTATTCCTCCTTAAACCCATTTCCTTTTCTCCCTGGAGTTGAAAGATGGTAAGAATCCTCTGGGATAAGTTGTGTGACATGAGCCAATTGCAGTTTTTAAAAAAGTAGCTCAACCTGGACTAGTCCTTGATGTTCTTTGCATTCTCAAGCACATTAGCCATGGAAAAACCTAGCGCCCTGCAGTGCTGTGCATCCCTGTGGATGGGCATCAACACCCCCAATCAAATTGCAGGACGCACATGAAAGGCATGAAGGATAAGATGATGTGTGCTTGATGTAAAAGGACTGTGATTTCCTATTTCTCCTTGTGCACTTTGCTGTCGGAAAAGATCAGCTCCATGTTGAGGCAAGGCCACATGGGGTATACGATAGAGGGACAGGCCACTACTGTCCCAGATCTTTAGGAAAGGTTAGAACTTGGGCACTTATTGTGTCCAGAACCATTTAGTTAAAAGTGTAGATTTCCAAGAAATCTACAGCGTTTTCGTGCCCACCAACTTGGAAATGCTGGCTGACTACTCTCTCAGGCCTCAGGCTTCCTCTATAAACTCAGACACTCAAAGGCAGAGAATCTGTTTAGATAAGAGGATTTAACTGGGCAGAGAATCTGATTTACCCTCATTTTATCTCAGCTCCAGCACCACAGGGCATGAGAAAATAGCTACTAAACCCTTCCCTTGGCCTCACAACAAACTAACAGCCGAGTATTTAGCATTGAAGCAGCAGAACGTTTGACACCCCAGGCCCAGGAGAACTGGAACAGCCGCCAGTTTGCGCGCACATGCGCACAACTGCATATACCAGACTCCTCTAGACTTTCCCAGGAAAGGAAGAGACAAACACAATTTGATAGAAAGGCACAATTTGGAGGAAGTTGTGAATTTTTACTTAGGGGATTTCTGGGCGGTAAGCCCTCACACTGAGTATAAAAGCCCTAAGCACCTGTGGATCACAGAGTGGGCTCTCAGTAAATGCCAGCCTGTGTGCTGGCTGAGGGGGCACACAGCTGCTGAAGCAAGGGGACATTGTGGGACCCCGGACGGCCTCGTAATCTGCCTCCGCCAGGCTCTGAGCACTGTCGTCTGTTGAAGCCCCTTTCAAGGCTTCGTAATTCACATCCTTCTTCCTGTGATACATGATCACAGGACTTCTTAGTACTTTTTGTTCGATTTTTTTTTTTTTTTTTTTTTTTTTTTTTTTTTTTTTTTTTTTTTTTTTTTTTTTTTTTTTTTTTTTTTTTTTTTTTTTTTTTTTTTTTTTTTTTTTTTTACCGTGAGCACATGTTCTTTGTTGCTAACGTACAATTTACCATTTTTTTTTTCTGGGAAAGATTCACAGGGACTGTTTAAGAACTGAGGAAACAATCAGTTCCCTTGTTTTTGTTCCACGCTGCACACGAGTACTCCACATTCCTTTACAGATTTTTCCTCCCCTGATGTTCCACGGGAAGATTTGCTCCCCACTTTTGAGATGCCCCTTCTAATGGTTGGTGACTAGGTGACTGTGTTAATAATTTTTGATGATTCATTTCTTTACAAGATCATTGTTTGCCTAACAAGACATGATGACTAATTTCCTTGCTGATTACAATGCCTTTCACTTTTTTATTGAGAGCAGTATTTTAGCTAACTCATTTTTTTTGAGATCTAACAAAAACTCTTTCTAATTTCCCTTAATCCATAGGATATGCTGAGACAATGTTTTCCAGTATTGCATCCTAATGAGCCTTTATTTATCAGGTCACCATCAGCTCCAAGCTGTAGACTGCTATTCCTGTGCCTTATAATTTTTTTATTTTTATTGATGATGCTATTACAGATGTTCCCATTTTTCCCCCTTTGCCTGTCTCAACCCAGCCCCCACCCCACTTCCCTCTGGCCATCACCACCCTGTTGTGTGTGTCCATGGATCATGCATATATGTTCTTTGGCTCATCCCTTCACTTTCTTTCCCCCTCCTCCTCCTCCCTCTGACAGCTGTCAGTCTGTTCCAGGTGTCATAACTCACTTTAAATTCCCATTTCTCTTGTATCCACTGTCCAGGGAAAAAAGGCATAAGAAACGACTATGCTTTGGGAATGTAAGTCTCTCACCTTGGTGCTGCATTCTATAACAAGTGTGAATTTAAGATCCTTCTGAATGGATAGATGCAGCCCCAGGATTAAGACCAGCAGGAAGGCTGCAATCAGCAGAACACTTATTATCCCAGTTGCTGAATGTTCAAAATGCCATCCATCCTCCCGATGACCTTGATTCCACTGAAGGTCTTGAGCTTTGAAAGGCATAAGACATGTCTAAAGCTAAATTTTTTTTTGTTTACACTTAGGTGCAATAAGCAGCAGTCAAGAGCTCTTGAATCTACCAAAGCTTAGCAAGTGAGAGGACCAACCCTCTCTGTAGACCTGGTTGTTCAATGACACTCATTAGGAAAGGTTACAGCAGAGTGTGAAGATGTTAGAAGGCATGCCTGGCAGCATAGTCTATACGTTTAAAATCTCCTGCATCATTTTTAAACAAAATCTACAGCAAAAACCATGTCTGCCTTCCTTGGAAATGCTCATGCCTATCGAAGCTCCTCAGGACTGAATCCCCAGGACTGAAAACTCTGAAGCCACTTAGACCCTAATATTGGGACATGTGCAAAGAACAAATCCTCTCCTCTTCCTCCAAGCAGAACCCAGAGAGAGGGCTGCCAGACCTCTGCTGTCCTTTAGAAACCTGAGTGACAGAGGTATCAGGAGATGTGATGAAGGCTGCATCCACTTGGCTCTAAAGGAAGAGAGGCATTGCAAGAAACCACTCTAGGCCTGGAGAGTTTAACTGATGGCACTGAGATTGAAGCCCCATGATGTGATTTCAGTTTCCCTTAATGTGCCTCTCTTGTCAGCTCCTATCATAAAGGCAAAGCTGTTGAAGCTGAAAAAGCATCTGAGAAGTCTTCTAGTCCAATACACAAACTGATAGACTGAGCCCTGGCTGGTGTGGCTCAGTGGATTGAGTGCCAGTCTGTGAACCAAAGGGTTGCCAGTTTGATTCCCAGTCTGGGCACATGCCTGGGTTGCAGGCCAGGTCCCCAGTAGGTTGGTGTGCAAGAAGCAACCATACATTAATGTTTCTCTCCCTCTTCTTCTCCCTCCCTACCCCTCTATCTAAAAATAAATAAATAAATAAAATCTTTAAAAAAAAAAGAAACTGACAGATTGACAGATGAGAAACTGAGGCCGAGAGGTCAAGCGACTGGTTCAAGGTCAAATGCCCCGTTAGGGCGGTGCAGAGCTAGAGTCACAGATGTATCCTAACCCCAGGACGAGGAGCAATGATATTTTTTTCTAAACCAACTCCAACAGACATACTTGCCTAGATAGAACAGGAAGAGAAGGCAACAAACCTTCTCTGAGCACCTGTAGATACTTTGACATACATTTTTTAGTAAACTCAATAATTTTCTAAAATATTAATAGTTATTACCCTTGTGTTCAAAATCGTGAAAAAGGGGGAAAAGTGAGGCTCAAAAAGATCCCATTACTTGGCCAAAGTCACTCATCAAGAAGGAAGAAAGCTGGGATTTCAACTTCACAGCCCACATTCAAGAAACAGCACTGACTTTGATATTGCCAATTACCAGAGCTACAATTAGCATATGTGTGAGCCTAGAACATATATTCCAGGAGTTTTAGGTGCCTTTTTTTAATGACAACTACGTATGAAATGCAGTGAATCCCCCTTAAAATATGAAATTATAATATATCTTATAGTACCTATTTTCTTCTGCAGACTATTTATATTTTGAAGTCTAAAAACTGTTCCCTAAATATTTTGCATTTATATCACTTATTTATCACTTACCAGATCTCCCATAAAACACTGTGAAGAAGTAAAGTCTAAAAGATAGCACACCAAACTAATATATTACATTTTAGGGTTATTTATTTATTTGCCATTTGGGTTTCCATATTTTAAAGACAGCTTTATTAAGATAGACTGGTTATCCTTATTACTTAAAGTACATTTACTATTATCCAAATGCTCTTTGCCACTTGGGATTGTAGCCAGCATAGCTAAGGGATGAGAAATGCACTAATGGAATTCATTTGCAGTTCATTCATTGCCAGATCGAGTTTGGCCTTGATGATTTCTCACCCGCGGGTATTCTCATTTGCTGTGAGTGATATGATGTTTGTTAGCTAACAATCAGAAAGGCCATAATAGGTAGGGCAGCCAGGGCCAAGCACATGGCAAGTTCCACGTGCCCCAGCTGCTCTCTGAACAGAGTGGTAGTGTGGTAAAGATACAGATGGGGGAACCCAGGCATTGCCAAAACCAGAGTCATAAATCTGACATGATGTGCAAAATGGCATCTAATGCGGACTGGAGAACTGGCAGGAAAGGAGACCCCTTCCCCTTATCAAGCAGAAGCCTCTTTCTCCCTTTCTACAAGCAGAATGAGGCCTTTTGTGAGACTATAGGATCCAGAGGATGGAGAAATAGCACCCTCTGTATGGTCAGTGAAATGCAGGAAAATGGACATCCATGAAGCCCACTCACTGAGGTCTGAGAGCTGGACTGTTTCAGCGGCAACCTTTATGTCCACCAGTCTTAACCAAAAACAGGAATGTCTTCCTACAAAGGTATACGTTATAAGATGCCTGCCTTCCTTCCTTCCTTCCTTCCTTCCTTCCTTCCTTCCTTCCTTCCTTTCTTCCTTTTGTAAACATTCATTATCACATTATATTCCATGCATTAACTAGATGCATAGATTAGTATATATATATATATATATATCTCCTTGCTCTGATATTTTTTATGCTTCATACCTCACTTGTGATTTGGATATTGTTGGCCAATAATAATATTTTTGTGTACTGCTAATCATCTTTGATATGAGAGTCCTGGGATGTTTTACTTATGGATTTATTTGCAAGGTTCTATTTGGTTTGCTATGCCCTGAAGTTATTTTGTTTCCATTTTTGTGTGTGTATGCATTTTTTGTTTGTTTGGTGGTTTGTTTATTTGTTTGTTTAGAGAGAGGGGAAAGGAGAGAGAAAGAGAGGGAAAGAAACACTGATCGCTTGTTGCCTCTTGCATGCCCCCAGCTGGGGACCTGGCCTGCAACCCAAGCATGATCAGTGACTAGGAATCAACCTACTGACCTTTTGGTTCATGGGCTGACGCTCAACCCAATGAGCCACACCAGCCAGGGCACATATATTTTTAAATAAGAATAGGCTCTGTATAGATTTTTCTCACACATCTTCTTGCTTTTTGCCCTCTTGTGTGAGTAGTAGGAAGCTGCAGTGAATGTAGAACTCCTAGAATTTGCACAGCTCTTTCCTATAGAGTAAGAATGTTTTCAGCTTCTGAAATGGCTGCAGCAAGCAATGCTTCTTTCTTTTCTTACTTTTTCTTGTGTGTATCACCCTCCATCCCATTTCCCTGATTTACTTTTTAATCATTTCCGGACATCATATCAGATATTTATTTGTTTGTTTGTGTTGGTCCCCCAACCCCCGCAGCTGGAACAGTTCCCTCTCCAAAAGCAGTGATTGCAAAATGAGTATACTAGGGAATCTAATTTAAAGGAGATCACTTACTTTCTGTCTCTTAGTCCTTGGTTTTTATTTATTCTCAAGCAGTACATCAATAAATGTGTGCCGTCTAGTCCATGTTGGGAATCTCCTTCAGTGTTCATCGTCAGAGAAATTAAGGTCAGAGGCTTCTATCTATACGTAGATCCTCTAAAGGCTCAATCTTTTATTCATTCAACAAATATTGACTGAGACTACTATATACTAGTCCTATTCTAGGTACCAACCGGGCAGGGGGTGGGGGCAAAAGTCCCTTCCATGAGGACATCATAGTCAGATGAAGAGGGACATACAGACAGTAATTGTAATTGATTGTACAGATGTCAGGATGGAGATTTATATGATGTGTTGGGGGAGTGATGGCAAATCAGGGTCCCCCTTTTCCTGAGGGGGCCTTTGGGAAGAACAGTGACATTTTCACTGTGTCTGGAAGGCTAAATAATCAAAATCATTTTTCTTTTTTTTATAATCCACCTAATTAAACCTATATTTCAAAAGACCTTCATTAATCTGACATGCTTTATTCATTCGACATTGATTAACTACTATGTACTTTCCACTGGGTTAGGCCCCTGGGTTACAACAGAGAATAAGAGAGGCATGACATCCCATAACAAAGAATAACAATAATAGGTAATTATTTGCGATAAGAACTAGAAAGGAGAAACACAAGGTAAGAGATTCATGTACAACAAGATTGCTTAAGCTAGCCTGTGAAATAAGAGAAGGTTCCCTCAAGGAAATAGTATTTTATGTGTCCGAGCGTGCATGAATTTATCCCCATCTGGTCACTAAGATAAAGAAGAGTAACCTGGTTCCATCACCAACAGTAGGGACAAACAAAGCCCCTTGACACCTTATTTTGGCAGAGATATGTCTCGCAGGCAAAGGGGGAGGGCTGAGTTTTTGAAGCCATTCAAGTATTTTTACAGGCAGAGCTCATTAACTCATTGTCAGTTCCAAGGCATGTTAGGCACAAAATATTTCAGCCCCTTCCAAGGTGATCCATGCTGGCCCATTATTTGCCTATTGGACACTGAATTCTGTCTATTCGTACCCACTTCCCACCTCATTCTGACTTGCCTGTAATCTATTTCTGTCTGCTACACTGTTCTTTACTGTATTTAAGAATCATATGAGTTTTTCAGTGTTTAAAGCATATTGCATTTAATGTGTTTTGTTTTCTATGTTCTCACCTATGAGACACAAATGGATATTTTTGCTAAGTCAGTAGAAGTGTAGTGATTAAGAGGAAGAACTCCAGAGCCAGGCTTTCCTGGGTTCGGAGCTGAGGTTTGTGACTTACTAGCTCTGATGACCTTGGACAAATTATTCAACCTCCCTACACCTCAGGTGTCTCATCTGTACAGTCAGGATGACAGGGTCAATTTAGAGGTCACATACGAGAGCTGCTTCAGACACAGTCTGGCTGCGTGTGGCCAAGTCCCTGAGACCTTCAATTTCCTCACTATAAAAGGAAAGGAAAGACATCTATAAATGATTCCAGTTTTAAAATTCTGTAGTTTAATTTCCATCACCCCTGTACCATTCATGATATTGCCAGCTTTATTCATCTAAACAGATAGTCCATAATGACAGGGGGGAATGTAAGGCATGGGAAATCTTAAACATTGAATGATAGAGTTTATCTGAAACTACAGGATATGCATAGCAAAGAAGAACATGTACAACCTCACATTCTTCTGGGGAAATGTTCAAATAAAGGATTAGGCAAATAAAACTGGCATAGGATGTGGTGGGAAGAGCGCACTTTGACACCCAGATGTCCTGGGTACCCATCCCAGTGCCACGTGTGCCAGCTGTGTGCTCTGCTCGGTCAGTTACTGTACCCGGCTGACCTTTCCTTCTTCACTAGTAAAGCAAGAGCAACAGCACCCATGCTGGGGGTCTTGTGAGCAGGAAAAATGCTCTGATAAAGTGTCTGACACCCAGTTTTCAATAGATGATGATCACTATTAACTTTTTATTCTTCATTGATGGTTCTCAGTCTTCAGCTGTGGCAGTGCCAGAGCTGGTGACAATTGGTCTCATGCTAGTTCCTTATTTTAAATGGGAATACACTGTGCCATGTGCTATAAGCATAATGAAGAAATATAAGATGTAGTCTCTGTCATCAGGGAGCTTTCAACCTACGCGAAGGCATGATGATTTAAATGGTAATTACACATGCATTGGTTCAAGATAACGAGAGAGAGAGGTGCGAATCATAAAGAAGGGACAGCCAACCAGTTCAGAGGAGGAGAAATATAGCACAGGCAAACATGTTGAAATAAGGATTTATTGTGCAAATAAAGGTAGCATTGCCATATAATGAAGTAATGACATTGTGATGTGTGCATGTCACACCTTGCTGGGCACAGCTTTCTCAGTCATTTCTCAGTATTGCAACTCACATACTGAGTTAAAAAAAAAAATTCACTCCCAGGCTGAGTAAACCTTGTCATGAATTCGATTACAATTTTTTATTTTAAGTGGTGTTTTTATGTGACCTTAGAGTTTAATACGATAGCCTGAAATCTATCTGAAATTATTAATCATTGCTTTCTCTAATTCATTTGATGAGTTCAGTGCAAACTACTCTTTAATTTGTCATCTCTCCCACATGATATCTTTTAAAAGGATTGTGGAGCCTCAGAAGTTTTTTGTGCTTTTGTTTTTTAAGCTACTGGTCTTTTTTACCAGACAGCTCTCCAGCTTGACCTTTCTCAAACATTTCTTCTGCAGATTTTTATTGGTGAGATATCCATGTATTTCATAAAGTCAACTAGAGAATCTCTGATTGCCCAGGAGAAAACAATTCTAACTGGAGAATGCTGTTACCTGAACCCCTTACTCCGGAGGATCGTACGATTCATAGGTGAGTGCAAGAGCATGCCAAACTGAGACCTCACTTCTGGGTAAAACCTGCTAAACTTACTAAAGATGAACCCACCTGAGCAAGGGTGCTTTGAGGGTTATTCCAAGTGCAGAAACTGAGCCTGATCATAATGCCAAGTCAAGTGTTTGATCCTTGAAGTAGTACTTGTAGAATTGTCTTCTGAATGATTTCAACTTTTTTTTCTATGCACAATATTTATCTGAGATTCCCTCTGGACATATAACTCAATATTGACTGGAGATTGCCATATACTGTTTTGGTGAATCAGGCAAGGGTAGGGGGCAATAGGGGACATCCATAAAATGAATTTAGAAATAATCATATTTCCTGAAAAAGCTTTTCCAATAAGTAATTTTGTTATGCCGAGAACTTAACAAAGTATGAGAGATCTAATCCTTCAGTTTCTTGAAAATAACCTGGGTTCCAACCAAAGTTGGAAAACAAACAGTTTCATTATTGTTTATGACAAGGAAAAATTAAGGCATGTTCTACATCCTTCCTTCTAGAACTTCTACAAAAACTCCTGGGGCAATGTGGATGATGATTACGGTTATGGGGATGAATATGTGCCCAGGTATAGATAGAATATAGATCTTGCAGAGTTCTTCTCTCTCTCTCCTTTTTTATTGTTGTTCAAGTGCAGTTGTCTCCATTTCCCCACTACCACTCTCCCCCCACAACCATCCCCACCTCCCACCCTAGATTCTACCCCTTTGGCTTTGTCCATGTGTCCTTTATACATGTTCCATGACAACCCTTCCCCCATTTCCTCTTGTTATCCCCTCCCACCTCCCCTCTGGTTACTTCTTTATTTCAGTGTCTTTGGTTATATTTTGCATGCTTATTTGTTTTGTTGATTAGGTTCCACTTGTAGGTGGGATCATATGGTATTTCTCTTTCACCACCTGGCTTATTTCACTTAGCATAATGCTCTCTAAGATCTTGCAGAGTTCTTACATGGTAGATACTCAATAAATAATCATTACAGTGTTCTAATGATATCTTAATGGAAGCCAGGATAAAACTCCCCAAAATGTGAACATGGCTGGTAGGAAAACCAGCCATGATACCATTTAGAACATATAGAACTGACAACCGAGAAAGCGAAGGCCAAAATACAGCATGCTTTTAACTCTATTGGTTATCCTTAATCTTTTTTTTTTTTCCTTCTTGTAAAGAAGGATTGAATTTCTTTGTCATGAGCAAATGATCACATCAAAATCAAGTATGCAATAACTACTATGACTAGAGTGGGAATGAGGGAGATGGTGGAGTAGGAAGCCTAAGAAAATCTGATTTGAAAGCAGCAACCCTTCACATTAATGTCGTCTTCAGCTCTTACAGATGTGATTTGCAGAATGACCTGTGGCAGCCCGGAGCGAGCTCATCTGGGCACACCCTGACCAAAATGATGTCACTGCTGTCTGATTTACTCACCCAAACAATGGTGGTGCCTTGCAAAGATTTTCAGAGTCTGGTCACTTCCCAGGACAGTGGCTAAATAACAAATCATCAGTAGAAGAGAGGAAAGAATATTTATTATACAGGACAATAGACTGGACACTTTATATGCACTGTATTATTTATTCCACCTACCACCCTGTGCGGTAGGTTACAGTCCTAACTGTACAGATGCAGCGTCTGATACACAATGGAATACAGTAGCTTTTCCCAAGAAGAGAGAGAGAGACTATGCTACACACATACTTAGTTTGTTTTAGGGGGGAAGATCTTATGCCCGCTGTCTGATCTGCTTTCCGCACATGTGATTAAAGCAAGTTATTCAAAGCAGAGGTTTATTACATCACAATTAAATGAATGTATCTTTTAAAGTCACTGTTATTTTTCCTTAGTGAAGATAAGTCATACCTCTTTGTGACCCATCTCAGCTGGAGCAGAGTCCAGAAAATGGAAATTAATTGGCATCTGTCCTATATATTAGGCCTGCCTCTCTGCATTGGCAAGGCAAGTCTTGGTTTACTAAGGGATGTCAGTAGGCCCCCACCATCCAGTAGTGAATCCTGCAGATTGCCTGTTGTGATACCTGAAATTCCCACTTGAGTCACGGCATTGGGCTGAGGCCTGGCTTCAGGAAATCCACTATTAAAGTAGAAATTTCTCACCACAGAGGAGCATCAAATTGCCATTTTAATAATCAAGGACATGTTGATCCATTATGGTGTGTCATAAACTAACAGACACCTGGATCCTGGGAGCATAAGCCAGGGACGTGCAAATGAAACCACTTAGAGTTCAGCAGCCTGAGATGCTGGTAATAGGGAAGGGATGCCAGAGCAGGGAGAGAGCCAGTGGGAAGAGGTAAACCTTGGAGAATTAAGGGAAACAGCATTGAAGGAGGAATGGGGGGTGGGGAGGTTGCTGGATAAAGAAGCACTTGCTTCATACTTTCCCTCTTTTGTTTTATGACACCCAGGATCTGCCCAGTTGCTTAAACAAAAAAACCTGGAAGTCACCTAAACCATCTGGGAACCTGTTTGGAATGTAAATCCTTACACCTCATGCCATAACTACTGAATCAGAAAAACTGGGGATGGGGCCTAATAGTCTGTTTTATGACAAGTCATCCAGGTGATCCTCACACATGCTAAAGTTTGACAGCCACGGGTTTAGGCCGTTAAAAATTCTTGCCCCTTTAAGTGATCCCTTCACATCTTGTCTTGCAACTTGGCTTCATTTACCCCAGCCCTGCAAAAACGCCATCATTGATTGTTTTGCAGATTTTTCTGGAGAAAAAATATGACCAAGTCATGTCTCTGCTTAAAAACTTTCAATGCGTTCCTAGCGTTTTTAACAGTTGATGCCTTGCTTGGGTTACTGTTTATGTGCTGCTCCTTCTGCCCAGAATGAGCCATCGCCACCCTCTCGCTATCAAAACTGACAAGTTGTATTCATCCTTCAGAATGCTGCTTATACATTACCTCTTTAGAAGTCCAGAAAGCCAGCTTCCTCATCTTCCAGGCCCCTGCTGAACCTTATACCTACGTCTTTTATAGGCACTTAAGTCCTATAAACCATGTATTGCTGTAAGTCCATTATATGTAAGTTCATTACTCCTATTAATTTGTGATCCCTTGGAAAGCAGGGACTGTATCTTTTTTACTTTGCATCAACAGCATATTGCAAAATGCCTGGCACTTAGTAGGTTTTTAATAGGTTTCTCCTCTTTTGAAGGAAAAATATACTCTGTTCAATCATAGATTTTCCTCAAATTACTTCCGGAAATGCCCAGCCCACACCCCACTTCCACAGTCAGTTCCCACACCATTGTCCATGTCTATTGGTCATTCATACATGTCCTTTGACTAATCCCTTCCCCTCTTTCCACCGTCCCGCCTTCCCCCTCCCCTCTGGCAGCTGGCAGTCGGTTCCATGTTTCCATATCTCTGGTTCTATTTTGCTTGTTAGTTTATTTTGTTCATTAGACTCCTCTTATAAGTAAGATCACATAGTATTGTCTTTCACTGACTGGCTTATTTCACTTAGCGTAATAGTCTCCAGCTCCATCCATGCTGTCACAAAAGGTAGAAATTCCTTCTTTTTTTCTGCTACATAGTATTCCATTGTGTAAATGTAATCTTTGATGTACAAAGCAGAGCTGAAAATGACACCTTAGCTCCTTAATTCGCTGTCTTCTCTAGTCTGTGTGGCATAGACTTCAACAGATAGCCCTGCGCTCCATTCCACAGATCCAAATTAAATTTTAAATAAGAAAATGGCAAGAATATCAAAGTCAAGGGGAATATATTCACATTAAACCATCTCCTCCTGTAGATGAATGCTATTGTGTTGACCTTGACAGGGAGGATTGAATTCCTCTGATTCACAGGTCCAACAATATTCCCTTCCCCTCAAGGTCATCATAAGAAGTATGTCCTACTCCCCAGGCTTTAGGTGTGAACTCTCATAGTTCAACTCTTCTACCCATTTCTAAACTATTATATAATTTCCTAAGTTTCACATACACGATGTGGGAAGGGAGGAAAGGAGTTGCCTGAACGAGCAAATTTGACATTTTATGAAAACAAATGTAGTCAAAGGGCAACACGTATTTGGATTTCTCCCTTTCCTCACTTCTTCCCTCTCCTTCCTTCCCTTCTTATACCATCTCCCTTGGCACTGCATGAAAATGAACAACACAGAGATGTAAGTTCTCAAGAGAGATAAATACCTGTATTCCTTTTCAACAGCAAAGCAAAATAAAGAAGTCACATTTTCCCAAAACTTGATGAAGATAAGTTCAATTAAATTCTCTTCATTCACAAATAAACTTGAGTAAACATATTCTTGTAGATGTCAATTATTAAATAGTAATTTTTTATTTACTATTGAAAAGTAATAAAAAATTAGAATTCAATGAGGGTTTTTGGTTTCTTTGCCATATAGAAGGAAAAGTAAATTAACTTTCTCTTTCAGAATAACTACTTTTTTTGAGTTAAAGAAAAAATGGATCTGAATATGCCAAGATTAGACTGTTAGTACCTAAAATAGCCTGTCATCCAGAAGCTATTTATTATCGGCTTCTCATTTGGAATCACATAGTTGCTCCATTGTTACTTCTAATAAAAATTTAATTAAATTCCAAGCAAGTCTTATGCCATTTAAGTCAGATCTAAGGAGTCGATAGCACTGGACCAAATAAAATGTGCCTTGGTAAACAGTTAATTCATGTAACACGAATTAATTGCCATAAATTAAGTGTGACCTAAATGAAGCATGAATATTTTAAATGCCGTTTCAAAGGTCACCATGTTCTATGGTTGTAAGAATTGATACCCTGAGACAAGCCTCATGTTAGCCTTTTCAAGATCTAGAAAGTCCTTCTCAATTTTGCAAGAAATTTAAATATGATTTATCTAAATACTTTACTTGATTCAATCAGTCCATTTCTACTTGTATTTACTTTTTATACTTAAATTATAAACTGGGGAAATGATCATATTCATTCAACCTTCAATGAATAATTTGTCAGGCATGTGCCATACACTAGGCAGTGATTAAGGCATTAAGAACATATTAGTGAACCAAACAGAGATTTGCCCTCATGGAGTTTATATTCTCGTGGGAGAAACCAGACTTTAAATAAGTAAATTATAGTGTTTGTTGGAAAAGTGCTATGGGGCAATATAATAATGTAGAAAAGGGATCTGTGGAGGCAGATGTGCAATTTTAAATGGAAAGGAGAACCTGTTCTACAACGAGAATTGTCTAGTTAGCAGTGACTTCCCAGCAGGAGAGGGACAATCCAGCCAACCAGGTGCCCAGTGAACTAGGTCAGCTGCAAGTGCTGACTGAGGAAGTTGAGCCTGGTGGGTAGTCTTAAAAATAACTTGAAGTGCCCATGCACCCAACTTCAGTTTTGAGACAAGAGGCTAGACTTAAAAGAAAAATATCAAGAACAAGGCAGAGCATGGGCCTATAAACAAGTGGAGATATTTCCAGGACTCAGCAACAGGAACCAGAGTTGAAGCTCAGGTATATAGATCAGGAGGAGAACCCAAGACGGATCTGAAGGGAGCCAAGCCACCAGACTTTGAGGCTAAGATGTTTGGTAGTTCCTACTATGGGACAGGGTTGGCTCTTTGGGTGGAGATCAAGGATGCACAGAGAGGAGGGGTGCTGAAGCAGGAAGCCTTGGTTGACCTAAAAGGCATAGCCAGGGATCCGCCTCTGGCTCAGGGCTTAGAAGCTGTGATGAGGCTGCTTTTGGCTGCTCTGCTCAGTGCAGAGAGCAGATCTCCCTTTTGAATGTCATCCTCAGTGAACCAGAACATTACAGACCCTAACAAGACCCTGGCCCAGAACTCTACAGGTTACTCTAATTATCAAGAGGAAAGTTACTTAGTTTTAGGAGACGCTAGTGATCCTTTTCCAAGGGCCCTCCCAAACACCGGTGTTTAGAGGCTGGACTCAAAAGGACGGAGCAGATTGCTGCTTTCTCTAGCACTTTGCAGATTAGCCAATGCAAATTCATGGCATTTCAGTGAACGGATTTACTATCAAGCCGGGTTTTTCAATCTCAGCACTATGGACATTTTGGGCCAGGTAATTCTTTTCTGTGTAGGGGTGCAGGACTGTCCTGTGCTTTGTAGGATGTTTAGTAGCATCCTTGGCCTCTAGCTGCCAGATGTCATTAGCACTGTCCTTCCCCACTAATGACAATGAAAAATGTCCCCAAACATTGCACAGTGTTTCCTGGGGGCAGGGTTACCCTCAGTTGAGGTCCAAGCTTTAAAAGTTTGAGAAAACAAGTATATTTTGAAGGCTTTTTAAAAAATGAATATTTTTTGCAAGATACTACACACGTAACAAAATTAGGCACAGCAAGGTGCAAAAGTACTATCTGAACATTGGGAAATGACTGCCAACAATTGATAAAGGGTCATTTCAAAGTTTTCTGTAATTAAAAAAAAAAGTAGTGTGTGTTTCAGAAACCATTTAAATTATTACATGAGAACGTGCTAAAGTGATTAGGAATGCGTCAAGCAGAGGGCTAACAGCACCAGGCCGGTATCTGTCAGTCACCAACAGGGCTGGCAGCTGCCAGTCGGGGCTCGATGCTGGTCTGGTGGTGGGAACAGAGTGGATTCAGATCACCAGCTTTAGAAACTTGTTTATACTCTTTAGAAACAGGAATCCAAAAAGGCAAGTTATTGCCCTTGAGGACTGTTATTTGGAAGCCCTTCAGGCTTTGACATGCCTTTTTTTAAGATTCCTTGGTAAGTAAGGAATCTCCACATTTGGTTTGTAGCCAGGTTACACTTCCTAGACTTATCTGCAGCCATATCTTCCATGCATTTTATTGTAAGATTATTATTGCTTCTGGCTAAGTTTTAGGATTTTTTCCCCTCTATCCATCAACACTTAGACCCACGCCACCTAGAGCAGTGATTTTCAAACATTTTCATCTCATGGCATACGTAAACTGATTAATAAAATTCTGCGCCACACCAATAAATATATATATTTTTTGATCTGACAAAAATAGGTATAATTTTGATTCATTCACGCTGGACAGCTATTGTTGACTGTTGTCATTTTTTTATTTGACAATCTAAGGGAAAAGAGGTCAGTGCCCCTGACTAAATAGTCAGGTATTGCATGTTTTAAAAAATTTTGCAGCACCCCGGTTGAAAATTGCAGGCCTAGAGGAAATGAGAAGCAGATATGTGAAGGCTAGCAGACGTGAGAATGGAGTCAGACAGTTGAGAGATGAAGTATGCCGAGCTGCGGTCCTTACAAGTGGGGAGTGAGGAAGCACTGCTGTTGAGATAAAACCATGTCATTAGGAAATCACGTGATTTTATGCTTGGGGAAATGGAAGTATGTTTGTTACTTCAATTGTAAATATATTAGAGGGCTTAGTGGATTACCACAATTTTTATTAAGTAGTTATCCTTCATCTTTACTTACTATGATGAGTAATTATGACAAATATAGGGTTTAAAAAAAACCACACACCAGCTCCTCATATTCTAAAAGGTGCTTTAAAAGTTGAATATGTTGTTTGAAGTTGTTAGAATTACAGGATTCTTGTCTCTTCCTCAGTTTCAAAGCTAATTTTATAAACGTCTTATTTAAAATATTGAAGATATCTATTTCCTTCAGTTATAAAAACAATAACTAGTATCTACACAATTCTCACAATTTATAAACTATTTTTACAACTATTTCTTGATTGGCATAATAACCCTGTAATACCAAGTAACTGAGGTTCAGATTAATTCATTTAAATAAAATCTATACTGAGGATTAAAACCATTCCATCAAGACAAGTAGACAACTCTCAGTCTTTGGTATTTTTGTGAAATCTGAAGGGCAGAGAGACCAAAGAATCTTGTTCTGTGAACTCCTGAACTTAACTACCAAAGAACCAATACATTTAATTCTGTCAGAAACTTCTTCCTGAAGCATAATATTTGATATCTGTAAATCAATTTGCATCATTAATGCTTGTATTATACTATTTGGACAAAGTTGATTCATTGCCAAAGTGATGAGAAAACATGGCCCATTCAGTGATGACATATCGTAGGTATTTTGTCATGTTCTTTTTGGAAAATTACTGGCTAAAAACTTGAGGAATTCCTCTCCTGTTGTGATGTGGCAGTACACTTCATCGGCGGCATGCGCTAGGTCCTTGCCTGTTCTCCGTGCCCATGTGTGTGTGCTACCAAGCTAAAGCGCTTTTTTCATGGCCTGGTTTATACCGTATTTTTTTAAGTACATGGAAGTATACACTTAGATGGTAATGATTAAGAGCATGGACTTGGAGCCATACTATTTAGTTTCTAATCCCAGCTCTCCTACGTAGTAGCTGCGTGAACTTGGTCAAGTTATTTGGCCTCTCTATGCCTCAATTTCTTCATCTGTGAAATGTGGAGATAATAATAGTTTCCACATCGTAGAATTGTGGTAAAGATGAAAAGAAGTAATATTTCAAAGCATTTAGAACAACATCTAGTACATACTAAGCACAATGTATTAGCATCCATTATTTTTTATCTTCATTATTATTATTATTATTAATTTTCTAGTGTCCACAGCAGTCTTAATGAAACATCTGACCAGCTCAGTATGTCCTTGCAAGGAACTGAGATGCGCATGGTAACTGCAGACTAATAGTCTTCATTAGGAAACTTCCAGCTGCAATGCAGCATGTTAAGGAGAAACAATTTCACTGTTCTTTCTTTTCGGAAAAACAAACAAACAAAAAAAACCCCCGTTGTTTCCTGAAGGAATGGTCTTCACTGAGAACACATTTACAATAGCTGAATGGCTTTCTCCATTCAAATTCCTCCCTTGAGGATCTTGGTGTGGCAAAAGCAAAAGCAAAAACAAGCTACGGGTTTTTTTAATATCTTGTATTTCATTTACAATGATGATTTGATGAAAGATTTGATCTAGAATTAAGAGCTGGTGATTGAATCAGAATGTTCTTTGCAGGAACAGGACATAAGAATTCCTGATGTGATCCCCTTCTGCTGTCAAAAATGACATTGGGGAACCCACTCCACTTGCTTGTACTTATATATGGTATTCATCAATTTCCTTATTAAAACAAAAGCCAGGAACTGATTTGAGGGAAGGTTACCTTGTTTCTTGAACATCATAGTACAGAGGCTACCACAGAAGATTTACAAAGCTGGTTGAATTTTGCAAACGAAAAAAGTGCTCAAACATTCTCAACATCACACAATGTTCTTTAGTGCTCTCCTTCCATTGCATTATCTTGCTTCAGACAAAAGAGTACTCCTCTTTTAGAAATGTTTGATGGGAAGTTAAAAACAGGGGCTGAGGAAGGAGTAGGATTCCCTCCCATTTTCATAGACTGCTGTTACCAACATAACCCAGATAAGTTGTTTTTATGTCATCTTCGCTATTCTTTTCTTTTTTTAAAGTGCTATGTGTTACTTTCTCCACATGAAACTATGTAGGAGCTATGTTTCCATGTGCCTATGTGGTAATATTTAAATGGACAATTATTGCAACTTCTGGGAATCAGAAATAGGGACATTTCTGTTCAAGACATGAATGTCTAAGTAAAACTGTACCCAAGTTCATCATGACTTCCAGATTCCTTGTGCTTCACAAAGTCCCCCCTCACCAGTTTTTCCTATGTGTAACCTGGATCTTAATACTCCAATTCAAGGTTCCTCTTTTATTCTGTTGCACTGGAAATGTAGAATGCTTTTATTTCAAACTTATGATTTCTAAGTTTCCTGACTCATGATACATGTAAAGTCCCAGTTTTCAAATATTCTTTTTTCCTAGGTGCACTATGCTGAATTTTGTGAAGTTTATAAAAAGAGACATACTCCCTACAACTTACATGCTAAATGGTCTGATGTCAGCCATATGTTCAATAGAATCAGGGATGTGAGACACCAATATGCTTTAAAAATGTGAACAATTTTTTTTTGCTCCCTTATCCTCTTCTCCCACTAATCTTTCCTGAAGTTTCTTCAGCAATTTACCCACTGATTCTACAAATATCTATTAAATGTTTACTATTACTATGTGCCAGGTTTGATAATAGGTGCTTGGAATACACTCAGCTCTTACAGAACTTGCATATACTGCTATTCTAAAATGAGAGATGGACAGTATTGAATGATCATACAATACAATATAAAATTCCTACTGGAACAAGGAGCACAGAAAAGGTGTAATGGTATCATACTAGTCTAAAATAGGAGTATATTTTCTAAGACCCCATGTAATAGGAGATTATTCTACCTATTCACTGTTTTTTCATTGAGGTATAATTCACATATAACATTCTGTTAGTTTCCGTTGTACAACATAATGATTCAGTATTTGTACATATTGCATAACGATCACCACAATAAATGTAGGTAATATCTGTCACCATAGTTACAGAACTGTATTTTCTTGTGATGAGAACTTTTAAGGTGTACTCTCTTAGAAAGTTTCAAATATACAGTTTAGTCCTATCAGTTATAGTCCCCATACTATACATTATAACCCCACAAATTATTTGTTTATAACTAGAACTTTTCGCCTTTGACCCCCTTCACCCATTTTGCCTCCCCCCCCACCTCCCTGCATCTGGCAACTATCCCTATCCACTCTTCAGTGGGGCACATCAATGCACATTCAGTGTCCATCCACAGATAGAAGTGTGCCTTGCTCTTGCCCCACTCTTCAGGGCTTAAGTCTGAGACTGATCAGTGTGCACAGCACCAAATCCAACCCCCAGATTTCCTACTGGAGCTTCTCAGCTGCAAAGAACTGTCACCTCCCTGTCTCCCCACACACGAAGTGCACACACAGCTACAGTGCCCAGCACGCACCGCTCTCCAGAGCACGTGGCGCTGTTCCTCTCGGAAGCAAGATGCCAGTCAATGCCTGTGCCCCACCTCTTCCCGCCTAGTTGTTCTACAGGAGTGTGTCTCCAAATACACTTGGAAGAATGAAGGGGGAGCGGAGACAGTTTGGGGAAATTCGAAGAGCAGACCTCATCCGGTGGAGTGACAGTAGCCCTGCCTCTCAGCATTCTAAATCCTAGATCTCTGAATCGGGGTGAGGCAGGGCAACAGAAAGGAATTCTCTCCCTAGATTTTCTCCCATGAACTCTGTCTGTCTTCTAAGGAGAGCTTGGGTATTCCTTGAGCACCACTCTGCCCTCCAGACCATGACTCTTGGTCATTCCAGCCAAGCCTTTTCGGAATTCCAAACAAAGCAACAACAGTAAGTGTTTGGAGCACATAGCTCTGGCAAATCCAAAGCACTCTACTTGTAGACTTTTGTGTCTGCTGTAAACCCATTCAGAAACATAACCAGCTCCCTTGAAGCAGGGAACAGCTTTGGGGGCTGAGCCGTAACATAGGTAGGACCCAGTAGGAGGAAGGGTTACAGGAATGAAAAGAGTATCTGTTACTTAAAGGATTTTAGACATCAATTTTAGGGTACCTAGACAATTTTAAAACGTCCTCTGCAAATCATACCTTGCCATGTAGGAGACCATCAAAGGTGTTCCACCTGACTCTCAGGACAAAAGTTGCTATTTTTAGCTTCTGAGGCTTATAAAATATACACACGAGCTTGGGGTTAAGTCACAGGCACGGCTGGAGCTTCTCACAAAAGCCCTGTGTGATCTGACTTTGTGTGTGAATCACCAGCGCGGCAGGTTCCATGGCCCTTTGTTGGCCTGGCCTGTGCCAGGTACGCTGGACTCCCCAGGCTGCTGCAGCTCCCTTCCGAAGCCACATCAAATGCACCAGAGTGAAATGTTTGGAAAGGAGATGCTCATTAAGCCATCAGAAGTAGACATACCCCAGAGAAGGAAGAGAAGAAGAGGGGAAAGCAATGTTATCACACGACAGCCAAGAGAACTGCCTGTCACAAAATCACCATGACCACAGAGATGACACTTCAGACACCGAGCCAAGGAGCCTAGAAATCCTCTGTCTAAGAAAGACCAAACCCAGCCTAATTGGAAGCACAGCTGACAAATAAAATGCCAGAGAAAAGTGCTGTCACTTTTCCCTTTTCAAATCATAAATTACCCTAGTTTCCTGGAAAAGAATGTCTACACAGGCTTATTGCCCCCTCAAGAAAGCCAGAGACCTGCTCTTTGAGAATCTTGCTTGAAGATGTAAAAAAAATTTCTAACCATTCAGACTCCCAGAACGTGGGGGTGAAAATTGTCACAAATGATCAATGAATGCCTACTCTCAGAGGGCTGAGCCTGCGAGAGTGAGCTGGCTGAAGTTATTGAAAAAGCCAGTTCTCATTGCGATGAAGCACATCCTGGCAAAGCCATAGAAAAGAAAATTGTAGCAATCAATACAGATTAAAATGAAAACCGGATGAAGTTTTCAGCCAAACTCATCTCCACTTCTGCTATAATGGATGAACTTTTGAGTGCTGATATCAGCACAATTTGCAGATCCAGGACATTGAATATGGGAATCAAAATTGGGTAGGAATTTAATTGAAACTATAGCAGGCCCTTGACATTTAGAAGGGTAACGCTGCCTCTCCTGCTTGCCAACTTCTCCCGTAATTGAGCTGCATGTGAAAAGTCAGCTTTATCCCTTCAAAAGGCTCGTACGTACGTTGGCCTCTGCCTAGCCTCTCTTGATGCATTTGATACATTTAACAGATAATCTGTCGATGTACTGTCTAGGCTTTGAAAGAATTCACAGTGAAGCTTCCTGTAAGGAAATCTGCCTATCCAAGTTCAAGCTGAGTGGGGTGG
The DNA here is from genome assembly GCA_004027475.1 of Anoura caudifer. Lineage (NCBI taxonomy): Eukaryota > Metazoa > Chordata > Mammalia > Chiroptera > Phyllostomidae > Anoura > Anoura caudifer. The sequence goes on along the minus strand of PVKU01000785.1, from coordinate 293,668 downwards.
ATTTTGTGAAACTGACCAGAGAACAGGTAGAGTCCAGGACGTAAAGCCTACCCACAGGATTCTCAGCCAAACAGCAGAGTCACCGTGGTAGGAAGAATAATGCCCTCCTCTCCCAAAATGTTCATGTGTGCTCCCTGGGAACCGGGGATGTGGCATCTTACACGACAAGGGGGAATTTACAGGTGTGGCTAAATGAAGGATCTTGAGAGGAAGATATTGTCCTGAATTATTGTGGGTGGACCCAATATAACCAAGGGGTCCTTATAAGAGGGGAGCAAGAGAGAGTCAGAGAAGGGGCTGTGACAATTGGAAGCCAGGGCCAAAATGATACGGTTACTGAAAGGGGGTCACAAGAAAGGAATGAGGCGTCTTCTAGAAGCTGGGAAAGGCAGAGAACGAATTCTACCCCGGAGCTGCTGGAAGGAATACGGCCCTGCCTGCACTTTGATATTAGTCCAGCGAAACCTATTTTATATTTCTGACCTTCATAACTGTAAGAGGAGAAATTTGCGAGGGTTTTTTTTTTTGTTGTTTTTTTTTTTTTTTTTTTTACATTTTATTTCTTTTTGGACAGAGGGGAAGGGAGGAAGAGAGAGAAAGAAACAGCGATGTGTAGTTGCCTCTCATGAGCCCCTTCCTGGGGACCTGGCCTGTAACCCAGACCTGTGCTCTGACCGGGAATTGAACTGGTGACCTTCTGGTTTGCAGGCCAGCTCTCAATCCCCTGACCCACAGCAGCCAGGGCAAGAGGATAAATTTGTGTTGTTCTAAGTCACTCAGTTTATGGCAATTTGTTACAGCAACAGTGGCAAACTCATACAGCCAACAACATTAATTTTAACATTCTTCGTTTCTTCTCATTTTCTCTTTCCAACACCAAATGAAACATCCAATTCAGTCAAGGTTTTGGAATGATCTTTTTTCTCTGTCTGAAGGACATCTCCCTATCCTCATTCACTCTCACCTGCCCCGGTGTGGTAGATAACTCCTGCTGGGAGAATTTGCATTTCCAAACAGCCCCCGGGAGAAGCTATTTTCCACAAGAAGAAGATTGATGCTGAGTAATTACTGAGAGCTGGGCACCATCACCAGTATTTTGCAGCTACCTTAGTTCATCTTTCCAACTGATTGCAGAAGCATCACTCCCCACAATCATTTTGTGACTGAGGGTACCAAGGTTCCGAGACAGCAGATAACATATTCTGTCAATGAGTCACCAAAGGTGGAACTGAAGCCCAGGTCTCTATGACTCCAAAATTAGAAAGTTCTTTCCATGCTGAGAACATGCTGCTTCTAATTGACTTATACGAAACAATACAATGCTAACAGCTCAATGCATGAATTTGGATGAAGGAGTCATTTGAGAAGCAGGCACCACTCCCTGGACAGATGCAGGTGAGGAGACAATGCGACTCTGGGGAGGACGACCTTTTTAATAGGTCGTCCTGGACTCAGCTGCTGTTTCCTCTCAGGGACAAAACCAATCCGCAGTGTGTATCGCCATTTCTAATCATTCTGAATCTCCTTCTAGGGGTATTTGCGTTTGGGCTTTTTGCTACTGACATTTTTGTAAACGCCGGACAAGTAGTCACTGGGCACCTCACGCCGTACTTCTTGACGGTTTGCAAGCCAAACTACACCAGTACAGACTGCAGAGCCCACCACCAGTTCGTCAACAATGGGAACATTTGTACCGGGGACCTGGAAGTGATCGAAAAGGCTCGGAGATCCTTTCCCTCCAAACACGCTGCTCTGAGCGTTTACTCCGCCTTATATGCCACGGTGAGTGTGTGAATCTTGCTGTCTCTCCCGAGTTGAGCTGTAGCTGGGATGTGTGTCTTCTTGCTCTCTTTGCCCCCATTCTTTCATCACTGTCACTTGTAGTGATTTTTGAAATCTCGTTGCAACATGCTTCTCCTATGCAATATGCTGTTGCCCCTACCCCCAACATCTCAATGTAATATCCTGACCTGCCAGAGGACATTAGTTCTGGAAAGAATGTTGATAATCATGTAGTCAAATCTTCGCATTTTACCGATGCAGAAACCCAGGCCCCAAGAATAGCTAAGGACCTGGAGTGAGAGGTGGAAGCCAGGCTTTGGGCTCTGCGTCTGGGATTCTCTCCCTGCCCACAACAGCACTCTTTGATGAAGTGTTGGTTGGTTCTAGAACAGTACACGTTCTTCACACCTGCCCACAAATTTGCAGGTGTGGGCCTTGGATGAATGGCTGCCCCCACAGTGCACACACCCGGGGTGAGGACACAGCTTTCCTGGGCTCCTCCTGACACTTCTCCATCACTTTGCCAGCACAGATGGGTGATCCTACAAGACCCCCAACATACAAAACTTCACTTCTCACCACCCCCCAGATCATGCAGGTTTTGACTGCCTCCATGGAAGTATAATGTTCTCTAATTTTTTTTGCTCTTAGCACAGAGAAAACCTAAGGTGCAACCCACATCTTAAAATACAAGAACAATGGTATCACTCTTATTTTTCTACTCCTTAATTGCACCCATTTGGGACATGATCTCATTGTACCTTTCTCTGACCTATGCTTCTATGGGGCCAAAAGAAATATTAATGCTTTTCCTTCCACTTTCTACGTTCTTCTGGCTGAGCTAATTATCAAATTAACAGAGACAGATTAACAAGAGAAAAATCAAAGTTCAGAATATGCACATGGTGGATTCACGTAGGCATGATAATTCCCTGAAAATACCAAAAACAAGGAAGAAGAATTGGGTGTATAGGACATTTTTTGGACAAGGGAGACAGGTAGGGAACAGGGTACCAGATTTCAGAAGTGAGAATGGGCGAGGCCCTGGCCAGGTAACTCAGTTGGTTGGCGCATTGTCCAGATGCGCCAAGGTTGTGGGTTTGATCCCAGTTAGGGCACATGCAGGAATCAACCAATGAATGCATAAATGGATGGAGCAACAGGTTGATCTCTCTCTCTCTGTAAAATTAATTTTCAAAAAGAGAGAGAGTGGGTGATTTATAAGTAGTTGAGGGAAGGTGGAACGAACATGGCAGGAAAATCCTTGCTAGCCATCTCAGAAACAAGGGGACACAGAGGTGTGTCTATCTAATACTCTTCTGCCTGAAGCCCTCTGTTTCCCATACTTAATTCAAGTTCGGCTAAGAAAGTATCCTAAATTCTTCCTGATGCAGGTTTCTCTGTCTGAATCTCTTGGGCAGGAAAGCGGGGAGGTTCAAAGATTCTTTCTGAGTCCTGTTTCTTAAAAAACAGCTTAATATCAATATCCCAAAAAGGCAGCATCAGGGCGGAAAAACTTCGGTCCTTTCAATTGCATAGAACTGAGAGCTAGGGACTCTCAGCTCAGAGGCTGGGTATCATGGACATCTACCGTGGAAGCACAACTGTTGGTGGACAACATCACTTTTCCTTGCTGCAACTTATTTCATATTCAGGTAATGACTGGTATAGTGATTCTCAATGAAAGGTGGTTCTCAAGAAGAGGTGGCTGACTACCAGTCTGGTCTCTTTAGTAGACTTTAAAATAAATTGCTAAATAGTCTCTTTAAAACGAATGTTCCTCTGTGTCCCATTTACAGGATCACATCCATAGGACCAATTTGTCAACCAACAATTATCCAAAATGAGTCTTCCTAGTTACTCTGTTTAGAGCTTCCCTTTAATGAATACATGATAAAAGCTTATTTCAGCTGCCCCCACATTACGGAAACATGAGCATAAATAATACAGAAGCTTCAACGTACAAATAGCTCAGTGTGAGCTCAGTGAGGCGGCTTCGCTTAATAAAATAAAATAATACATGGCAGGCATTTTTTTAAGCAAAGAAAGTCCTGTCAGGCATTCAGCATATTTTTTTTAATTTTCAAAATACTCATTTGCTTTAAATTATCTAGATCCTAAGTTATATGAAGCAATGTGCTTTTGCACCTTTTTCCATATCTTTATCAGTCATTGCTCTGTGTAATTAATTTTTCGACACCCTTATAAACTTAAATCTGTCATAATAAACTCTCATCAAGTAAGATGTAAATTTATTTTGGAGAGAAAGAAGTCAGCAAAGTCAGCTCACTCGGAACAGATGCAGCCATAGCACATTTTCAAGGGCGCAGATGTAACCCAATTCGAATTATGCCTCGCGATCGTCGGATAAGCCCTGAGACAAGGTTCCAGTTCTGCAAACAACTCTGAGTCCCTGATGTGTGTGAAGTGCTTTTAGAAATTACTCAACAAATGTTTCCTAAGTGCTAGTTAATACTCTGAAGAATACTACTTACTATAGGCCCCATGCTCTTAATAGTTTGTAATTTAATTGGAAAGACTTATAAAGGTTATATTTAAAAAAATATAGAAGCGTAAAAACAAATATACCCAGTATAAATGTTGCATAACACTTTTTACACAGCCTTAGAATGCTGTAATGATATGCCCTAATTTATGTAACTCTGATCTAACCATAGTTTTCTAGGGCATCAGCTACATATAATAATAAATAGAATCCCATCATCCTGTATTCGCACCAGTGTTGAAGGATCATTCTAGGAAATTAACAGTTTCCATTGTAATATTGCAAAATGCATCTATTTGAACTTGTATGTGCTCCGGCCACATAAACACCCTGCACACTATAATTTAAGTATCAGCACACCATTTTTCAGGGTTGCAAACTCATTTATCACTTTTGTTAAAGACATGATAAATCAATAATGCCCTCTACTGGTTTCTTGTAACCATTACCAAAGGTGAACTAGGTGTCTACTTGGAACAGGCACATCTTCCTAACCAGGCTACCAGGGACACAGGTGATAACTGAGCCTAGGAAAAGTTACCTGCTTCTCCCAGTGAAATGAGGAAGCCTACATATTAGACTTGAAACTAACATAAAATAATATTGAATGTCAACTGTAATTGAAAAATAAAATTTTTTAAAAGAGCAGCCCACATAAATTTAGGCTTCCTAAATTTCAAAAATAACTAATCATTCTTTAATTAATTCAGGTCTTCCCAATCTTTTGTATGTCATGACATAAGTTTAAAAAAAGTCAATATTTTAAAATATACTGGAGTAAATGAATAGATAGAGCTGATCACAGTTGTCCCAAGGAATGTGGAAGTCAATTTCCCAGCACAACTGAAATCTATGTGACGCACTGGTTGAAAAGTTCTAATTCAGTCTATCAACTAATCAGTAAATGCTTTTGTTTTCATTGCTCAGAAGTGTGAAGAATCAGCTAGAAGTATGGGGGACGCAAAAAGTAAAGCATATAGCCTCTCACCTACCTGGTCTTCATAAACTTCATTCTTGTAGAAGGTTTATTTGGCATCTGAGCATCGTATTGCATGGGTTCTCTAATACCCAAAATGGTACTTTACTCTGTGGCATGAAAACTGCGTCTTCTGAATCTGATCATTATCATGTGGTCATTCTGCATGTCACCATAATTTCTGTTCACGTGTCCCCTAGAATACAAAACAGCATGATTAATGGACATCTGTCCCTTGTTCTCACTGCACTAGTTGTCCACCCAAATTCTTTCCTGAGTAGCTGAGGGGAGTTGTTCACCTAGCTGAAGCCATTGCTTTGGCACAGCCCGCTTTTGAGTGCCGGGGTGTGTGCGTGCACACGTGGGTATGCACTGTGTGAGGAGGCTGCCGGTCACTCCCCAGTCTCTGTCCTCTTCCAGATGTACATCACAAGCACAATCAAGACGAAGAGCAGTCGACTGGCCAAGCCAGTGCTGTGCCTCGGAACGCTCTGCATGGCCTTCCTGACGGGCCTCAACCGGGTCTCCGAGTATAGGAACCACTGCTCTGATGTGATCGCAGGCTTCATCCTGGGCACTGCTGTAGCCCTGTTTCTGGTAGGTCAGCTTCCGTCTTTCTACCTTTTTCCTTCCCGTGCCCTGTGACAGGCTGCCTAAGACCCTGGTGAGTCAGGCTCCCAGACGTCCCAGTCTAAGCCCAGGTTCATCTAGCCCCAACCTTTGTGAGTTGTAATTATTCCCCAAGTATTATGTATGCTTTTGCTGCAAGAATGACTTCTAAAGTACCATGTCTTTCAGAAATATGATTGCTGTATTCCCTCTGGGGATCAGGGAGAGGAGTGCCCAGGGAAAATGTCCACTTTCTTCAACACTGTGCTTGGGCCTGGGGCTGGGCAGACTAGTAACTTGGCATACCTCCGAACCATTGTTCTGAAACGTTTGTTCAGGATGCATTGGGAGCAGAGCTCAGTGTTGTTTGGGGGAAGAACAGAGAGCAAAGACCACTGGTGGAAGCAGGCAGCCCCTTCTCCAGCATTCCAGGAACCTGAGCTCAGCCCAGGCTTGCATATCCCACTCAGAAAATATGAAGACTCTCAGCTGACCACACCCAGACTTTTTCAGAAGGCCTCTGTTATTATCCAGACGTGCCTCTCGGGCATCTTATTTCTGCTACAAGTGGCTTCTCAACCACATATAATATTTCTGGACTTGTGGTCAATACAGTTTTCTCTGTATCTTTACATTCCTGATAATACTGTAGTTTCTCAAAAACATGGGAGCCTGTCTACCTGCTTGACTAGGAGATCTTGGATTGGAAAAGAAGAGGTTAATTTTTATTGTTTTCGGGGTTTTTTTTACAGTTTTGTTGAGGTATGAAAGGCATATAACAAATCGCACATAAAGTGTACAATTTGATCAATTTTGACACACTGATGCATCCTTCTTTCCCACCCTCTCCGCTTTCCCTCATTCCCGAGCCACCACTGATCTCCTTTCTGTTACTCTAAATTAGTTTGTCTTTTCTCAGATTTCATGTAAATGGAATCATAGAGTGTGTCTTCTTTTTTCCTGGCAGCTTTCACCCAGCATGATTATTTTGAGATTCTTTCCCATTGTAGCATGTAGCAACAATTTATTCCTTTTTCTGTATAGTATTCCATTGCATGGGCATACCATAAGGTGCAGATTTTTTAATAATCTTCAAGGACTTAAAATAAGCCCAAAAAGATTTACAGTTAATCACCAGGGCTGGAGATTCATCCGTTGCACATGAAATGAATCTCTAATAGTATTGAGCCAGCTTCCCCTCTGAGACTGAAGGCATCACAGTCTGGATGTCCCTCCTTCCATTCTACCCTTTCTGGTCCAAAGCACTCATGAAGACTAGCATGTCACATGGAAGGATTTCACAGTCCTATGCACTAACTCCCCCTTGTCCTCCCCAACATACAAAATATGCCCATAGCTCTCCCAACTACTCATGCAGAGTTTCCCAGTGTTTTTTACCTGCTAAGATACACAGAGAAAATGTTCATTTGGAATGCTGATTGGGAAACGCCATTCTAATTCAAAATTATTTTGAATGAATCTTAGGCTTTTCTTCTGTAGTGAAAGATGGACTTAGATGCAAATTCCCTGGGTGCAGCAGCAGGGGAAGTGTTGCCGAGGGTGACGCTGATGATACCTCACGAGGATATTTTCCTAAGATTGCTTTCTTTAAGGAGGGAAAAGCTAAAAGTGATGTCAGAGAAGAGAGGGTTTTCAAAAAGGCATCAAAGGTATACAAAGGAGAGGGCTCAAAAGGAAAGCCAGACAATCTTGCTGTCCATCAGTCCTGGTGCCAGCCACCCCCAGCTAGAGAGAAAGAGCAGTGTGGACCGTCCCAAGAGATTTCATGGGACCTGTACAGGATGAAATTTATAAAACCCTTTGTGTTTCCTAAGGCCCCATATACAAATTCTGCTTTACATTGAAACTTGTCTTCTCTCAGTGACTCACTACTACTCAGTTGCTATTTGGACTGTTGGCTTCCCAGTTGATGGCAAAAGTCAAAATTTGTTTTCCACAAATGATCTTTTTATAAGACCCAGACCTGCTTTCGAGTTGCTCCAACAGGAGACAGACTGCATTTGCACAGGTGCACACACAGTAAGCTGGGAAGTGGGAGGGGGAGGACGCTGTAGAAGAGACTGGAAGTGCTCCAAAGCAGAGACTTGGAGAGGAGATGGGGAGAAGCAGTGAGGAGAGTCCGAGAATAGGAGCATACTTGCAGCCTGTGTTCACTACTGCTTTGTGTTTCCTGTGAAGATGAAAATATGGGGAAGAGGGGAGATTATTAGTTGAGCAATTACTACTTACCCTCCTCTTTATGTACACCAGATCAGGTGCTCCCAGGACAACCCTAACAATATTCTTATCCTCATTTTGTATATGAGGAAAGTGAGGTTCAAAGATAAGTAACTTGCCCAATGGCCATACAACCAATAAGGCATGAAAGTAACCTGAGTGTTTTCAGCTCCAGTCTCTTCAGTTTCAACACCTTCCACTTCTCCTGTTTGGGGAGGGAAAGAAGTTGAAGCAGAGATAGAGGAAAGTAGTGAACATTTGTGTAAATGTCCTACAGGGTTTGAAGAATGACAGGGTAGAGTCAAAGGCACTGGTAGAGAAGCAAAGATGCAGAACAATGGCAGAGAGAGCATGGAAAAAAACAGATAAGCTCTACATGGGCAAAAGAATCGGGGATGATGGTAAAAGAAATAAAGAAAGACTGAGGTATGAAGGGGCCTCAGTAGGAAATAAAAGGGGTAGTAATTTAGAAGGAAAGTTTTTTAAGAGAAGCAATAAAAGAAAAGTGTCCCTTATGAGTTATGTACTCTCAAGCAAATAGTGGTCACATAATTTAAGGATGATCATCTTAGGAGTTAAAGGCTTGAGTATTTGCTGTATGTTTGGCCTTGTTAAGAGGCAAAATACTGTGGTAGTATGAGCTATGGAGTTTAAATCTCTTTATGACCTTGGGCAAGTTATCTAGCCTCTCTGTGCCTTCTCACATAAGTAGGAGATAATGGTACCAACTTTCTTGTAAGATTATTGAGAAGGTTACATGGAATAAGGTAAAACTCCAGAGATAACGCCAGACACAGAGTGGCCCTCCATCAGTATTAGGTGCTATCATCAGCTGGTTTGCATCATCCTGTCTTTTCATCACTACAGATTTATGAAGTAGTTATCATATTATTCTTACCTTACAGGTTAGGAAACAGACTCGATGTGTGGATTGATTCTCACTGGCCATCTGGTGATTAAACAGATGTTTCCTCAGCACTGAGAATGTGCTCAGCCGACACCCCAGACCATGCCCTGGGTCTTTCCATGGTCCCTACCCACTGCCTCAAAGGAAACAAGTCACCGTGGCAGTGACATTCTAGGGGAAAGGCCAGCCACCCTCGGAGATGACCAGGTGTTGATGACTGTGGTCTGACCTAATCTTTTTACCCCCTTATCCTGCAGGGAATGTGTGTGGTCCATAACTTTAAAGGAACGCCAGAATCTACTTCCAAACCCAAACCCGAGGATCCCCGCGGAGTACCCCTAATGGCTTTCCCAAGGATAGAAAGCCCTCTGGAAACCTTAAGTGCACAGGTATAGTAAACCAGTTTCAGCAAACCAAATCCCCAGGCTCAGACCTGTTATCTTAGGAGGTCAGCTGATCCGTTCCTCTTATCGAAAGCAGGACACCTCTGCATCTACCCAGCAGCAATAAAATATAATATGAAGGTCCTCAAGACCCTCACAGCTCCCCTCTATTAGTCCTGCATTTATTCTGGTGCTTGGCCATGATGAATCCTCTGGAAGTTCTTAGTAACATCGAACTTAAGCCTCATCTGCTTCAGGATTCCTTGGCCTCCAGTCTAATTCCACAGTTAAGAAATTTGAACCAATTATGTGGGAAGTCAAGTTGATTTATGAATTAGGACAATATTTTGGAAAAAAGGTTTTGTTACATCTAGTGACAGATGTAAACTAGAAGCACATTTAAAAAGTTATTAACAAATTAATGTCAATGTCCTTTTGGATCTGTTTTAATGACAACCATCAAAAATTCAATATAGCAATACTTACTGATCACTTACACCAGGACCTTGCTTCATGCCAGGGGTACAGAAAATAATTAGCCACACTGCCCTTGCCCTTAAAGAACTCACAGATGATTCGGAAAGGACACAAATGAGTAACTGTAATCTGGCATGCTGAATCAGAGGTCCAAAATTTTCTGTGTGAACACAGATGAAGAAAAAATCTTCTCTATCTGAGAAGACAAGGAAAGCCATGGAGAAGGCTTGCTCACCGAAAGGAGCCTTGACAGATGGCATTATTTACTCACTTTTGCCTTGGACAGTTTTCTAGGTGCTTTACAACTATATTCTTACTTGAACAAAAACCTATTGAACCAGTAGTAGAATTCCCATTTGTAGGGTAAAGATAGGAATCCGAAAGATCGAGAAGTCAAATTACTTGTCCAAGGCCACGTAGCATGTCAGAGAGCTGGATGAGTAGATGTTTAGGCAGACAGGGAAGGGTGTGGCTAGTAATAAAACAGGGCTTTTGTAATCTGTTTATCTTGAAATCTTGTTTGTATTTGGCATTTTCTTACTAAGCAATTTGTACAGGTCCTGCAAGGGAAAAGCAGATCACCTCCCCCTGGAATTAGCATGTGCTTCACATCACTATAGAATAAAAATATTTTTCACTATTTCACCTAATGGTTATCTATCAGATGTCTCTCTAAGACAGCTATCCTATCTAATTTTATCAATAATCCAGAAGAAAACCCAACAAAGCTATTTACACCCTGGGAAAAATATTTAGGACTCTCCATTAAGTCCAGTGCCAAGAAGTTTATTTGTTTGTTTATTTTCCCTTAATTTGTATTAAGATGAAATACGGTATTTAACGTTCTAATTAGAAATAAAGTACAGACAAATTTATTACTGGTTTATTTATCTACAGCATGTTGATGCAGGTGGAATGGCAAATTAGCTTAAATGATGATACCTTGTAATGAAATGGTGTATAGACTCTCACTAATTTTTCTTCCCTATGTAATGATGTTTCTGAAATTGGTGAGATCAGTGGTTCCCTCTATTTTTGAGGTGAAGCAATTACAGACAAAGGTCAGTTTAAAAGGCAAACTGAAATATTTGCTTAGTTCCACAAATATGTCAGTCTCTGTGTCCTTGTAAGTGCTGTTTACTTCGCCCTGAACATCCAGATATAAGGACACCTCGTTTCCAGCCACCCTTCCTCCCAGCATTGCTCAGCCATCACCCTCTGTCCGGAGCCTTCTCCAGACTCCTCTCTCTTCTCCCTCAGGACCCTGAAGAGTTAGGTGAGCTGGCCAAGAGACATCCAGGCCACATTTTGAGGGATTCCACCTACATTGAAAAATGAAAGGCCAAACAGGGTTTCAAAAACTGCTATTCACAAGATAGATAAAAAAATGTGTTAAATAACATCGATTTATCGTTCACAACAGGCAGTAGTGGAACTTCTTTCAAATCCGTTCACGTATGTTTGTATCCATGTCGATCACCTCGTCCGGATACAATTCGAGGCCTTTTCTGAATACCAGGCTTGGGCTAGAAAACCCTCAGGGTCCCTCTGTGATTGCCCCTCACAGTTAAAGCCAATAGTGTCCCCTCCTATCTGCCTCCCTCAAGGACTTAGAGATCTTTGAGGATCTGAACTATATCTTACTTATTCTCCATATTTCCTGGCATTCAGTAAGTGTGAAACAATGTCTGGTGGATAGATGGATGCAGGCCAGAACCAAAACCTGAACTAAGACGCTTGAGTCAAAACCAAGAACCTAAAATCGGACCATAATCACTACCTGAACCTTCATGGAAATTAGAAATATGAGAAACTATGAATAGGACTTCTGCAGGCTAGTCAAAATGAAGCTACAGGAAGCTGCGTGGAAGTTGTTACCTCTCACGTGATGCCTTCCGTACCAGGTATGGAAGATTCGAGTAACTGCCCACCTGCTTTTAATGTTAAATGTTTCTACATGGTTAGTTGAGAGACTATACCCTTTATGTGTTGGTCACGAAAAGAAATTTGACGTTTATTGCGAGCCAACACATCCAATCTGACGATAGGCCTGCAATTGGCATTATTATTCTGTTCTATACATGAAGTAAGTAAAGCACAAAGACTTTAAGTAATATGCCCAAGGTCACCCACTGAAAATTAAAACCACAGACCCATCTATTTCTTCAAGGCCGTGCTTGCTACACAATGTGGTCTGACGTTTCATGCAAGGGGAATTTCATTTTGAAATCCACACCTCTCAGCACTGAGAATGGAAACACGCCGTAGGGCACAGTGTGTTTGGACTGAGCCGCACAGACTTCCTTTCCCCTCTGCCACGTGGAGCCCCCCGGGTGAACATGTGCTTTTTCCTCTCTAAAACATCACCTCGGATTTGAATGTTTGCCTTCTGTGATTTTTCCCCTTAGTTGGGTGATGGAAACGGGGTGCATTTTTCTGAAAGCTTTCCCAAGCACTAAAGACAGACCAAAAAGGAAGTAATTACAGAATGCAAACAAAACGAAAATGGCCAAGTCTCCAAAGCACTATTTTCTGGGCCTGCGGAGTTACTGTGATCCTAAAAACACCGGGGGACCCAGGCCCATGTTCACTGGAGCGATTTTTAGCCTCGAGCGCTTTGTCTCCTTGTTGAACACTGTTTATATTAACAAAGAAACTAGAGAAGAAAGAGTTGCGTTAACCCACTCTGGGTATGGTGTAAAGTCTCTTCTCAACTCCAGATGGGGGAAAGAACACATTTTTTCTTTAACACACGTACAAACGCAGAAAAGAATTCCATCTATGCTGAGACCCAGACACTCCAAGGATTCTAATTCAGCAATTCTGGGGTGAAAAAACTATATTTAAGAAAATATTCCCAGAATGCTAATGGCCCCTTTCATGCTAAACTAGCAATATCACAGACTTCATATAAATAGAAAAAGGACTTGGAGAGTTAAAGAAATCTGCCCAAAGTCACCCATTTAGTTATCTTAGAGTGTTGAATTACTTTATATTTTCCTCTGACTCTTAAATGGAACCTTAAACATGTACATGACTGAAATATTAACCAAAAAATAATTTTCAAAAAGAAAGAGTACTATAAAACTGAAAACATAAAAGAAGTTACTTTTCACATTAATGCAAAAAAAATGCATCATACTTTTACAAGTATGGCCATTAAAGTACTTTAAAAAATACAAATACTCAGTTTCTACAATTTATAGTTGAGCTCTCAAACGAGAATCCATAAACCTGTAATAATCATTTAGAGCTTTAGCCACAGTTTCTGAAGGTATTTGCCAATTCCATGGACCGGGGAATTTAAGTCCAAACAACAGAGAAAGCTTTGGGCCTGCAAAAGGCAGGTTAGTACAGTCCACCCTTGAACCCAGGGATTGAGGAGCTAACCCTCCTACACGCATAGTTGAAAATCCACAGATAACTTTTGACTCCCCCAAAACTTAACTACTAATAACCTACTGTAGACCGGAAGGCTTAACAACAACATGAAAGTCAATGAGCGCATATTTACTACATTGTATGTAGGATATACTATGTTCTTACAATGAAGTAAGCGAAAGAAAAGAAAATGTTATAAAGAAAATCAAAAAGGAAAAGAAAATACATTTATAGTATTTATTGGAAAAAAGTTTGCTTAGAAGTGGATCCACACAGTTCAAACCCATGTTGTTCAAGGGTCAGCTGTATGTGTAAATGATATAAACAGAAGAGATAGGGGTTCTATAACAACCCAAATGAACAAAAACTCATAAAATTACAAGGAAAACGGAGAAAGCTGCAATTATAGTAGGATTTTTAATGCATTTCCCTTTGTAATTAATAAGCAAACAAAATATAGTAAAGGCATTGATAATTAATAAGGTTGATCTAATGTGCATGATACCCAAGCCTTCTAAAAACATGAAACTATGAAAACAGACTACATATAAAACTATAAAGCAAGTCTCAAGAAATTTCAAAAACTATCACACAGATTACACTCCCTACAAAAAAAAATTTCAAAGACACCTAAAAGCAAAAAAAACCCTATATATTTGAAAATATGAAAGTCACTTCTATATAACTCATGATTCAAAGAATAAATAACATGGAAATTTTTCCAAAATTAAAACTGTTTCATGTTAAAAACACTGCCTGATAAAAGATGTGAGATACAGCTAAAATTAGTTTGAGATCCTAAATGTTCAATTGAAATATAGTTGAGTAAGTATAACACAGAGCAGAAGTATATCGGGAACAAATTTAGATGAAAAAAGAATCGGATTTGGGTTGAAAAATCAGGAAAGCCTTCCCAGGAAAGGCAGCAACTTGAGAGGCCGTGGAGGAGAGAGGGAACAGCCTATGCAAATTCAAGGGGACAGGAAAGCAAGGGATATTCAGGAACAGAGTGAGTGTGTACATGTGTCAATCAACTCTAAGACTGCATCTGCTTGTATTTGCAGAATCACTCTGCTTCCATGACCGAAGTTACCTGAGATGGCCGCTGCGTCACCAGCTGTTTTTTTCAATCACCTTCCAGTTCGATACTTCAAGACACACAGTTACTCAATGTCAAACTGTGAAGACAAGTATTATGTTTATCTAGTTAGAGGCTAATGTTTTGTACATTTTTGTATGAGGAAGTGATGTAGCTTGCCCTGATTTTTTTTTTTTTTTTTGGTCAGCTTTCATATATTCATGCCAGAATTTCAAACCAACAAAATTTTCTTCTTGTTCAAGTGTGCATTGAAGAACCACATTTATTCAACCATTGATGTTGTTTTGTGATATTTGTACACAAACCTTCTTTTCGCAGTTTTATAGACACAGAAATATAATTAGTATAACAATTCACTTTAATCTTTTATCACCACAGTTGCTGCCTCCTTCAGAATTTTTGAATATCCCTGAAAGTTAACTTTTGAGTTGCGGGGAGGACAATGTTGGTTAATGGAAAATCTCAAAATCAATTGTGTGGAAGCAATATTGCTTTCAACAAGAACCTTGTGTTCTGTTCTCTGCACATGTTATTGCATTCCAAGTCAAAGTGAAATGGTGATGCAGTCACCTAGTTACACAAGTGGCAGAAAATGCTGAATACGAGCGGAGTGGGATTACATGATTATTCCTTAGACAATGGTCTCTGCCATCTAAGAAACCCAAGCTCTGCCTGGAATCATGTCCTTGGGCAGGCAGGTGGCTCTGCAGCCTTCCTCCCCAGACGCCACCAGCACCAGCCTCCCCGTCAACTCAACAGCTTTGTATATCGTATTGTATGGACTTTCTATGAAAATGAATATTTTACAGTTTGCACAGTGTTATTTTACAGAAAGGGTTTCAGAGCTTCTACAACCCAGAGCCCAGAGCAACAGCTTTACTTGGTGGCTTTTAATCGTTCTAGAATTTTAACTGCATCTCATTTTTCTAGCATGGTAATAACTGATATGTAACTCCTTCGAGAGAGGAGCTCCCTTGTCTGTACCTAGCCCAATGTTTTCTTGACACTTCCACGTTGACTCTTCTTACCTTTTTTTGTACATATTTTTTTTTTCTAAAGAGAAGAAAAAAAGTTATCACAAAATGTGTTCTGGCTCTTGTCCTTTGTGTTAAGCTTCATCCAACTGGGCAAAGGTAACTGACTTATCTCAATGAAGTGACCTCGGTACACATTTCTACTTCTCAGTCCATGCCTGCTGAGCTAAGTCCTAAGAGAAGCTGTACGTGTCAGCCCCATTATTAGAATACAGGTCTGCCTGGCTCCAAACTCCACTCTTTCCACTGCATCAAGATGCCTTCGATGCCTTCAAAGGCCTTTCAGTGTGACGTACCTGTGCAGATGGCTCAGGGGATGGCGTGGGTGAAAAAAGAGCGCCTCCTGAGAAGGATGCATTCTGCTCATGAGAAGGAATAATTTGCAAGTTCTGGCCTCTCCAATCTCGTGTAAGCTACCTGAGTGTACTGTTGCCCCATTTCACACTGATTCATTCTCTAAGCATATTTTAGGATTTTTTTTTTTTAAACAACAATGAGCGCTCAATTCTACTTCATGTTCATAAGACATTCTGGAAAATGCTGTCAGGCTATACTGATTTTATATTACCCATTTCTTGTCTCAATAACAAGAAATGTAATGTAATGTAAATGTCAGACATTTAAATGTCTGACTACCAGATGGTATTTCCAAGAACTTCAGTCACGTGGACAACGTCAGTGTTATCCTTGTATTCTTCTGTCCAGTTTTAATCTGGAAGGACCTATTAGCAATGTTCCAAGGTCTCCAGTCACAGACTCCCATTTCCTGGCCTTCAGCTTGGGGTGTATTGACTGCATCATGCTCCACAGGACACCCACACTGGTGTATGTGGAATTAAAGGGCATCTCCGGGCTCACGCCCCAGGGATCCCGCAGCCAGCCTGATTCCTTCTGTGAAGGCTTGGCAACCTTGGTGTTGCCCCTACTTAGCCCTAGGTTGCTTCACAAGCCTCGCATTGATCTTTCAAGCCTGCCAATTGAGATTCATTTCTTAGGGCTAGGGACCCCTCCACATGGGCCTTCTACCAAGACAAAGCTCTCTGTCTATGTAGGACACGTGGTCACTTAAGCCTCAGAGAGAATGAATCCACAGTGATCTTTTCTACCTCTTTTTAAGGAAAGCTCAAAGGAGCCTGAGCAGTCTGCCTCACTGCAAGAGGGAAGTAGGAACACACGAAAGGAAGGCTGGTAAACTGTGTTGACATAAGCACCCTCATGGGACTATCAGCCCCTGAGGGTATCCAAGACATTTTAGTTCTTTGATTCAGCACCCAAAACAGGGACCGACAGAGAGCAAACAGTCAAAGTGTGTCAAACATTTGGATTCCAGACTTCCTCCTAATTTGGCTGAAGGAGACTGGACTCATTTGGAAATAAAGAGAATTCGAATGGCGGCTAAAGGTACCTGAGAACTAAGTATATTTAGATAAAGGAATGATAAGGGTGAGGAGACTGCTCTCCACAGTCATGGACATGTGGGTGCCTCTTTCGGTAAGTCCTAAAAGATCTCCCCATTGGGCTGTGTGTCGCTCTCGTGACTCAGAGAATGCAAACAGGCATAGCCCCCTACTCAGGAAGAGAGGGCGCGGGTATCCTTGACATGATTTAAGGAGCAGAGGAACCAAGAGTGCCATTTTTGTTTTAAAAAAATTGACTTGATTCCCCTATTTTTATTGTATTATTTTTACCAGTTTTACCATTGTATTTTACCATTTAACCCCCTTATATCGCCTCCTATATACAACTACCAGAACCTCTCAATAGCGTTAGATACCTTGGAAGCAGACACATCAAATACTAGGTTGCCCTAGTTTGTTTTAAGGAGTAGGTTACATTAAGACTGTTACACTGTTTCTGCCCCACTGAATTCAAGATGTGCACTAAAACCGGTCTCTCATTCACTATCATCCCTTGTACTACTATGGGAATTTTGTAATGGACACCCAACCTCTTGCTTGCACTGTTGTCCTTGAACCAGTTGTCCCAGGATCAATCGATACACGTATTCACTGAATAAGTATTTAATGAGCCTCTATTGTGTGTCAGGAATCATACTGAGAATGGGGAATATGCAACAGAACAAACCGATCTACTTCTTGCCCTCATGAACTTGGAGTCAAGAGGAAGAAAAGGAAAGCAACCATAAACCAATTAACATACAATTAGTGCTTCAAAGGGGGACGTGATTTAGATAAGGCAAAAATAGTGTTATTAGGAAAGACTTCTTTAAAGAAGGGACATATATGTTAGAATGAGTAGGAGGTGACCAGACAGCAGAGAAAAGCATATGAGGCCAAGGAAACAGCATGTGCAGAGGTCCTGGGGCAGGAAAGAGCTTTACACGTGTGAGGGAGTAAAGGAAAGCCAGAGTGACTAGAGTGTAGTGAGAGACGTTTGATGATGCTGGTGAGTATGTTGGGGACGTTGGAGGCCTTGTTATGGATTTCAGAGTTTGTCCTAAAGTTATGGGAAGCCCGTAGAGGACAGAAAGCCCTTAGTAAGCAAGAGAATGGCAGAATCAGATTTGTATTTCTAAAAAGTCCTTCTGGAATGCTTCTCTGTGTAGAATGAGTTGAAAGGAATCAAGAACAGAAATGAGACTTTCAATTAAGAGGTCGCTGCATTGGGCAAAGCGTGACTACGACTTTGACTGGGACAGTGGTTGTAACGACAGCGGTGGGGTTGGAAGGTTCGAAAGGCAGCTGCGAGGTGGACGCAGCAGGATCCGAAGCTGCCTGAGATGTGGTAGGATAACAGCTTTCAGGAGCACTCTCTTTCTAGAGGAACTTTTCTGAAGGTAACTCCCCTTCTCAGTGATAGATGAAAAGCTGAAAGGAAAAAGAAATTGAGTTTGGCCCTACTCTCCGGCCCATTGACTCCTGCGGAGCCCAGGCCACGCCACACGCACTTCTAGCGTTAGAAATGACTTTGACCTTGACACCACTCGAGCCTGGAGCCTCTGTCATCAGTGCGGCTTGTCCGTTTCAGTCTCCTGCCTGCCAGCATCTATAGACGGTTACGTTCTCTCGTCTTCTCAGGAAACCTAGGAAGCCTGTGTGAAGAGTAGGGAGTGGGGTAAGTGATGTGCTCTTTTGAGTTAGCCCTGTCAACTTTAATGGAACTTCCATCTCTCAATTTATCTCAAATATTTTGGAACAGAGAATAGCTCTTTTTGGGGGGACAATGATGTTTAATGTTGTTATGTAAAGTCTTATCTCCATTCATTCATTTTGTAAAGCAATTTTTCTTTCCAATTTCAAGTGATGTTCTGCAGTCTTTCAGAATTGAGTAAATCCAGACCCATTGGAGTCAGACTCATCATACATAATTCTATATTTAGTGTTAATACTACCTTCTTATTACCCCTCTCTGTAGCCAACAGAGTTTCTGCTTTCCGTAGGGACCATGCAGTCAGGTATTCCCTCACTTGCGTGTCTCCTCTGTCCTGTTCTTCGGCAGCCACAGGGGTAAGTGTGAAGACAGGCAGGTGTCCCTCCACCCCAGCTGCCTGTTTTCTGGGGAGGCTCTCTCTGGTTCAGGATCTTGGGCCCAATGATGTCCACATCAAGGGCTAATTAACTAGTCGTCAATTGTGAATTGACTGGCCCTTCGAGGGATTTTGAGTTGGTTGACCTCCTCAAAAATGGATTTTTATGCATTTGGTAAAATCAGTCATAGCAAGACTCACTGGATATGTGTTAATTTCTCTACCACTGCCTGATGAACCACTGAACTTGAGGAACATGTACCAGCTCTACCAAGATGACTTTTGCCTCGTTGGCATGAAGTTAGAATCTAACTCTGTTCAAAAAACTCTTTTAAATGAAGCCGAAGGACTCTGATATGCATCTTTATAGGACTGTTAGCGATATATCCCTTCAGCAGACTTATTTCTTCTCACTTTCATAGCATCTTTGTTCTAGAACCTTCAAAAATATATATTTTGAGATGCAGTTCAACTGCCATATTCTCTACAATGCTCTTCCTGAGGACAGAATTACTACCACCCACCCACCCGTATTTCCATAGCTTTTCATAGTAACTTTAGCCCTACTGTGGGGGGAGGCTGGTGAGGGAGAGGTGGGTACAGGTGTCAAGGCAAGGAAGATGAGGTCTCTGATTCTACCTGATCCCTCAGGCAGGATTCTCAGGATGGAAGTCACCACACACCAGGTCTGAACCTCACCGCTCCTCAAAGGTGACCTGCTGCTTTGTGACAGAGTCTTACTTATTAAATGTAGCAGGATAAAATATTTAACCCATTTCTCCGCATAAATATTTTCTGAAACCAGTCTACACTTCCTATGGAGCCTCTCTATCCTGCTGAGTAGAGGGAAGGAAAACAAACTTATTCTTTTTTAATATTTTATGTATTTATTTTTAGAGGGAGCAGAAGGGACAGACAAAGAGAAGGAGAGAAACATCAGTGTGTGAGGGAAATATGCATCAGCACACGCTCCCCCCATCGAGGACATGGCCCACAGCCCAGGCATGTGTCCTGACCAAGAATTGAACCAGCGACCTTCAGTTTGTAGGTCAGCACTCAATCCATTGAACCACACCGGCCAGGGCTATTACATGTCTTTTACCTTCACTTATTTGTATGAGGAAGATGCTGGTATCTGTACCTGTACAAGGCTCATACAGGCTTGATCATTTCATTTCTAAGCAAATTAACAATAGGACATATGCCCAACCCACTAAGCTACACCATTCAGGCTAAACTTAACTTGCCAATTAAGTGTAATTGCAACTCTTCCAGTTAATCCAGTCTCTTAATGGTAAAATCAGTCCCTTTGAGGACATTAACTTTCCTTCTCTTTGTGTTATTTTTGTATAACCCTCCCTAAAACTCCCTCAAGGCAAGTCAATAGAACGGGGACAGGGTTGAAGGGTGTGGGGGGAGGGAAGGAGCCAGGAAATGCAAAGAGAAACGCATGTCAATACATGTTAAAATATTATCTCTAACACACCATTCTGAAGCATAAACTAAAAAACCGTTTATTAATTGCTGGTGGAAATTCTAGCGTCCAGAATTTGACCTCCCTTCCCCACACCCCATCCTGTAACTGAGAGGTCCAGAAAAGCACCTTATGAGTTAAAGTGTTGCTTGGTGAGCATGAAATCCCAGCAACAACAACAGAAGTCAGATCGTGTATAAGGATATTCCAATGAGCCCTGGGAAACCCCTACTCCACAGCCCTGGTTCCAAGGCCAAGACGACTTTTCTCTGGTTTTCTTCTATCGGTGGGTTTTCTTCTTCTTCAACCTAGTTTTCTCATTCAGGGCAATGATGGACATTCACCGAACCTTTCTTGCTGAGACCAGAACACACCTTTGTTTGGTCTGCTTTACCTTTCTGTGGGTGTGGTAATATCACGGTATTTGCAAAGGCCCTGTGCCTTTGGCCTGGGAGAAAGCCTGTCTCTTACTATTATGTGAAAGACTTCACACCAGGGCTCCCCAATCTCCGGGCCTCAGACTGGTACGGGTCTGAGCCTATTAGGAACTGCGCCACGCATCAGGAGGCGAGCTTGAACATAATGCACTCGAATCATCCTGAAACCATCCCCCACCCCCGGGTCTGGGGAAAAATTGTCTTCCACGAAACCAGTCCCTGGTGCCAAAAAGGTTGGGGACCGTTTACATAATAGTTTTTTTTCCCTCTACCAAAGTCTTTTACTGTTATGTGCTTAGCCGATCAAACTGAGAAATTGTGAGAACACTTACCACATTCAACCTCAATTATAGTGGAAGCCGCGGCACAACAGACAAAAGCTCCTGCAGCCTGGGTAGATACCGCTGGCAGATGGGTGAAATAGCAGGTATCTGAGTCTTGGGAAAAGACTGTAAGTTCAATCCTATTGTATATTTCTCTCTACTACAGGAGTTTAGGTAAATTAAGCTCTCTACCCATCATTAACACAGCTGTAAAATGTAAATAATTTAGTGACAACCTATGATGTGATGGTTGAATTTATGTGTCAACCCGAGCCACCAGGTGTTCAGACATCATTCTGGGTGTGTCCATGAGGGCATTTTGGATGAGACCAACTTCTGAATCAGTAGACTAAGTAAAGTACTCTGTCCTCCCTAATGCCGGAGGGCCCCATCCCATCGGCTGAAAGCTGACTAAGACAAAAGGACTGATCTTTGGCAAGTAAGAAGGGACTCCTCCTGCCTGGCTGTCTGAGCTAGAACACTGGCCTCTTCCTGCTTTCACACTCAGCCAGAAGCGTCGGCCTGCCGGGATCGTGGGCCTGCCAGCTTTCAGAATGGAACCCTCATAGGGGCTCTCATGGTTCCTAGGCCTTCAGACTCAGACTGGAATTACACCATTAGCTCTCCTTGGTTCCAGCTTGCCCATTGCAGCTCTGGGGACTTCTCAGCCTCTATAATTGCATGAGCCATTCCTTACAAAATTAATTTCTTTCTCTATATACATTCTGTTGGTTTTGTTCCTTTGGAGAACCCTGATTAATACAAATTTGGGCGCTGAGAGTGGTTGGTAAACAAATATAATAATGAGATCGGCTAGTTGCTCTTAGTATCACTGGACAAAATGTAGAAAGAAAAGGATGGACTCAGGGATTTTAATTCCAGTTTACGTGCTCCATAAATAATCAAAAGCTTCTATGTGTGCTCTGAAGCATATCCTTACCTCCTGTAGCCACAGGGCTGAGATTGCTAAAAATCAAACCCAGAATCTTATCTTGTGACTGGCTAAATTACCACATAAGTTGAACTCCCAGCCTCACAAGGTGCCCACTATGAAAGTGAGGGCATTGATTGGGGAAGGCATGCCATAAAGTTGATATGAGAATTAAATCAGATGATTCATGAAAAGCTTTGAGTAGAGCTCCTGGTATACAGTAAACACTAAATAAGCATTTTTGTGTCTGTGTTTCTGCAAAATAGGTGGCTTATTTTCAGCCTCATCTTCAATCAGGAAGTGGCTCTACTCACTGTAGGAGACTTCACTTCTTCACCCACTATCCCATCATCTGAAGGAAAATGGGATACAGCCCTGGCTGGTGTGGCTTGGTGGATTGGGTGCCAGCCTGCGAATGGAAAGATCTCCAGTTCAAATTCCCACTCAGGGTACATGCCTGGGTTGCAGGCCAGGTCCCCAGTGGTAGGAGTGTGAGAGGCAACTGATCAATATATCTCTTGCACATTGGTATTTCTTTCCCTCTCTTTCTCCCTCCCCTTCCCTCTCTATAAAAATAAATGAAATCTTTAAAAACATGTAATACAGTCACCTCTCACTACCATACACAATTCACAGCTTATGCATATTGTGTGATCTTACAAAACTTTAAAAGGCTAATAAGTAAATTCAAGATGGTTATTAATTTTAAATTCCCCTTGTTCAATTTTTTTTAAAATTTGGTTTTGCAATTTTTCCTCCTACACTGCCCCCATCCAGATCCAAGAGAAGCTGGGCTGCCATGGTGGGCAAAGTGTGATCATGATAGTCTTTGGTGTAAATGACAGAAAACCCCACTGTCAACAACACAAACAAATGAGGAAATTTATTGACTCCAATAACAAGAAGTCCAAAGGTTGAGCAACTATGGAAACAACATCATTACAGCCACAGTTCCATCTATTTCTCTGCAACTCATTTGACTCGGACCTTGTGTGTCGGTTTTGTTCTCAGACTAGCTCCTCTTGTGGCCCCAATGTCCTCAGCCTTAAGACAAAACAAAATAAAAAGGGAAAAGCTGCCATCTCTTTGTTTTCTCCAAAATAAAATAGAAATCATGAACCCACTCCTGGTCATATCTTGATGGACTCAGAACATCAAGAACAAAGAGAAAATTGTAAAAAGCTTTCAATAGAGAGGAAAAAACCCACAAAATAATAAGAATCAGGTTTCTCATTGGCAACCATGGATGCCAAAATAAAAAGACCAAAGTGCTGAGAGAAAATAATCATTAACATCAAATCCTATGTGTATAAAAATTGCAATTAAAGAGTGAGAGCAAAATATAGAAAGAGGAACATGAATCTTTTTAAATAATAACTTGAGTTTCCCCTTTGGAAAAATAGCCAAATGGATGATAAAGCCAAGAATTAAAAAGACTAAGAAACAGTGAGAAGCAAAGAAACTATTAAAGCACGGTCATGTTAAATAATTATTGATTGTAAAAAAAAAAAAATCAATAATCTGAGCCCTGACTAGTGTGGCTCAGTTAGTTGGATATCATTTCGCAAAGCAAAAGTTTGCCAGTCCAGTGCCCAGTCAGGGCACATGCCTGGGTCGCAGGTTCGGTGCCCGGGCAGGGAGTGTGAAAGAGGCAGCCTATTGATGTTTCTCTCTCACACTGATGTTTCTCTCCCTCTCTTTCTCCCTCCCTTCCCCTCTCTCTAAAAAATAAATTTTCTTTAAAACTCAGTACTCTAAATTAATGAGGGGGATGTCATGGGGAGAAATGTAGTGTTTGTTGAAGTGCTTGTCTTTGCAGGCAGAAAGGTAAATATATTGATTATATCTCATGGGCTTTTTTTACTTTTTAAAAAAATTATTGTATTTTTTCTTTACCACTTACCCCCTTATATCTCCTCCCCCCACTGCAATGACCACGCTGTTGTCCATGTCCACAAGTTCTTTTTCCTTTTTGCTCAATCCCTCTATCCCCTAATTTCTTCCAAATATCTGTCATCTGTTCTCTATCTATGAGTCTGTCTCAATTTTGCTTGTTAGTTCAGTTTGTTCATTAGATTCCACGTATAAGTGAAATCATATGGTATTATATTAAAGAAACAGAAATTGATGAATCAGGAAAAAATAGATTTGATGGACAAACCTAAAGCTGTTATTGAAAAATATCAACAAAATAGACAAGTCCTTGGCAAGTCAGACTGAAAGGAAAAAGAGATAGCACGCAAATAAACAACAAAGAATATGTGAAAAACTATAAGAGAAAAATGTGTTCCAGAAAATATGGGTGAAAATGTATTGGCTCCACAATAAATTAGTCAGTATGAGAAACTAGTCAGTATGAGAAAGCAAAATTAGTTCATCAATGAATGTAATTCACCACATTAACAGACTGAAGGAGGAAAGCATTATGAAAATTATAGTAGCTAACTCATATAGGAATTTCTGTGTGCCAGGCGCTGTTACAAGTGCTTTAAATACATTAATTTATTTAATTTCAATAAATGCTATGAAGATACTTGATTGAATTCAATCCAATTCCTGATTGAAATTGTAATAATATCTTTTACAAATAAAAAGAAGTATTCCTATTCTTAAAAAATGAAGTTAAAGTATCTACTGGCAATCTATGGCAAGCATTACACTTGATGGTGGTATTAGAGCTTTTCATATCAAGTGTCACAAACTCAACTCAAAATAGTTTAAACAGAAAACATATTTCCACAAATAACTTCCAGGGAAGTTCCAGGGAATTTATCTAGATTGACAATACCTGGATCCAAACTGGAGTATAAAAGATGATTGTTTCCACTAAAATAGCAACATATCCTGGTGCATATAAACTAAGACTCAATTTACAAAAATTCAAAGTACGTTCAATTTATCAGAAATATTTCAGATGTGCCCATGCCCTGGTCCTTTGATTTTGACCATTTTTAGTCCGGTTCATTTAAGATGACTGTGAACAGAGAGAAATCAAGAGAGGCCCCTCTCCTCACCACATCCCTGCCTTACCCTCAGTTTTTGTCTCCCTACCTTATCCCACCCTTAGCCCTTGCTCACAGTTGGCTTCTGGTTTGGGTGAGGTGTTGCCTGAAGAACATCTGGATCTCTCCCCAGGCGTGCTCCTGGGCAGCCGCGTGCGCAACAGGGTCCCCTCCCCAGAGCAGGATTGGGAACCCGGCATTGTTCCGTGAAGCGTAGCATAGGGGTGCATAGGGTGGCTCTATGAGGTGGCCTGCCCCAGGGTAGACCAGCATCCTTCCATTGCTTCTCCCATGACTCTTCAGCTGCTCCAGGGCCTGCTTAGCATATTCTCTACTATTTATCGATTGGTCATTCTCTCCTATTATGAAGAGGATCTGACCCCGAGCCTTTTCAATGGGCAACACACTCTGCTGATTCACTTTATCCCGGGGGTCCCCCCGGTAGTGGAAGAGGCGCACGGCCCCTGAGGCATCAGTCTCCACGCGCTCTATAAATGACTGGACGGGTAACATAACCAGATCCCTGTACTTCAGTGGAAAGTCAAAGATGGCATTGGCCCCATTGATGCAGACAGTGGCTACCACCTGCTTCAGGAAGCAGGCCATGGCCAACCCAATCTCTGCACCTTTGCTCACAGACATCACTCCAATTCCTGGCCCTTGGATCTGAAATGCAAAATAAAGGGAACCCGTTATAGGCCATGCACTGAAAAGGGTCAGCTAGTATGATGGACAGTCAGAAATGTGGGGTGGGAGTCCTAGCACTCAGGTTCACCAGCTTCTGTGACTGAGAACACTACCTACTTACACACTCTAAGCCCTATTGTATTATGGGGATGATAATATTACCTTCCTGGCAGGATTGTTGCTGAGGATCATCAAACGCAGACTTCTCTAAAAGCCTAAAGGATCTAGTGCACCAGCAACTTTTGACATCACAAAAGCAGAGGCAGGTTAGCTTTCTGAAGTATCAAACTCTTCTCTCCAGCTAGGAAAAGAGGTCTAGGTTCTTTCAAATAATATGTTAGTGTAGTTCATATTGAAATAGCATTTTGCAGCACATTCATCATCCAAAGGCTAATCCTAATGAGGAAAGATTTGGATTCTACCAACAGGTGAATTTCAGTACCTAGTCCAACAGAAAAAGTAGTAGGTGGTAGGAGGGAGTCCTTCCTTCTGTGGCAGGCTGAGGTAATAGAGGAGGGGAAGAGTCTGGGAGATGAGGGAGGAAAGGACCAGCATTCTGGATGGAAAACAGCAAAGACATAGCCACCTACTATGTTTCTTTCTCTCACAATTGTATTCCTAACATCTTTCATCAGAATCACCTGAAAAAAAACTTTTTGAAATTAGAGCTTTCCGAGATCCAATTGTTCAAGTTTCTACTACAGTTGGGCTGAGGAGGCCCAAGAATTTGATACTATAAAATATTTCCTAGGAAATCCAGTGTATATCCACACTTGGGAACCATCTGCTTGAGGAACGAATAGTGGAGTGAGAGAGAAGGGGCGTACCTGGGGACAGGAAGCTGATTAATACGCAACTGCAATATCTCAGGTGGGCAATGACAAGAGAACAAACTACAACAGTGGCAGGGAGAGTAGAGAGGGTGTGGTGCATTAAGAAAGATGCCAGAGTAGAATCTAAAACACTTTGGGATTGGTTGAGGACGTGGGGAAAGGGAGAGGGAAGACACCAGATAGGCAGTGATGACAAGGTGGATTTGTTGGGTTCGTTATACAGTAGACCAGTGATTTTCAACCGGTGTGTCACAAGAATTTTTAAAACATGAAATACCTGACTACTTAGTCATGGGCACTGACCTCTTTTCCCTTAGATTGCCAAATTAAAAAATGAGAACAGCCAATAAATAGAACAATAGCCATCAGTGAAAATGAATCAAAATTATACCTATTTTTTGTCAGATTACAAAATATATATATATTTGGTGTGGCACAGAATTTTATTAATCAGTTTGTGTGTGCCATGAGATGAAAAAGTTTGAAAATCACTGTCTTAGACTCTAGGCTAAGTGCTCTACACATATTATTTCAGTTAGTCCTTCCAAGAAAACTGAGATTCAGTAAGTCTCAGTCTCACTCAGGGTTACTCAAGGTTAGAGGGAGGAATTGAAGCTCTTCTGCTAAATGTAATTCCAAATCGAATTTTGACAATTGCCCTTTCTCCCCAGACAATGCCACAAAGAGTTAAATTTGAAATGAAAAAAATAATAATAATAACTTGAGAACATTTTGTATGGGATTTAATTCCTTTTAGGTAGTGTTTTCAAAAGACACAAAAAGGCTAGAAAAATCACACATGTGTTGATGATGATGATGATGATGATGATGGTGACATTGAAGGTGAAGATACTGATGTGCTCCAATAGGAAACCCAGCTCTCCACCTTGAGAAGAGTGAAGGCTCTCCAGGGAGACAAAGGCACCAGCGGGGGAGTGCGGACAACTTAATGTCTGGAGCAAAGACGTCGCCAGAAGGGCTCCGTCACTGGCCATGTAGTTTTGGCCCATTACATCACCTGACCATGCTTTCTCATCTGAAAAATGAGGACAATGTCAATAATACTCATTTCACAAGCTCCAATGATCATCAATTAAATGAGATAGCATATATAAAGTATTTAGCATACAATCTAACAAAGAGTCACTTAATGTTAGCTGGTATGATTATTTTACCACTGCTAGGTTGAACGATGAGAAATACAGTAACTGATATTTGAATACTTCTTAACCAGAAAACGATAAGTTAATATGGTTCAACTTAATGGAATGTCAACCTTGACACCTGACCATGTGCTGTTTATCCTTAAGTGTCTTTTTTTAATCATTACGACAAATACCAGTACTCTGTGGCCTCCTGAAGTGAGCTACATCAGCTGATATTTAATTCCTAGAAGAGACCTAAGTTATCCAATGTACTATTCCAGTCCTTATCAAACTTGAATGTGCATACAAATTACCTGGGGATGTTGTTAAAATGCAGATGTTGATGCAGAGACAGGACCTGAGAGTCTACACTCAAAGGCTCCTAGGCGATGCCAAGACCTCTTGTCCAGGGACCACACTTTCAACAGCACAGTGATGCTTGACAAAGAGATCTAAAATCGCCTTTCCTTTCCCTAGCCTAGCTCCTGACATGGAACCCTTACTTAAAGCTTAATTCTGCTCCTGGAGCTGAAACTAAAGAGCTAATGCAGCCAAGTCAGGTGGTGCAGCTAAGTCAGTTTTGCTGCTAATCCTTCTCTGCTCTCATAGTCCAGCTCTTATTCTGAACTTCTTCATTGTTCTTAGTCTCAGGACTCTTTAGTGTGATTTATGCCAGCGTTACCCCATGCTGAGATAATCACTGAAGTTTGAAAACATGTCAAGCCTGAGAATTGGTGGCTGATTTGAGATTTGAGATTGGTGGCCGATAAAACACTGAAGAGCCCCTTGTGAATAAATCACAAGCACTTACATCCACCCTCTGTTATTGTCTTCTTTATGCCAGTAAGCACTGAGCTGACCTTTCATCAGCCCCACAGTCCTACAAGATAGACGTTGGCATTCCCATTTTAATTGTAAACTCGTGCGTTATGCCCAAGTCTAAACAGATTGGTAAAATGGGCAGAACCGACATCGGTGATATTTTTTGTCTATTGCTATAAGGTTGCAAGGTAAAAGGAAGAGTATTTTAAATACCTTGGGATGAGCTAGTAGCAAGTTGGCAGCTTCCTCAAAATATTCCAGGTCCACCTCCAGCAGTAGTTTGGGCAGGTCTTCGTAGGCAAAATATGCTAATGCCAGGACTGCAAAGCCATGGGCAGCCAAAAGACTGGCTCGGAATTCAACTAGACCCCCCAATCCCCCATATAAATCGATGATTCCGGGGAAAGGGCCTTCTCCTGAGAACAAGAGAGAAGAGGAGATCAGAAACAGTGAAAAGAGGGTCAAGTGGACAGCACAGTCGAAGAAAACTGAATTCCACCTCCACACACCAATGCACAAGGGCAAATTAGTTTTAGTAGATTTCAGGAAATACTAGTTCTCCAATACTTGGTGTCATTTGTTTTTGTTTTTTTGTTTCCCCCCCCATCAACACTGTTTTCTCTACCACCAAAGATTAGTCTCACCTGGGGGTAGAAAAAGGGCTCCTCGCAGGCGGCCTTCTCGGATCTGCACCCGCTGAGTCCCTGGGCGTTGGAACCAGCGCTGCACCACCTGACTGGCACCAGGCTGAACCACGGCCGACTCTAGGAGGCAAACTGAGCTGTATATGTCCAGAATGACAGAAAAGGGGCTGTTCATCACATCCTTCTTAAGCAGCCTCCTGAAAGGCCTCTCAGACTTCAGAGACCAAAAGAGGCCCATCGGATGGACACCTACATAGTCGCCTCCTAAGGAAGGAGCCTGCTGCAGGTCCAGCTCACCAGCCTCGTTAGCCCTGTAGAAGGCTTTGGACCGGAACAGATTTCCCCTCTCATCCTTCAGAGACGCTGTGAGGGTCACCAGCTGCATTGGAGGCAGGCCGGTTGCTCGGATGTGCACGGGCTCATCAGCAAGGGCACTTGCTGGGGTGGCTGTCAGCTGGGGCATTGGCAGCTGCCCAAGGGACCACTGAGTGGTGTTTCCTGCCCTGCAATGGAAGAGGAGACTTTGAGTTGGAGCCCTAAATTCCGAAGTAAAGGTCCAGAAAAGGCTTACGTTAGGTCTAGCCAAGTTAGACTCCTTGGAGTCAGTGCACAGTGCACAGAACATTTGGAGGAGGGAGAGGAAGACGTGCAGAGACACACTATTCTCATTTTACCTAGGAGGAAGCAGGTTCAGTGGCACGGTAAAAGTTTCATAAATAATTAATAGTAAACTGGAAATTCAAGCTAGGTCTGGCACCACAGCCTCCTGTCTTATCCATTCTAACAGTGTGGTAAATCTTAGTTTTGTGGTTTTATGTAAATTGAGCTTCAATTCCTCAGCTGAGACAATGCCCATATGACCGATTCACAGGGTATTTGTTAGCACCCAAAAGGGTAATCATGATCAAGGGCTTATAGGAAGGATAGGTGCTGCTTTTCAGCCCCCATCCCCCTGGGCTGCAGTTACATAAACGAGAAGTGTATTGTGGGTGTGTCTGGTTTTTTTTTTTTTTTTTTTTTTTTTTTTTTTTTTTTTTTTTTTTTTTTTTTTTTTTTTTTTTTTTTTTTGGTCTCTAATCTCACCCTGCCCTTTTCACATTTTCTATTACTTGTTCTTTTCAAGGGAAAATAACATTGTATGCTCTTGTTCCTGCTTTTATGCCTTTACAAGGGAGTGATAAATGTAAAAATGTTGTTTGCAGTCAAGAGACTATAATATACATTGGATCAGCCATTTTTTACTCTGCTCAATTATAAGCAAAATTTGGGGTGTTTCCTTCCTTCCTTCCTTCCTTCCTTCCTTCCTTCCTTCCTTCCTTCCTTCCTTCCTTCCTTCCTTCTTCCTTCCTCTGTCCTTCCTTCCCTCATCTCTTCTATACCTCATTTCTCAAAGAATTTGAAATATCTACAGATAAACAAATACAGAGTAAAATAAAAATAAAGTAGGGTCTGGGAAAATATGAACTAGAATCAGAGGCTTTGAACAAAGAAAACCTGTAGCAGGAAAAGTAGAGCATTTCATGAGCTGTGAGTTTGGCACTGAATTGGTGAGAGCCACGGGAAAGAAGGCAACCTGCTCAGTTTCACTGTTCTAATTATGCTCACAGAAACAGTCATCAGTTCCTGGGGTGGCGGTCAGGGGTGTTGGGGGAGGCGGTGGAGTGATGTCTTTCCAAAATTTAGCTCTAAAAAAAATGTCTCATATGAGAAGTATGTACTATTTTTCAATGCTATCTTTACACACATTATGGTAGAAGGTGTTTCCTCAAAAAGATCTGTTCTCCAAGGGATCCTTAACTTCATATGGGGGAATACAAAATAAAGTCTTGGGGCCTACACTTGCGAGCAGAGAAGCTTCTGGAGAAGAGAAAGTGGCTCTGACAGGGCAGGGACAGAAAGGCAATTATCGATGTTTAATCTTTTGCTGTGGAAAGAGAGTCGTTAGAGGCAGACAGTGGTCAAGGGGAAAATGCCTTTTTGAACTTACTTTAAAAGTGATTTTTTGCAAAGACAACACCTCCACCCAGCCTGATCCTCTATCAACAACCAGGATTACTGACCATTTTATGTACACCTAAACTCATGGTCAATGGAACAGTTTTGAATCAAATGAATGATTGTGAATGTTTTTTTCTCAGTACTGAGAAAGTCCTTGAAGAAGGGAGCATCAGTTCAAACTTCATGGGCCTCACATTCATGTTAGTGAGATGAGACAATGTTTAAAAAAATCCCACGTCCCATGCAACATTTTGACGCTCTGCAGGTATTTTCCGATCTGATCCTTCCTGAAAGCCTGTGTATCTGCTGTTTCCTTTGTTCCCCTCCAAAGAGATCATGAAGAAGGGATCATTGATTTCCCCTGTTTGACACATCCTTTCCAACTCTTCTTGTTATTAGTCTCCTTCTCCAAACTTCTATGCAATGTATTGGCTCAATATAGATTTTGTTTTCAAGTTGAATTAATTTGAATTGCTTACCATATCCACTTTCCAGAATGCATCCTGCCTCTGGTCTACTCCTCCCTAGTGAACTTGCAAAGTCCTCAAGGGCAAGAATGATGTGCTTAAACTTTAAGGATCCTAATGATACTCACGTATCACACAGTGTACATACTCAGGACTTAGGAGTTTCCTGATGGGCAGGAAAAAAATAGCACCAAAAATGTAATTAAAACACTGTATTTATACAGTGCTTTTCCAATATAAAATATTCAGGCTTCTTCCTCTTTATGTGAGAATTGCCTCCTAAAGCCCAGAGATGGACTGAGGGCAGTGTGCAAAAGGACCGTGTTCAGTTTGTTGAGTCCATTTTCATTTTTGGATGCCAAATCGGGGAGGCTGTTGATGGTCAGTGAGTACTGTATCGCAGGGAGAAGAGGCTAGCAGACTGATCATACTTGCCTCTCCTTCCTGAATTACCTACTCCAACTCCTCTCGTGCTTGGGAGAATAAGTTAAGAGAGTAAACAAACTCTATTGGTGTAACAGAAAATCAGAGAAAGTTTTGCATTCTGCAAAACTAATTTTTTACACACTGCAACCCAGCTGCACCCTGACACTTTGCTGTTGTAAGCATTGCACAGGGTGAATGGTATAAGAAGAGCACTGTAATAAAAAATGTTTTTAGGGGACTTTTCTCATTTTGTTATTATACCACTTTTTTGTATTTTAATAAGCATTTGCATTTTACAAATACATGTATGGTCCAATATGGTGATTTTTTTTTAAGATAAATCAAAAATGGAAGAAGAGGATTGAAGGACTAGGGACAAGTCTTATAAGATTAGTGATGG
Source organism: Anoura caudifer (assembly GCA_004027475.1). NCBI lineage: Eukaryota > Metazoa > Chordata > Mammalia > Chiroptera > Phyllostomidae > Anoura > Anoura caudifer. The sequence continues at coordinate 261,200 of PVKU01000785.1, read as the reverse complement.
AGAATTGCCATCTTCCGACTCATTTCACAAAGGATGGCCAAAAAAAAAAAAATCAGTCTTTACAATGAAGCTACTGATTCACATTAGTTGGTAATACAACTTGTCCTGCTCCCCTGTGCATCGTCTTTAACAAGCAATTTAAAAAGGGAGCGATGGCTCCAGGAAAATTTAAAAGAAAATCGTATACCATTAGACAAGTAGAGGAATTGGTTATTTTAAATGGCTATTGAAATTATACTCCCCCCCAATTCCAATTTTTCCTCTAACTGCAAACAATTTTTTTTTAAGCAATGATTGCCAGATTCACGTAAGGGTAACGTCCACCACCTTTGGCCTAGCACTTAAGACCTTTTGCAGGGGGGTGGCTCTGCCGTAGGACCCTGGGGAACTTCCCCGTGTCCACAGGCAAAGCCTGAACCACTGTGTGAGTTAAATGTCAGTGGAAGGCCTATGATCTACCCAGGAACATTCCTAAGACAGGCAGTCCTCAGAGAAGGCTTCGCAGGATGGTTTCCTCACGCGTTTCTCCCTATCTTGTGGGAGGCTGCCGTGAGGAAGCTTTCCCACCCCCCTCCCTGGTTTCAGAGCAGCATAGGACTCCCCGTCTCACCCCACACTCCTTTGAGGCAGAGCTGCAGGCTCTATGGCCATTTTGCTGCAGGCTAGAGTTGGCTACTCAGCAACAGGGGATGTCACAACTGTGTGGACGTCATCCTCCCCTTCTGTTTCAGGGACAACCATTGGGTGCGTGAGACAAGGACCCAAAGAGCTGGCACCTTTAGCTTCGCTTACCTTTACTGACCATGTAAGTAATAGGCTGTCCAAATCTAAACAGGGCTTGTTAAATCTTTACCAGCGAACTCTGATAGTCTTAGCCACATGTAGCTAATTAAATTTCAACTAATTAAAAATAACTAAAACTTTGTTCCTCCGGTTAAAGCCACTCTAACCAGATTTTAATTGCTTAGTAGGCACATATAACTAGTGGCTGCTGCCTTGGACAATGTAGATAAGACCATTTCTATCATCATAGAATATTCTATTGGACAGCATTACTCTTGGTTATGAATTATTTCTCAAGGGCAGGAATTATACTTTGTTCAGCACTCTGTCTCTTGGTTCCCAAAATAGTGTCCGGCACATATTAATTGCTCAGTAAGTATTTGAAGAATGAAATGAGAGAATAAATGAAAGATGAAAAAGCAAAAAATAAAATAAAATGGAAATTTCTCGGAAAAAAAGAGTATGAGGAAGAAAGAATAAAAGCCCAGTTGAATTTTGCTACTCTGTTACTGAAGTTGAGAGACTCCTTCAAACCCAATGTAAAATTTCCAGGCTTATTCACTTCTTTGCAGCAGACGGCAGGTCTCTGAACACTGCAGAGAATCAGGAAAACCAAGGATACAACAGGCCACTGGAAGGCAAGAAACCACAGTGAGCGTTCTCACACACGATTAATCTTATTTCGGTTGGACGCAACCTGTTAGGGGCTGAAAGCTTTAATGCCACGTTATTGAGCAGGTTCCAGACCACCTCCAGACTCCCAGGGGGAAGTGAGTCAAGTCTAAGCCCCTGGGAGAACTTGACCTGTTCAGAGGAAGGGCAGTGAAAAACTGGCGGAACACCAACTGAGATGCTAGGAGGCAGGAATCAAAAAGATAAAAGAGAGCAAAAGGTCATCCCCAGAAGTTAACGTTATTAATCAAAAAACAAAAATTCCATTCCTTTTAGGAGCCTGACACTTTTCTTTCTTTATCACCAGCATTCCCTCCCCCCTCCTTCCGAGCAATAAATCCTAGAAAAAAATTCTTGAGTAAAGAAACAATCGCTCCATAAATTCACATCAGCCGGACCATGACTTTTGTAGCCAAGTGAGCAATCAACCCTCATGTTAAGCAGTGGTCCCACCAAGAACGGTGCCACCTGCTGAGAGGAAACACACAGAGCAAAATGAAAGCAGCTTTCCCAGCTGCCCTGCCATGAAATCAGGAAGCTGACCTGTCCTGCGAGACCAGGTCAGCCCTGATTCCCCGAACACTCACCTGCTAGACGCCGTCCAGAGCAGAAGGGCTTGCAAACCAACTGGAAGCAGCAAGCTCTGAACACTTGCCTGTTGTTCCCTGACTTGCAACATTCAAAACCCCAGCCCACTGTTCAAAGTTCAAGTTGTCTACACAGAAACCATAGGCAGCTCCTTCTTTTTGAGTTTCCAGTGAGAGGATTGCTGTTTTATGCCGAGAGTCTGGGCAGAGGCTCAGTCTAGCTGGTGTGACTTGTAGTAAATATGTTTCATATGGAGTCTCGTATTTCATGACCCAGTTCTTGTTTTGTTTTGGGTTTTTGTTTATTTGGGTTTTTTTTTTTTTTTTTGGTTTTGTATTCATTTTAAAGAGAGAGGAAGGAGTGGAGAGGGAAAGGGAAAGAGGGAGGGAAGGAGAGAGAGAGGGGGAGAGGGAGAGCGAGAGAGAGAAAATGATGTGAGAGAGAAACATCGTTGTTTGGTTGGCCTGATCGCGGTGAGGGTGAACCCACAACCCAGATGTGTGCTCTGACCAGTAATCGAACCTGCAACATTTTGATGTGCAAGACAGCGCTCCAACTCACTGACCCACCCAGCCAGGGCCACAGCACCGGTTTTTAAGGCTTTTCCCTTGACTCCTCCTTTCAACTCTCAGCTCTACTCTCCTTTGATTCAGTTCTTTCTGTATCTCCTCCTCTAAGTCAGTGGTCTCTTAAGCAGCTGCCTTTTTTAGCACTTTCTAAAAAGGTGAATCCTAAATATCTGTGTTCAGAGCAGTGTGGGTTTAAGACTCACTGGAAATATCAGGGGGAAGACTTTGTAAAGTATATGATTATCTAACAACTATGCTACATACATGAAAATAATACAAAATAATATTAAATGTACAACGTAATTGAAAAATAAATTTAGAATTCCTGAACCCTGCACCTGGAGATTCTGACTTAATAGGGCTGAGGTAAGGTTCTGAGATCTGTATTTGAAACAGATGTTAATCTATTGCCCAGTTTGCAAACCACTCTTCCAAGGGACAGGAGAAGCTCTCCCAGAACCTCCCCCAGGACCTCTGAAATCTGCCCCGTTGTCACTCAGTGCCCATTGTCAGAACATGCAAATGATCCAACCTACACGTTGTACTCCGTGTTTCCTGGCTGTGAATTCCTTGAGGGAGGGGACCATGTCTTTTAATTTTTGCTTATTTTGCAGTCGGTGAGGTGTAGTTAAGAGACTGGTCTCTGGAATCAAGGAGACCAAGACTAAAACTCTGACTCCTTCATCATTGATTAAGGTGACTGACCTCAGGCAAATTACTTAACTTTTCGTTTCAGCTCTCTAATTTGTGAAATGGGAGTGAAGTGGTAACACGTATTGAAAGAGAAAAATAAGCCTTGACGAAAAAGGGCTGAACTTTTGGAAATCATGGACAGATTGGAATGTCTGGTGGGAGCAGCAGGCAGTGAGGTGCCAACCATGTAGAAAGAGGGCTTTAGCAATTGTCGGTAGGTAGGTGTGAACCATGTGGAAAAGACTGTGAAGACTCCTAAGGAAGAAGGAATTCTACTCCCAGCCTGCCTTCTTTCTCTCTTTCTCTCCCCCGCCCCCACACACGCAAACACACACACACTTAGGGTATATTGGCTGGGCCTGAGAATTTAACTGACATAAGACAGATTAACAGGAGAAAACCACGTAAGTGTATTTACTGTAAGTTAATTTTTTTGTGACACAGGAGCCCTCATAAGGAATGAAGACCCAAGGAAATGGCAAAACCTACTGTTTTTTTTTTTGTATTAGATTGAACAAAAAGAGGCAATTTTGGAAGAATAAGTTATGTGGTAAGGCTAATGGAAGATCCAGTTATTTTCACAAGATCTGTTTGTGAAGAATTCTCTCAATCTCAACTTCTTGTCCTTGAAGATAAGATTGTTACTTTCCTTCTGGGGCAAGGAGGACATCTTCCATCTGAGAGTTTTATCTTCTGCTTTCAGGAAGAAAACGGGGAGGGTCTTGCACCTGCTTTTTTTTAAGTGCTAATAAATTTTATGTCAAAGAGGCATATTTTGGGGTGAGGTGACATATTCTGGTTTTCTTTAAAGGAGAGGAGAAAAAATAACATCATTAAAATGTCCATACTACCCAAAGCAATCTATAGATTCAATGCGATTCCTATTAAGATACCAATGGCATATTTTACAGAACCAGAACCAATACTCCTAAAATTTATATGGAACCACAAAAGAACCTGAATAGCCATAGCAATCTTGAGAAAGAAGAACAAGATTGAAAGAATCACACTATCTGATATCAAACTATATTAAGACCCTAGTAATTGAAACACCATGTACTGGCACAAAAACAGATACATAGATCAATGGGCCAGAAATAAACCCACATCTTTATTGTCAATTGATATTTGACAGAGAAAGCAAAAACATACACTGCGGTAAAGATAGTCTATTCAATAAGAGACGTTGGGGAAATTGGACAGATACATGCAAAAAAAGATGAAGCTAGACCAGCTTATACTGTACACAAGAATACTCTCAAAATGGATTAAAGACTTAAATGTCAGACCTGAAACCATAAAAATTCTGGAAGAAAACATATGCGGTAAAGTCTCAGACATTTCTCACAGCAATATATTTTCTGATATGTTGCCTCAGGCAAGGGAAACAAAAGAAAAAATAAACAAATGGGACTACATCAAACTAAAAAGATTTTTCACAGCAAAGGAAACCATTAACAAAATGAAAAGACAGCCCATTGAATGGGAGAACATATTCTCCAATGATAGATCTGATAAGGGCTTAATATCAAAAATTTACAAAGAACCTACACAACTCCACACCAAAAGGACAAATGGGCAAAGGACACTTCTCCAAAGAGGACATAGAGATGGCCAATAGATACATTAAAACATGCTCAATATCATAATAATCCTAGAAATGCAGATTAAAACCGCAGTGAGATAACACCTCCTACCTGTTGGGATGGCAATCATCAATCAATCAACAAAGAACAAGTGTTGGCGAGGATGTGGAGAAAAGGGAGTCCTCATGTACTGCTAATGGGAATGCAGATTGGAGCAGCAACTATGGAAAGCAATATGGAGTTATATCATAAAATTATACATGGAATTGCTTTATGACCCAGCAATTCCACTTCTGGTATTATATTAGAAGAAACCCGAAACGCTGATTTGAGAGATATGTGCACCCCTATGTTCATTGCAGCATTATTTATGATTGCCAAGATTTGGAAGCAGCCCAAGTATCCATCAGTACATGAGTAGATAGAAAAGCTGTGGTACATTTACACAATGGAATACTACTCGATCATAACAAAGGAAGAAAGAAAAAGACAAGTACCATATGATTTTACTTATATGTGGAGTCTAATGAACAATATAAACTAACAAAATAGAAACAGACTCATTGATAGAGAGCAGACTGGCAGCTTTCAGAGGGGAAGGGTTTGCAGGGCTGGGTGAAAAAGGTGTAGGGACTAAGGATAAAAACTCATGGAAACAGACAACAGCATGGTGGGTAGATGGGGAGAGGTAAAAGAGGGTGAAGGAGGGATAAAAGGTGATGGGGGACTTGGGGGAGTGAACATGCAATACAATGTACAAATGATTTTTACAGAATTGTACACCCGAAACCTATATCATTTTATAATTTTATTAACCAATGTCACGCCAATAAATTCAATTATTGAAAGGGCTAAAAAAGACACCTAAAGTCAACACATGGAGAAAGTAAACCTACAATGAATTGAAAGTTTTGTGGTCTATCATTCCATAGAAGAGATGGTGTAAAGATTTAATAGAAGTATTCAGAGCCTAGGAAAGAAATCTGTTTTCAGGAACTATCTTAGTCATTAACCAGCGGTCTATGTGACATTGGTAAGAACAGTGATGGAAAAGTCATGAGGCAAGTGTAAGGGGAGCAAGACTCAGAAAGTGAAAAGCAGAGTCACATAACAGTTTCTCATCTAAGCCAAGCAGAGTGCTAGCACAGGATAGTATTGCCTACTTGGTAGTTCAAGGACAATTCCATTATGTGCACCAAAAATAGCTATTCAGTGCATCAGATTGTGGGTAACTATTGCTCATCTATTGCAATTACTACTGCAGTTCTGATCATATTTTGGTGATCCTTATGTGATCGATCTTATTAAGAAAAATTAGACAATTAACAAGGGATAACAAGCACCAACCCAATGACAGCAGAAAGCACATTTTAACAGTCAAAGAACATAGGTGGATAGGAAAGTACTGCAGCAGCATGTTGACCTCTGGAGCAAGTAAAACTTTAGAGCCACTCTTCAAAGACATACAGATTATCTGTCTGGTTAGACATGGTGATATAATACTTATCAGAGAAGATGATAATGATAAAAACGGCTTACATCTGCTGAGTGTTTAGTATCGCCAGTTATTGTAATAAGCACTTTACCTCCACTGTGCCCTTTTAATGCTCACAATAACCTTATACAGGAATACCATTACAATATTATTTAATAGATGAAGAGAGGGTGTAAAAGAGGAATACAGCACTTGAGATGTGTGGGACAATGTCACATACTCTAACATACATGTAATTGGTGCTTTAGAAAGACAGGTGGGAGATGGGCAGAGAAGAAATATTTGAAAAAATAATGGCTGAAAGTTTTTCAGAATTGTTGAAAAACATGCCAGGATTGCAAGAAACTCAGCAAATCACAAGGAGGGCACACCTAAGGAAACCATAAGTACGGCATTGTTGTCAAACTGATAATAATAAAATATAAAGAGGGAATCTTAGAAGCAGCCAGAGAAAAACTGGAAACATTACATACAGGAGAACAAATAATAAAATAGCATTTGACTTCCTGCCATAAACAATGGAAGCCAGAAGATAATAAAATAAATTTTTTAAGTGCATAAAGGAAATTTTTAAGAAACTAAAATTCTTAACTAACAAAAATAGACTTCAGAAATGAAGGCAAAATAAACACATTTCCACGGAGAAAAAATACTGAAAGGTTCTATCTAAAGTAGAATGACGCTAGAAGAAATGCTAAAATGTTTAAGGGAAATTATGCTGGGTAGGCAAGTGGATGTGTGGAAAAGATGAAGACCACAAAAATGGTAATTATAAAGCCCTTTGAAAAAATACCTGTAATGTATTTGCACATACATACATGTGTGTGTGTTTAAATGTAATTAAAAGACTTTAAAAATGACAACAATGTATTGTGGAGCTTGCAGAACACATAGAAATACATTATAATGACAAAAAGGTGGGGAAAGGGTAAATAGAATTATATTGTTACAGAGTATTATATTACTATTTTTCAAGGAATATAAAATGATTTGCAGATGACTGTAATAACTTAGCTAGTTGTGGGAGACAGAGAGATGACCTGCCAGGTTGCAGAGTAGCTGATTACTGCAACAAATCAAAAACAAGAGTTAATTAAGCCTTTGTCACTGTGGTCAGAGAAAGTGCTTAGGGCAAGACAAGTTCCCAGGTCTGTGGATCAGCCAGATGTGGGGTGATCTCACTGTTGAGGGAACCCCAAATAAAAGGATTCCATAATGTTGGGTTTGGGTAGAGTGAGTGGAAAGGACCAAGAACAGAAAAGAACTGGATACTGAGCAAGAGTGGGAAAAGGTGTCTTCAGTTTCCCTCCTCCTAGCATAAAGAGACCTCAGCAGAGACACCTGAAGATGACTGGACTTTCATCAAAGGTCTAAGATAAAGAGATCTAAAAATGAAGCCTCCCTGGTAAAGGAGGCAAATCTGATAGGAACAGGAAGATGTAAAGTGACCCGAGTCCTTCACTGCAGGTCCCCTCACAGCGGCTGTGCCCCAGAAGCCAGCCAGGTAAAGCCTGGGTAATAGTCCATGGTCAGGCAGGCCTGAAGATTATGGATTCCTTAGGTACATATTTTAATTTCTTGAGTAAACACACACACAAATATTTAATTAACCCAAAAGGTGTTCCAATTACTATGGCTGCGTCATAAACCATCCCAAAACGTAGGGGTGTGCAGCAGTTTTTCATTATGCTCACATGTTCTGCAGGCCAGGAATTAGGACAGGGCTCCGTGGGATCAGCTTGTCCCTGTACCAGGATGTCTGGTATCTCATCTGGAAGATCAAAGGCAGGGAAAGGCTCGTTTTGTTCACAGGTCTGGAAGCTGATGCTGGCTCACAGCTGGAGGCATTATTTCTCCTAGGTGAGGGCCTCCTGCTGGTCTTTCTGCGTGGGCTGGTTTGGGCTGGTTTGGGCTTCCTCACGGCTTGGTCTGTGTGTTCCGAGGGCAGCGATCCCAAGAGGGACAGCCAAGTAGGGACTATATCCTTTTTATATCCTAGCTTTGGAGGTCCTGTCACATAATCTCCACCGTTTTATATCGGTTGTAGCAGTTACAAGTCCCCATCGAAATTCAAATAGAGAGAACATAGACCACTCCTCGTAGTGGGAGGAATATCAGTAACATTATTATTTTTTAAAGCACGTGGGATGAAACACCGGTGTGTGAGCATATGTATTTGTGCAACTGTCTCTGGGGAATGCAACCTGCCACACCAGGAAAAGAGGAATAAAGGGGCAGATAGTAAAGGGGATTAATGGAAGACAAATGTCAAGATGGGGTATTTTAATCCAACCATATTAATAATTGTGGTGAATATAAATGGACTAAACACTCTAATTAGAAGACAAATGGTCAGACTCATTGAAACGAGTATTGTTTTTTCAGAGACGTATTGTCAGGATAAAGATAGATTGAAAATAGAAGGAAATGTAGACAATTTGCAAATAGAAGAAAATATATGCAAGACAAACATGGAGCAGACAAAAGCTACTGGAGCTATTTTATATCAACTTAGATAGAGTGTTACTAGAGATGAAAGGGGACATTTGGTAATGACAAAGGAAGCAATTCATCAAGAAATAATCTAAATGTATATGTACTCTGCAATAAGAGTTTCAAAATACATGAAGCAAAATTGAAAACTTTAAAAAAACTCACAGTTGAAGATTTTAACAATTCTCTCTACCAACCAACTTGATCTAGTTGACATTTGCAGAACACTCTACCCTAAACTGCAGAATACATATTCTTAATAAGAGACCAGGGCACTGATTTCTGCTTAGAATATAGGAAGCTGGGAAGAGCATTGTTCCTACCATAACAACAAGAACAATATGCATGACCTTGAAATCATAATTTGAACCTGTCAGACAGCTGAGGTTACAGCACAACCAGTTAGTCTGAAATCTAAGAAAAGACAGGTGCCTTCAAGCAAAGATGAAACACCCTGGCATACCTGCAGCAGGCCACAGGAGGAACACGGGGCCAGGATACAGGCAGATCATTGGAATTCAGCTAACTTTTCGGTGAATTGCTGAAGGCTGGCATAAACAGAGAAAATACCTGGAAGCTGCAGACACGAGTGTGCAGCCAATGACAAGCTCTTCTCCATGAACCTGACCAGGTGGTTATGAGAAGGATTGCAGATAGGGCAAGAGTCTGAAAAAGCTTTCCTTACTTGCACAGGCCTGCAGACGGAAGCAGTCACTGATGCAAACAAGGTGCAAAGCCCTGCCAGGGACATTTTTTCCTAATAAAAGCCTTAAACCACGAGGAAAGAGGATGACGGACTGAACCAGTTTCCTAAGACTGGCGTGTTTCCCAAGACGCAGGACTTCCAATGCTAAACCCAGGATGGTCACAGAAAAATCGGGCTGAGTTAGCCCCCCTACTGGGGAAAGAGCACCTTGGGTCACTCCCAAGGCATAGGAAAAGATCCATTTCTACTAGGGCAGGAAAAAATGAATAGAAGAAAAACTCTATTCCTGGAGAAAGACAGAAAACCATCCTGAGTCCAAACAATTAGAAAGTTAAAGAGTGCAGGGCCACTGAGAAATCTCCACACTCAGGCTCAGGGGCACAGGGACTGCCAGAGACTGAGGCTCAACAAAGAAACTCTGAAAACAGTATGCCCCCCACCCCCCACTGTTAGGCTGGTAAGCACCAAGTGACAAGCAAGAGCAGTCAGTCACTCAGGGGGAGCAAAAGCACGAGGGGAGACCTCTCTGGGGTGCAGGCACCCAGGGAATGCCTAACGCTGAGGCTGGGAAGTGAACATTCCAACTATGTGCTAACAAACCAACCTCCATTCTAAATACAAAGGAAGAAAAAAAAACGGGCAGAAGATATGAATAGAGATTTTCCCAAAGAGAATATATGGACACCTAACAGGTTCATGAAAAGGCATTCAGCATCACTAATTATCAGGGAGATGCAAATCAAATCCACAATGAGAAATCACCGCATACCTGATAGGATGGCTATGTCTAAAGAGTTAAGAAATAACTAGTGCTGGCAAGAATGTGGAGAAAAGGGAACCCTTGTGCACTCTTTGCGGGGATGTAAACTGGTGCCGTCACTACAGCTAAACCCCCTTATCCGGTTTTCCTACTCATGGTTTTAGTTACTGGTGGCCAACCATGGCCAAAAATATTCAGTGCAAACTACCAAAAATGAACCATTCTTATGGGTTTTTAAAATATTTTTTTAAAGATTTTATTTATTTTTAGAGTGAATGGAAGGGAGGGAGAGAGAGGTAGAGAAAATTCTCTGAGGAGACCGGCAGAATTGATAAACCCTGAACTAGATTGATCAAATAAAAACAAATGGACTACAAATGAAAAGCACTTACAATGAAAGAGGGGGTATCACTGAACACCCAGTAGACATTAAAAGGAAAATACAATAGTCCTCTCTTAGCTACGGTTTTGCTTTCCATGGTTGCAGTTACCCAAGCTCTGAAAATATTAAATGGAGAATTCTGGAAATAAACAACCCATACATTTTAAATTGCTTGCCATTCTGAGTAACATTATGAAACCTTGTTCTGCCCAGGTTAATCATCCTTTTGTCCAGGGTATCCACCTGCAGGAGCTGCCCACCTATCTGTCACTTAGTAGCCATCTAGACCAGCAGCCCCCAACATTTTTGGCACCAGGGGCCAGTTTTGTGAAAGACAATCTTTCCACGGACTGGGAAGCGGGATGGGATGAGACAGGAAGTGGAGCTCAGTCCGTAAAGTGAGCTCACCTCCTGCTGTGCGGCCTGGATCCATCCGAGGCCCCGGGGGTTGGGGGCCGCTGATCTAGACTGTTGGGCGCTGAGGTGCTTTGTGTTCAAGTAACCCTTATAGTAGCCTAAGTCTATGTCCCAATGCCTGTGTCATTCATCTCCATCTCATCATGCAGGAATGGTATGATCTCCTCTCAGAACCAGAAGGTTCTGAGAACATTTTGAGAGAAACCATATTCACGTAACTTTTATTGCAGTATGGTTATAACTGTTCTATTTTATAACTAGCTGTTGTTGTTAATCTCTTACTGTGCCTACTCTATAAATTAAACTATCATCGGTATTAGGTCTGTATAAGAAAAAACAGTATATAGTAGGGTTCCACACTGCCTGCAGTTTCAGGCAACCCTAAAATCTGAACAAAAATAATTCCTGATTTAATCATGTCCTCATTTACTCATTTTGTCATTCAGAACCAATTTCTCACTATTCGAGAAATTTCCACAAACTAAGTATATCAACGTCTGCAAAGACTTACCAGCTTATTTGATATCCATAGTTACTTGAGGCTATTTTTTTAGTTACAGAAAAAAGATTTGAAATAAATGTTAACAGTGGAAAATTGTAACAGTGGGAAACTGTAACCCACCCCATTTTTTTTATATTGTTTCTGTAAGTGCTGACTCTAATAAGTGGCTTATATATTAATATGTTTGTATAAGAATCCTAGGAACGAACTTCAAAAGATACAGACTCCAACCTTCAGGCATCCCAGCTCTGAGATTTGCTGACCTCCAACCATGGAGCCAGGATGACTAAACCAGGATGATGCACACTGACCATCACTGGACTTGTTGGAATGGACTGGGCTCGTCTGGCAACCCTCTCCCTTGATCTCTTTGTTCTGCTTCCCCTCTCCCTCCTTATAAACACCTCTGTCTCCACTGAGAGGTGAAGATGGGCTTCGAGACCAGTCCCCCACCTTCCAGGTGGCCAGCATCTACAAATAAACCACTTCCCTTTACATCAGCACCTGTCTCTCCAGTATTGGCTTTTGCAGCGGCAGGCAGCCGGACCTGCGTGCAGTTACATAAACATCATCTCCTTTGAAGAAAATATTTATTTATAGAACCTGGTATATCTCATTACAGAAAAAGTCACAGCACTTAATAACTGGCACATATTTTGTTTCTTCATTTACAATACTTGAACTAAGGAAATGGCAAGGCAGAAAAACAAACTTTACCTTAAAAAAATTAAAAACACACACACTTCAAAAAACCAAATTTAATTCCAAAACAGATGACTCCAGAATGAACAGAATCATTTTCTACTATTTCTACTTGGGCAGTAAACAGTGAAACATATTTCTACAATAAATGTAGATTTTTCTTTCTTTTATAAATATCTAACCTGTTCCCTTATTTGCATGTATACTATCTAGGGTGCCCAACCTGCGGCCCACAGGCTGCATGCAGCCCAGGATGGCTCTGAATTCAGCCCAACACAAAATCATAAATTTACTTAAATCACTGTAAGATTTTTTATGATTTCATGTTTCAATGTATTTAATGTGTGGCCCACAACAACCCTTCTTCTACTTTAGATTTAAGAATATTAACAGGATTAACAGAATAAAACAGGATTTTCTTGCCTATAAAGACTATGTCTGAACATGTAATAGCCTCATATCCTAAACCAAAGTTAATTACAGTGTCCATAAATTATTAATAACCTGATTCCATTCAAAAATGTCTCAGCAAATGTGAAAAAGAAAATCCTGTTATTTGTCAATTCATGATGCTATGAGAAAAAAAAACAATGCATCCTTTCACAAGAAACGTGGTTTTAGAGAACAGTTCTGATAGCATTTCACATGGCAAAGCATCAGACAGTCTGATAAGCCTCCTTGCTCAGGGGAAAAAATCATTTCAATGAGCTCCTCTTCTGAATTGCTCAGTAACCCCAAGTGATTTTTAAATTGGGAGGCAGATTACTGGCAATAAGTTCATCAAATTTAGATCTCTCTTGAATAGGAACCTTATAGAAATCAAGAACATCTCTGACCCTGCTCATCTCACAAAGCCTGGAGTTAGGCACTGCGTGGCCCAAGTCATCAGCCAAACGTGCCAAGAAACCAAACTTCAGATGACCATCTTCCAGAGAGATGTCCTGCCAATTGCTAGGAACGGACGAGCCAAAAACTTCTCTGACATGAGATTCCAAGCGACTCTGGAGATCTTCAGGTGGTGTGTATGTTCGGCTTCGTAAGGGTGGGCACACCAGGATCGGTGCTTTCTCCACCTCTTCTACTGTCTCAGCTACCGCTGGCTTTTCCTCTTCTCTGAAATACAAAGATGTGAATCTTTGGCTCACTGCATTAATGAAGTTGACAAGTAGGCAAACACCAGAACCAATCTTGCCTGCCAAGTTAAATCAACAATTAATTTGCACACTTACTACCCTTCTGGGCACTGTGGAAAGAAGAAAGAATAAGATAGGTTCCTGTCCTTGGAAGCTAATAATTGAACTGAGCTGGCACAGACCAAAAAACAAAAGCTAATTATAGATTTTACACACTCTATGAATTCCCAAAGATGAGTAAAGGTAAACCGTTTTGTAGGATTTTCACTCCTTCAAGGTCCAAACCCAACCTACCTCTCTAACTTCATGTCTCACTGATCTCCTATGCACGCTCTATGCCCTACCCAAACAAAACTATATTGTTTCCTACTTTCCTGACATCATGTATTAGTTCAAGTTATAGCCTATCCAAAATGCCCGTCATTCATCTCTACCTATAAAATCCTACTCATCCTGTAAGTCCTAGGAAAAACTTGTTCTCTTCCAAGGAGCTTTACCTAGTTTCCCCAATCAAATGTAAGTCCAAGTTTCTCTGAACTCTTATAGCAGTTTATATTGCTCTCAGAGAACACTGCATCCTACCTGCGTTTTCATTTCATTGACATTCTACTTCTCTTACTAGATGATCAGGGTTTCTAGGCCCAAACATCACTGACATTTTGGATGAGACAATTCTTTGTTGGGGGTGAGGGGATGGGATGTGGTTCTGTCTGGTTTGTTGTACGACACTCAGCAGCATCTCTGGCCTCTACCCACTAATGAGTATCCCGATAGCACATCTGTCCTCTAGTCATGAGAATCACAAGATATTGCCAAATGTCCCCTGGTGGGCAAAACTGCCCCTGGTTAAGAACTCCCATGCCAGATTATCCACTCCTGAATACACAGGCCTGTTTTATTGACTTTGGGGTCCTTTGAAAACTGTTCAAATATTATTGAGTAGATGGGCCAATGTGAGGGAATCTGCCTGACACATTATTTCAGTGCTTAATAAAATATTTGTTCATAAGCTGACACCTGTTTTCCATGGAGTTGGCACCGTTTTCCGTGGGATTGGGCATCCCTACAGAAACTGGAGGCCCTGGACATGAACAATGTTTGGCCAAGAACAGGGTCTGTAATGCTATTCCCCTTTGCTTATTCAGACCCTTCCAGAAATATATCGCTATTTCTGCAATTCTTTATCAATTTCTCCATACCTAATAAGTATATTCCCAGGGCACAGAAGATGCTATAATATCACCTATCTTTAAAGAAAAAAAAAAAAAAACCAAAACACCTAGTTTCCATGCTCTCTTCCAGCTTCTTTTACAACAGAACTTCTCAGAATAGTTGTCTATACTTATATTCTTCACTTCCTCACCTCCATCTTCTCCTCAAAGTACTCTCGTCACAGTTCATCAGAATGAAATGAAAGCCATTCTTTCCATCTCAGTCAGCTCTTACGATGCTCTCATTTTTGTCATAACTTACCACCTTCTGAAATTGTATTCTACATTTGTTCATTTTTTCCTCCACCAGAATGTTTTACAGGAACAAAGGTGGGGTCTGTCTCATTAACAGCTGGATCCCTAACACCTAGACACACAGCATATATAGTAGACACTCTGCATTTGGTCAATGAGTGAATGCAATAAACCTGAAGGAGATTTAAGAGACAATAACAAATAGTAGTCAAAAAAGAGGGGTAGCTAATACATACATAAGCTGATGACAAAAATCCTTCTGGAGTGAAAGTTTTCGTTTGAAACCTAAGAGAATGTACGTTGCTCCCTGAGGTTCCCACAGGTTCAGTTGTTCCAACACTATCGGAGTCAAACAGATTTACCTTCAAAAGATTCCACAGCAGGCTGAGAGGAAAGCAGTTTCCTCTGGGAGGAAAAGAGGAAGTTTCCACAGTGGAGGAGGAAAAATGGGAGTAAAGAGACCTGGGTTCTAATTTAGCTCTGCCCTTGACTTGTGACTTGTGGGGTAGGGAGATTAGTGGGGCAGTTCTTTGAAAAAACAATTCAATGTTATATTTATAGTGGGACGGGCATGTAGATGTATTCACTGGGGTTAAAAATATTCCTCTCCGTAGGTCCGGTTTCCTCATATATCAGTGTCCTTAAGCTCTGACAAGGGACTTTGGTTCTGCTGCTGTATCCTCCTTAGAGAAATGCTGGGCCAGAGCAGGCGCTTCATAACTGTCTGTTGAGTAAGTCAACGAATGAACAAACGAACAAAATGAGGAGGTTGCACTTCATTTCTGAATATCGCTTGTTTAGAAATATACCTAGTAAATGAGTTTAGTTTATGGAGCACTTCCACGCTCCTCCTGTTCTAAGTTGTTTGTATGCTTCCTGACACCACACTCGGTGTCTGGAACACAAAATCAGCACTATTTGCTTAACAAATTAATGAGCGGACTGGCAAGGAACAGGGGCGGTATTTCTGTTACAAGATAAGAAAACTGAGGCCACCAGAAGTGACCCAGCTCCCCGGCTCGCGGAGACCGGCGCTGAAGCTCAACTCAGAACCCTAACGTACTTGTCATTCCCCCAGCCAGGAGCAGGACCTCGTCTTAATGGCACGACATTCCCTTTTGAATTCGTCCTTTCATCTTCCTCAGTTTCTTTCCTTACTTTCCGTGACTGTAACCCACCATCTAACCTTTCGCTTTACCTGGATCGAGACCAAAATTCTCGACGTGGAGCCCCTGCGATTATCCACGTGAGGCCTCTTCTGGTGACACCGGGCACTGAAACCGCCGCCATCTCTGAGAATAGTCACAAGGAGGAGCCCCGCCCCCGGCCTACAGAAACTAGCCAATCGGGTGTAAACTTAGTGGCGGATCTCTCTGTTCTTAATAAGAATCACCTCGACTCCCTTTGCATGCCGGGAATTGTAGTCCAGTAGCCTTTGCCCGCAGGGCTGGACCGGTGAAGCTCTCTCGGAGCATGACGGGAGTTGTAGTTGGGGGGCGTCCCGGGAAGGTGCCGGGTGACGCCTTCTGGTCCGGGGGCGGTCGGTCACAGAGCTCCTTGGTTGAAAGGAGGAGGAACTGACAACGGGGAGGAGGCTTTGGCGAGGCCTGGAAGGTGCGCAGCCAAGCAGGGAAGGGAGTTCGGGGTTGGGGGGCGGCCTAGGAGCGCTTCTGAAATGCTGCTGGGGTCGTGACCGCTCGGGGACCAAGGCAGGACCTGGTCAGACCCAGCCTGGAGGCCTCCCCTTCATCGGGCCTAATCTCCAACGGTCGGATAGGCCGCACCAGAGGCTCCTTTCTGTGGGCCGCCCCAGTTTCCTGCCCTGATTTCTGTCCGGGAGATGGCCTCCCCGAGCCCCTCGCTGGAGCCAAAGGTAAGTCGCCCTGTGGGTATCCCCTGTCGCTACTACTCAAGCTAGGCCCCGCTTCTCCGCCCCCCATCCCGCAGACCACCGTCCTTAGGGCCAGCGCAGTGCAAGGAAGTACCCCCTAGTGCTCTGGGGCGCGGTTCGAGAGTAAACTGACCACTGGCTCATATTTTTCCAAGAACTACTTGATAAATTAGTAATGCTCCAAACTAGCGCTCTCATTTGTAAGTTATTCTAGGTAAGGCATCATTTTTGACCATCTGCTGTGCCTTCTGCGCCTGTCATGATGTTTGGCCCCAAGATAGACGCTTAGAAAACTTCATAGAATTGAATTGAACAGGGTCGCAAGCCCGTGAGAATAAAGCATGGAGCCGGGTAATGAGGTGAAGGAAGCTTGGGGAGAATTACTAAAATTAAAATGTTAGGATATAATTATTACACCAGAAAAAGCCTTATCCTTAGGCCCCTCGCTAAGGAAGGACAGTGAACCAGCTCAGTTACCCTCTAGTCTGCTGTGCCTGTCTGTTACAGTCGGTTCCCAGAATTGGGCCCCACTTGGAACTCGTAGTTACCATGTTCCTTCTAGCCTTCCTGGCCCCGATAAGTGCTACTCTGCCGTGGTAGAATTGTCCTTGAGACAACAGGAACTGACTACAGAAATCATACTATTTCAGGGGTTGCTGACATTTGAGGATGTGGCTGTGTTTTTTACCCAGGAGGAGTGGGATTATCTGGATCCAGCTCAGAGAAGCTTGTATAAAGATGTCATGATGGAGAATTATGGAAACCTGGTCTCACTGGGTAAGAATCTGCTGTTTCTGATTAAAATATCTAAGAGGCTGTTAGAAATCAGACTCTTAAGAACACTTGGACCCAAACTGCTTTGTTCCAAACTTCTGATTCAAACCTTTCAGCCATCCATTGTTTACATGACTCTCACCCCTTGAGTTTTAGCAATGACCAAATTACGAGCCTTTCTGGCTTCCCATCCCATATTGCTCTGTACTTTTCCTCCTGGCTCATCCTCCCACTGCTTTCCTCCCACTCCTTTTCACTCTGCCTTCTGGAGCCCCTGTTCCTCTTCACATAATGTTCCTTACCCGTCCTGGCCTTCACTGAAACCTGGCACGTTCCCAAGGACACCACTTCTCTGGGAGGGGCTGCTTATTCTCCCACATCCTCTTCCTTCCCATCCTTTGTCTCCAGGCTGCAAGGGTGACGAAAGTGTTGTATGCCCAGCTTTTCAGTGCTCTTCCCAAGGGATTCATTTTCCACCTTGAAACACAATCTCTCCCCTTTGAGACCTCAGCAGTCTTGCTCTACCCACTCAATTCCTTTTCACTACCATTTGGCAACTTTTTTTGGACCCTCACACATAGACTTTGTCACATGTTTCAGAGCCCTCTTCGCTAACCCGCACCCTTGGTGATACAGTCATTATTAAGCTTCAGTCTATTTTGACCACGTTGTCTTCAGGGCTACCCCTTTTTATTCAGCAACTCATATCAATGATCACACCCTCGATTTTGTCATACCAGGCAAAACTGAAACCCCAGTATCTTATTCTTAACCAAATAAATACTCAGGGTTTATTGACTGTAACTCAATAGTGGTGATCAAAACAGACATAACCTCAAAGGGAGCTTACTTCTTACTTTTCTCCCTCTCCTACTCCTTTCCTACTAAACCTGTTCATTCTTAATGATGTTTCCTGTTCCTTGACTTCTCTGGTTTTTTCCTTCTCCTGCCTTCACTCCTCATCTCATCTATGGATCTGCATATGAGCTATCAGCAGATGCTCTTGTGCCACCTTGTCGTTATGCTCTGCCCGTTCTGCACGCTTCACATCCTGTATTGGGTGTAAAATCCGCCTTTTCTTCTCTCTTATTTGCATTGCTAAATGCACCAGGAGACATTTTTTTAACAGAAAGAATTGATGCCCTGTGTATATTCATGGCTTTTCTTTCTTCTAGTCTCCCCTGGGTTTTTACAGCTCAACAAGGTTTTATCCTTGATTTGCTCGTTCCCCTGTTCCTTCTAGTGACTATTCCAAAACATGAGTTTTCCTTGGGTCCATCACTCAGCAGTGGACCTCACCTTCTCTTTTACAGAGAACACAGAGGCCATTAAACATGAATTCTCAACTTTTTGGCCCCACATCTTGCACCCTGAAAGCTGCCCCGATCGTCTCACTTCTCTAAGTACTTATACATCAATCATCCTTTGCCTTTTTTTCCTTTAAGAAGGAATAAAGCTTTATTCCTTCTCCTCTGGTGTCTTTATGCTGATGATAGATATGTGCATGGCTCTTCCCACTGGGGGAAGGAGGAGGAAAAAGAAAAAAACTACCACTTGAGCCACAGTCTCCCTGTTGCTGCTCCCTGTAGCCTGCTACTCCTTCTCTTCGGCCAAGTTTTTGTATGTAGTTAATGTGGTCTGTCCTTTTTTCTAGGCCCCTTTCCTTGCCCCTGCCACTCACCTTAAATTGTTTAACATTGGTCTATAATGGTCCAGTTGTCAAATGCCATAGAGTCTCTTTGGACCTTGTTTTATTACACCTGTCTATAGATACTTGAAATTCTGTATTGTTTCCTTCCATTGCCCTGCGTTCTCAGACTTCCTCTCCGTCGTTGAATTTATCACTCTTTACTATAATCATTCTTTATTTTATTTCTCTAACTAGATTGATCTTCATGAGGACAATAACTATATAGTTTTTCATTTGATTTCTCCAGCACTTAGGACAGAACCAGGCGTATATTATATGCATCTTAAATATTTGTGTGCCTGAGTGAATATACTTAAAACTCATAACTTGACTAGATTATAACGTTAGCCTATAAACTAGCCCCCTGCTTCTAGTCTCTGTTTCTCTTAATATATTCTCTTTCTTGCCAACAAAATGATTTTGTGTTAGTTACCATATTTTTCAGACTATAAGATGCATTTTTTTTTCTTTTTTCTTCCCCCCCAAATTTGGGGGGGAAATGGGGGTGCATCTTATAGTACGAATGTAGCTGACTGGCTCACTGTGGGGGCAGCGGCAGTGGAGTGGGGCCACAGGTTATTAAATATTTTACCACATTTTTTGCTTCAAAATTTTTTTTCTATTTTCCTCCTTTAAAACCTAGGTGTGTCTCATGGTCCGGTGCATCTTATAGTCCTAAAAGTACGATAATTGCTTGCAGCTGCTGGTGATTCCTGATAGCTTAAAGGATAAAAATCTTGACTTCTTATCTTACGTACTAGGACCTCCCTAATACAGTCTCTGCCTGGCTTTCTAGCTTCATCTGTTGCTGGCATACTATTTCCATCTCCAGCATTATCAGCTGCTGATTTTTTTTTTTTTTTTTTTTTTATTCCATGGTGTCCTGAGTTACTGCCAACTTTATCTATGCATATGGTATCCTGGTTGATAGAGCCAGGCAAATGACCAGCCCTGCCTATCCCTACTGCTGCAAAACATGAGTGCCATATGCACAAAGGCTTGGCAGTGAGCCCATCTGTGATCTCCTACTCTCAGGCTCTCTTCTTTATTTTAGCAAAACACAGCTTTTCATCATTTATTCCGCAGTCTTTTCATCCTCCTCTATAGACTTTCCATCCCCTTGAGAGTTCCTTTGAGGAGAGAACACTGTTACTTGACTGTTCCAATCTTGTTTCTTTACTTCTAGCTTTGTAATTTTGGTTCATCATTCATGCCTTTCCTTTCCATGCTGATTTTTCTTTAAAAACTTTAATAGCTACATTGATACAGCTGGCCGCTTGATTTGTCAGTTCTTGATCCTGCAGTTCTTTCTGCTGAAATCAACTTGTTCAGTTTAATGGCTTCTCTTTGCCATTTCCTTGCCTTCTCTCTGTTTCCTCAGCTACCATAATATTATAAAACTGTTTGGTTAAAGATTATAGAGATCAACCTAAGCTAGCTTAAGCCAACAAGCGAAGTTATTATAGGGACATAGATGACTCATGAAATATACTAGCAGGATTGCAACTGGGCATCAGAAAAGAACGAGAGCCAGAAATTGGATCACTCAGGAAGTCGGGAGTTAACTCTGTCTTTGTGCTCCGTTTCTCCCTGACAGAATAGTCTTTCCTCCTGCGTTCACCTGCTTTTGTCCCTTTAGCTTCTGACCTGATAGGTTACAATTCTAGTCACATTCAGGCTAGCAGTTTCAGTTTTAATTCCAAATTCCTGGGAGAGAGACCCTTTGAGTCAGTTGTCTACCATAGACAAATTAGATGTGCTCACAAGATGGGAACACACAAGTATGGCCAATAACCCAGAGGTGAGTGTAGCTACCAAACCCAGAGCTAATGGATGGTCATTTCTGGGCCGCTCCATGCGGAAGCCTAGATCCACTCATCTCTTCGCCTCTCTGACTGACCTGTTTACTTTTATGCCAGTGCCTGTCTGTTTCATTTATTTTAGCAATATTTTATATTTTATGTCTGTTAAGATAAGTCATTCTCTTACATACCTTTTCAGGATAACTAGTTTTCTGCATTCTTCTGGTTGAAATTTAGATTCACTGATGATTTTTTAGTTGGTTCACAGGGTTTTGAATGCAGTTAGGTTCATAGACTGGTTTGGGAAGAATTAAGATCCTTGTAATATTGAATCTCTCTAGCAATTCAGGTGACTATTTAACTGTCCTTAATGTCCTTCAGAAAAATTTAATGGACAATTTTTATGGATCTTACACTTCTGTTTCTTTTTTTTACTACATTTTATTGATTATGCTATTACAGTTATCCTGATTTTCCCCCCTGTGCTCCCTTCCACTCAGCACCCCCCACTCCCCAAGCAGTTCACCTACCCTTGTTTATGTCCACAGTTCGTACTTGTGAGTTCTTTAGCTACTCACTTTCCGACACTGTACTTTACCTCCCCATGGCTATTCTGTAACTACCTATTTGCACTTCTTAGTCCCCTCACCTCTCACCCATTCTCCCCACCCCCTCCCATCTCTTTATTTTTAATCTTTGTATTTTAATTACGGTGTGTCTTGGGGTGCGCCTTTTTGGGTCCATCTTGTTTGGGGCTCTCTGTGCTTCCTGGACTTAGATGTGTATTTCCTTCACCAAATTAGGGAAATTTTCTTTCATTATTTTTTGAAATAGATTTCCAATTTCTTGCTCTTTTTCTTCTCCATGGGCACCCCTATGAAGTGAATGTTGGATTGCTTAAAGTTGTCCCACAGGCTGCTTACACTATCCTCATTTTTTTAGATTCTCTTTTCTTGTTCTGATTGGTTGTTTTTTGCTTCCTTATGTTCCCAATCATTGATTTGATTCTCAGCTTCATCCACTCTGTTGCTGTTTCCCTGTAAATTGTTCTTTATTTCAATTAGTGTGTCCTTCATTTCTGACTGGATCTTTTTTATGCTGTTAAGGTTCTCACTAAATTCCTTGAGCATCCTTATAACCAGTGTTTTGAACTCTGCATCTGGTAGATTGCTTCTCTCCATTCCATTTAGCTCTTTTTCTGAAGTTTTGATCTGTCCTTTCATTTGGGCCATGTTTCTTTGTCTCCTCATTTTGCAGCCTCCCTCCGTTTGCTTCTATGTATCAGGTAGAGCTGTTTTGACTCCCAGTCTTGGTAGTGTGGCCTAATGTAGTAGGTGTCCTGTAGGGCCAATGGCACTGCCTCCCCTATCACCCAAGCTGGGTATTCAAGGTGCACCCTTTGTGTGGACTGAGTACACCCTCCTCTTGTAGTAAAGTCTTGGTTGCTGTTGACAGATCAATGGGAGGGACTTACACAGGCCAGTCAGCTGCAAGGATTGGCTGTGACCACTTACCAGCATCCTCTGCCCTCCATGGAGGCTCAGCTGTGCGGGGGCAGCGTGGCAGTACTCCATAGTGGTCTATAGCTGTGGCCAGGGTGCGGTGGCCCTGGGGTTTTCCAGGTGGTACAGGCCAAGGTCGACTGCCATCTGTGTTTTGCCTAGGGCTACCCTGCCTGAGCTATAAAGCAATCTGAGATGGCTGCTACTTATGCTGGGCTTAGAGATTTTCAGGCAAAGACAAGCTGTGAATCTAGGCTGCTGATTCTGGGCCTGGGGCTCACTGAAGCCAGCTGCTGCTTGTCGAGAGGATTTAGGAAGTTGTGAAGCATGATCCAAGATCAGTGGTTCATATGGAAAAGCAGCTTGGGTGGGCCTGTAAGTTGAGTGTAAGTCTGGAGATCTCCAAGGCAGGTTAAACAGTGTTAGCCAGGTTGATGGAATCTTAGATATGTACCAGTCTGCCGGCTCTGCGGGGAGGGCCCAGCAAAGGGACAATGATCTTTACTCACCTTGATGCCCAGACACCTCAGCCTCCCCCTGCATGCCACTGGTGCCCGTCAAGCTGACTCCTGGGTGCTGGAGCCCAGAGTGAGTGAGTGAGTCTAAGTAAGTGAGTCCATGTGTGGATTCTTTAAGAGGAACTACTTGGGGCTCCAGCAGTTCTTCTACCAACTCAATCCCCACTGGTTTTCACAGCCAGAAGTTGTGGGGACTTGTATTCTTGGCACTGGAACCCTGGGCTGGGGGGCCTAATGTGAGGCTGGGACTCCTTGCTCCCAAGATATGCCTCCCAAATTTTTATCCACAACATGTGGATCTGGGACCAGCCCATTCCACAATTGTGCCTCTCCTACCAGTCTGGATTGACGTGGTTTGGTTTCTTTAATTCCATAGGTGTCAGACTTCATTCAACTCAATTTCTGTCAGTTCTAAGCAATGGTGGTTTTATATTTTAGTTGTAATTTTGTTGTGGTTGTGCAAATGCCATGCCATCTTGACCAGAAGTCCTTTATACTTTTCTTATTAGATTTATTTCTAGGTTTTTTGTGGTTTTGTTATTATCATGAAGAACATATTTCATTTTTCTATAATATTTCTATAAAATGTTTTTTCTTGGTAGTAAGAAATGGCATTTATTTTGTATATTAGTTGCCATTGCTATTTCATTTAATCATTTTAGGAATTTTAGTAGACATTCATATCAGTTGCAAATAATGATAATCTTTTCTTATTCTTTTGAATAAACCCTCTGGAACAATATCTGCTGAGTAAACATAAAGAGACTTTCCCTTCGTATGAGGAAGAGACAAACACACACAGTTATAAGTGCAGTGTAAAGATAGCTTTAATGGAGTTGTGGACAAGGGCTAGTAATAAATAAACAGAACACCTAAATCTGTCAAGTGGAGATAGTGAAGGCTTTCTAGAGAAACTATTGCTTTGAATTGAATCTTAAAGAGAAACCGAGAAACCAAGAGTTTTCCAGCTAAATGCTGGGGGTCATTTAGTAAACAAAATGTGCAGTGAAGTGGCACAAAAGACCATAGCACAGGCAATTAGCCCAATTAAATTGTGATATAGTAGGTAGCAGGTTGAACTGCAACCTAGAGACCATATCATGAAGTATCATAGGGCAGGGAGCTTTGATTTGATTTTAGAAGTGATGGAGTGCTAGTGAATCTACAGATGGTGACATCAACAGAGTATGAAGATCTCTCTGGATTCAGTGAAGTAGATGTCGTGTGAGGGCAGCCAAGATCAGAGCCAAGGATTATTAGGTGGCTTTTGCAGTAATCCAGGGAAAGCATGGTTGTGAGGGTAAAAAAGAAGTTAGATGCTGGAGGGTAGCATTATTAATTTTTGTAACTGATTAGTGGTAGGAAAAATAGAGAAATCTAGGATGATTTCCTGCTCTGGGACTTCAGGGTGATGGATAACAGTGCCTTTCAAGAGATGATTAGCGGTGGAGATGGACATGAGAGCAGAGGATGATGATCATTTCAGCTGTGAGCCCTTTTGAGACATGTAAGTGACAATACCCAGAGAGTTATGTATAATGAGATGGTGCGAACATGGGTAACAATAACCTGAAACAGTGGACAAAGGAAGAGAAATTCATTAGGGAAATGTATTAGAAAAGGCCCAAGAAGTAGGGAGAGAACTAGACAAATAAATAAATGAAATATTTTAAAAACATAGAGAAGGATTTCAGGTTCAGGATATATTTGTATGTTGGTAGGAAGGTTTCAATGGAGAATACAGATTGAATAAAAAGGAAAAATGGTAATAATTGAACAAGTTCCCAGAGGCAAGTGGGATCAAGAGAGGGTAGCTGGATTAGCCTTGGGTAGGAATGGGACATATGTTCATGTACAATTGCAGATAATTTATAGATAGGGAGCAGAGAGTTGAAGGAGTTGTCCTGTCCTTTTTCATTGTGTGAAGGGAAAACAGCCCACCAAAAGTGAATTTGAAGGAGAACACTGTAAGCAGCCTAAGTAGAAGTAAAGTTTCTAGTAGTTTGCTAGGAGAATAAGTTTTGGGGGAATAAAATAACTTAATGACTGGTGGGGGAAGTAAGTGAAAAGAAAATTTGAAGATGACTTCCCAGTTAGAAGACTAGAAAATTGAGAGAAAAGAGGAACTAGTGAAGTTATCCAACAGGCAGCAAGAGGTAGAAAATCATGAAAGAAGTCAGAGGCAGGTTTAAGTGTCCCGTATGCTACTTAGTTACATCATAGACCTTTATGTTGTCTTTCTTCCAACACGTGCAAGCTTTTCATTTCTCAGATGTCGTGCAGATTCTCATTTGGAACTGAATGGTTCCAACTTGAGTCCTAATATCTTTAGAGGACTGAGAATCATATGTATGTGAAGAATGTGGTATGATTTATGGTAGGTGAAGTCATAAGCTATCACAGACTCTCTTTTTCATTTTTTTCTATTACCTCTGACCATGTCTCTTTGTATTTATTATTCTGGTTTTCTACGTGATAGACTCCATATCACTTCAACCCATTGTGTTTGTTAAAACCCATTTTGTATTTTGATACAAGAACTGCTTTTTATTTATTTTTTTATATTATTTTCTTTGTCCATTTATACTCATTGTCCATTCCATTTAGTAGGAGACTCCATGTCTTATCTCTGAATTCTGGCTCGTTACAGAGTGCTTGGAATATTCATCATTGCAATAAATAAGTTCTTATTAATAAATGAATTCTTGCTTTCCCTGGTTTTTGCTTTTGGTCGTTCTCAGTGTCATTTTATGCATTCTTTTTTGTCAAGTTATTTGGTCTGCTCGCTTTCCAATAATGCTATCTTATTGTACATTTTCCAGAACCTACTGTTTTCTTCCCATGTTATTCTTTCTACCTCGGTGGACCGGTTCATCCCACCCCTGCTTGGTTTATTGCTTCGTTTATCCACCTTACCATGAGTAGTTTACTATTGATTTACAACGGTCCTTCTTCTCAACTCTGCTTGCAACTGCAGACTCATTCTTGGCCTTTTCGTAAACACTCTTTTCATATCCATTCTCCATGAAAAACAATTGCATCAGATAACTAATTAGAATGGTATTTACATAGTTTGCACTCTTTGCCAGGTACTGGGTACTGTTCTAAAAGCTTTATGTATATGAACTAATTTAATCCTCAAAACAATACTGTGAGACAGTAAGCCACATTTGATATAGTAGGTTAGTTTATCTTAATTATATTGATTTATCTGAATTATCTCATTTTTCTGACAGTTTCTTTTTACTAGGAAAGGGCCTGGCTGATGTTTCTGTTCTCTATTTATTATTCCAGATGTTTTAAACAGAGATAAGGATGAGGAGCCAGCTGTGAAACAAGAAATTGAAGAAATTGAGGAGGAAGTGGAATCAAAGGGCATAATAGTTACAAGAATCAAAAGTGAAACTGACCAGGATCCCATGTGTAGAGAAACCTTTGAACTTGTTGGTAGGTTAGATAAACAGAGAGGAATCTTCTTATGGGAAATACCAAGGGAATCTTTGACCCAGGAACAGAAAATGTTCAGAGGAAACACTAACATTATTCGTAAGAGACCTAACTCAGAAGAGAAATGCCACAAATGTGAAGAGTGTGGAAAGGGTTTTGTCCGCAAGGCCCATTTCATTCAACATCAACGGGTCCACACTGGTGAGAAACCCTTTCAGTGCAATGAATGTGGGAAAAGTTTTAGTCGCAGTTCCTTTGTCATTGAACATCAGAGAATCCACACTGGGGAGAGGCCCTATGAGTGTAATTACTGTGGAAAAACCTTTAGTGTGAGCTCCACCCTTATTAGACATCAGAGAATCCACACTGGAGAGAGACCCTATCAGTGTAATCAGTGTAAACAGAGCTTCAGCCAGAGGAGGAGCCTTGTGAAACATCAAAGGATCCACACAGGCGAGAAACCCCATAAGTGTAGTGACTGTGGGAAGGCCTTCAGTTGGAAGTCACACCTTATTGAGCATCAAAGAACTCACACTGGTGAAAAACCCTATCACTGTACCAAATGTAAAAAGAGTTTTAGTCGAAATTCATTACTAGTTGAGCATCAGAGAATTCACACTGGAGAAAGACCCCATAAATGCGGTGAATGTGGGAAAGCCTTTAGATTAAGTACATACCTTATACAACACCAAAAAATCCACACTGGCGAGAAGCCTTTCCTTTGTATTGAATGTGGAAAAAGCTTCAGTCGGAGCTCATTCCTTATTGAACATCAGCGGATCCACACAGGTGAAAGACCTTATCAATGCAAAGAGTGCGGGAAAAGCTTCAGTCAGCTTTGCAATCTTACTCGTCATCAGAGAATCCACACGGGAGATAAACCCCACAAGTGTGAGGAATGTGGAAAAGCCTTTAGTAGAAGCTCAGGTCTTATTCAGCATCAGAGAATTCACACCAGAGAGAAGACTTACTCGTACAATGAAACTAAGGAAAGTTTTGATCCAAACTGCAGTCTTGTTATTCAGCAGGAAGTCTTCCCGAAGGAAAAATCTTACAAATGTGATGAATGTGGGAAAACGTTTAGTGTCAGTGCTCATCTTGTCCAACATCAAAGAATCCACACTGGTGAAAAGCCCTACTTATGTACTGTCTGTGGGAAAAGCTTCAGTCGGAGCTCGTTTCTTATCGAGCATCAGAGGATCCACACTGGTGAGAGGCCTTATCTGTGCAGGCAGTGCGGCAAAAGCTTTAGTCAGCTGTGTAATCTTATCCGGCATCAGGGTGTTCACACAGGTAACAAGCCCCATAAATGTGATGAATGTGGGAAGGCCTTTAGCCGGAACTCAGGCCTCATTCAGCATCAGAGGATACACACAGGAGAGAAACCTTATAAGTGTGAGAAGTGCGACAAAAGTTTTAGTCAGCAGCGCAGCCTTGTCAACCATCAGAAGATCCACGCGGAGATGAAAACCCAAGAAACCCATGAATGCGATGCTTGTGGTGAAGCCTTCAATTGCCACATATCTCTTATTCAGCATCAGAAGTTGCACACTACATGGATGCAGTAAACAGAGAGAAATATTTAAGCTTAGTTTGACTTGAGACTAGCTACCGAAGTGCAGTTTCAATATTGCTCAACATGAGTCGAATTTAGTAAAGCAGATTATCTTTGGCCTTAGGCAAATGGTTTCTGAAGATTCTGTGAATAGTGGACGATTGCCCACAGGCATTTGAAGACTTCCATTACTCTCTTTTTTTTCTTTTGATGACTTAGTAATTTATTTAAGCATCTTTTTTACACATTTTTCAGGTTAAACCTGAGTTCAGAGCACTTGGTTATAATAATGAAGGGGGAATGATAAAGTTGCATTGGTACAAGGGAGCCAGAGCCACCAATGTTAGGAAACTGGAATAATTATTCAGAGTCCTCTGCCACCATCTTATATGGTAATTCTTTCAGTTCCATGATATGTTTTGCTATGCATGCCAAAGTCCAGTTATTGAACGTATGATGTTTTCAAGGAAACAGCCAGATTTGTTTTGAAACTGATAGACAAAGTTTTTGTCATTGTTTAAGCCAGTTGTTTGGCACCTGAGTTAAAGAAAGCAGTTCCAATGCCTTGTGGTTCTCAGAAATGTGAAATGAGTGGACTATTAGTTTTACAAAGATGATGTAACAAACCTAGCAAAGGTGTTACTGAGTAATCTTTGGCAGTGCCTTTTTTATTTTCAAGATGGGCCCAAAAAGGTTAGAGGAGGACACTGTTCTTTTTTGTGCCCTCCCATCTGTGAAAGATATTTGTAGTCTTACACAAATGACCTTATTCCTTCACTACCAGTAGCATGTGAAAGTGTACATACTTTGATTGCTGGGAATTGGAAATAAAAAAACCTGGAGTCTATGTTAGGAAGCTGAGTTATTTTGGTATTGCTTTGGTTTTTATAGTAACTAGACTTTGCATGCAATTTTTAAAATCTTTATTTCTGGTTCTAGGGCTTCCCTTAGTTAATGGTTATTATAAACCTATTAATTCATCTGTTTTAATCATTAAACCAGTTTTGTTTTTTGCTTTGTGTAAGACTTCTTTGTTACTTTAGTGTAAAATCTGTCAAATATATTACTAATATATCAAGGATTTAAATGAAATTGCTCTCACTTTTTCTACCTGTGAGACAACAGAGATGTCCAGAGGTAACTGGAATTGTGGGTGTGGTGCACAGGAAAGTATCTGGGCTAGCAATTAAGAATTCACCTGTGTTTAGACACAGAAATGAATTAAGATTTAATGAGAGGATAAAGCCAAAAAAAAATCCAGAAATGGAATCCTGAGGCCCACTTTTGCTGTCGGGTGGGCAAGATGCAAAGCGGACTGAGGGAGGAACATCCAGAAGCTGGATGGAAAACCCAATGTGTAGTGATGGTTGCTGTCGGAAACTGACCTGGAAGGGTGCTGTGCAGATAATCAGGGAAGGGTTGAAGAGTGTCCTTTAGATAATTAGGAAGTCAAGGGGTTCTCTAAGAGCAGCTTGCAAATTTGGGAAGAGCCAGTTTTCAAGGGGTTTAGTATCTGCAGAGTGTAAGTCATCAGTTCCCAAACACCAATTTATGGCTGTTCTACACTCACATGGTGAAAATGAGGAACATATAGTATGTTTAAAAAACAACCTAAATTTATTAAAGACCATTTTTGAAATTATGCACTTTTTTTAATAATTAAAAACTCTTGTGAAATAATAGTAATTTTAGATGATGCTCGTTGAATGTCTTTAGTTTTAAAAAAAGGCCTTTTTAAATTATTATTCTTACCCACTTAATTTTACTGGTCTCTAAAAGGGAATAAAAGGTAGATTGTCTGAAACTATAAAGAGGGATATAGGTCAAGATTAAAGAAAACTTTGAGTGTTTCCCATTCATTCTGGAAAGCCAGTTAAAGGAGGTTGAAGATGAAAGAAAGCAGGTGGAAATTAAGTTACTATATAAGCTAAAATTAATTCTAGCACCAGGGAAGAATTTTCTTTGGAGGCTTTTTCCCTCCAATTTGGTTAAAAAAAAAAAAAAGTGTGTAGAAATAGAATATTTGAGAAGACCCATTTTCAAAAAATAGTCATGTTTTGGAGTCAAAACATAGTTTTGACTGTTGGGGCATTTAAGAGCCTCACTAATGATGAAGGTTTGGAGGTGCAATGGGTAGAATAGAAGAGAGAACCAAACAAAAACTTGGGGCATGCTTGTGGGAGTCTTTATAGGGTGTAGCTGAAATAAAGGACTGAATTTTTAGTGGAATTACTTGAATTCCTCTTGGAAATAACATGAGACAATTTTGAAGGAAAATCAGTTATAGGAGATGAAGCAAAATATTAGTAGACGTATTCAGGTTTTTCAGAGAACCGATAAACCAAAAGGATGGATAGCTAGGCAGATGATGGATGGGTGGATAGAGGACAGACAGACAATGGGCATTGGCTCATGCGAATATGGAGCTAAGAATTCCCACAATGCATCTGCTGTCTGTAAACTGGAGAACCGTGAAAGCCAGTGGTATAGCTCAGTCCAAGTCCAGTGGCCCAAGAACCAGGAGCACTGACATACAAAGACAGGAGAAAATGTCCCAGTTTAGGCGGAGAGCAAATTTGCCCTTCATCATTTCACTGGTTTCAGGCCCTCAATGATTTAGATGCCCATCAGCATTGGTGAAGGCAATTTTCATTTAGTCAACAGATTCAAATGCAAATTTCTTCCAGGAACAGCCTCACACACATACCCAGAAATAATGTTTTACCAGCGTCCCTTAGCCCAGTCGAGTTGAGACAAAATTACCAGTAATTATCACAGTGCATAACATTAAAACAAGCAGGTAAAGGGAGTCTGGTGGAATTTTTTTTTCATGGAAATCACTGTATTTCATTTCTCTAATTTTGATGAGGCATTGCACTTTCATATGTGTTCCTGAAGGAGGATGTCAGCAAATCTAAGGCATGCCCAGTTGAGCATGATACATGCATTATAAATCTCAACTTTTTTAAAGTAAATTTAATTGATTATGCCATTACAGTTTTCCCAATTTCCCCCCTTGATCCCCCTTCTGCCCTGCACCCCAAACCCTCCAGCATCCCCCACCTTAGTTCATGTCCATGGCTTGTACATACAAGTTCTTTAGCTTCTCTGTTTCCTATACTATTCTTAACTTCTCCCCATCTATTTTATGCCTACCAATTATGCTTCTTATTCCCGGTACCTTCCCCCTCATTATTCCCTTTCCTTTCCCCACTGAAAACCCTCCATGTGATCTCCAGTCTAGTTCTCTGGTTCTGTTCCTGTTCTAGTTTGCTTACTTTTTTTGTTTTTTAGGTTCAATTATTGATAATTGTGGGCTTGTTGTCATTTTACTGTTCATAGTTTTTTATCTTCTTTTTCTTAGATAAGTCCCTTTAACATTTTCTATAAGGGCTTGGTGATGATGAACTCCTTTAACCTGACCTTATCTGGGAAGCACTTTATCTGCCCTCCCACTCTAAATGATAGTTTTGCTGCATAGAGTAATCTTGGATGTAGGTCCTTGCCTTTCTTGACTTCAAGTACTTATTTCCCAGTCCCTTCTTGTCTGTAAGGTTTCTTTTGAGAAATCAGCTCATAGTCTTACAGGCACTCCTTTGTAAGTAACTCCTTTTTATCTTGCTGTTTTTAAGATTCTCTCTTTATCTTTAATCTTGGGTAACTTAATGATGATGTGTGTTTCTCCTTGGTTTGTTTCTCCTTGGGTCCAATTTCTTTGGGACTCTGAGCTTTCTGGACTTCCTAGAAGCCTATTTCCTTCTCCAGATTGGGGAAGTTTTCCTTCATTATTTGTT
The DNA here is from genome assembly GCA_004027475.1 of Anoura caudifer. NCBI lineage: Eukaryota > Metazoa > Chordata > Mammalia > Chiroptera > Phyllostomidae > Anoura > Anoura caudifer. Next base: position 229,280 of record PVKU01000785.1, on the reverse strand, counting down.
CAAATAAGTGTTGAACTTCTTGCTCTTGTTCTTCTCCTGGCACCCCTGTGATTCTGATGTTGGAATGCTTATAGTTGTCCCAGTGGTTCCTCAGCCTCTCCTCATTTTTATGAATCTTGTTTCTTCATTCTGTTCCAGTTGGATGTTTATTTCTTCCTTCTGTTCCAAATTGTTGACCTGAGTCCTGGTTTCCTCCCCTTAACTGTTGGTTTGCTGTACATTTTCCTTTATCTCACTTTGCATAGCCTTCACTTCTTCCTTTATTTTGCTTCCATACTCAATCATTTCTGTGAGCATCCTGATTAACAGTGTTTTGAACTCAGCATCTGATAGGTTGACTATCTCCTCATGGCTTAGTTGTTTATCTGGAGTTTTGATCTGGTCTGTCATTGGGTCATATTTCTTTGTCTGGGCACAACTGTTAGTTTGTAAAGTGGGCAAGGCCTTAGGTACTCGCCAGAACGAGGCAACCCATGTCACTGGGTTATGGCGCTGTATGTGGGGGAGGAGTCAGAGAGGAGAAAGTGCCACTTGCTCAGTTCTTGGCCAGCTCTAGCCCCACTTTGCAATGAACTCTCTTGTGTGAGACTGAGAGTTTCTCTCACCGTGGCAACCCCACAGTAGTTTATAGCTAGCTTTTAGTCTTTAGTTTCCCATTCAACTAGCCCTGCCTCTCCCCACACAGTCCACCACCTTGCTCAGTCCTCTCAGCCAGCCCCACCTCACCTGCGTGCACTGCCGCCTTGCCATGAGTCCTCTCCATTCAGTTGCCCATCTCCCATCTTCACCCCTCCTATCAGTCTGGGTGAATGTTTAACTCCTTGGTTGTTGGAGTTCCATACAGTTTGATTTTCTGGCACTTCCGGTTATTTATTATTTTTAGATTGGTCGTTATCCTTCTTTTGGTTGTGCGAGGAAGTGAAGTGTTTCTACCTACACCTCCGTCTTGGTAGGAACTCCAAATTTCAACATTTTCTTTAGTCCAGATATTCCGATCACTTTTTAAAAGTTACCATTCTTAACCTTTCACCTTGACCTCCTTCAAAAGTGTTGGCCTTTGGTGATCGATGGGGGTAGATGGATTGATTTTTTTTAAATTAAAGTCATCTCTATTGCCATGCATGATGCATGGACAAACAGAAGGATAGAAATATATATTTACTGACCAACTGATCCAAGTTTAATTAATGTATAATTTCTAAATACCTGCCAAGTGCTATATTAATGCTATGAGTATTAGTTGCATCACGCAGTCCTTTATCTTCTATGAGACTTGAGGGAGTAAATAGCCAAATGCATATCATAAAGACTGAGGGGAAATCACCTAACTTTCAAAAACAGTTTTCACACATTTTGCACCCATAATACATAGTGCATATCTCTGCCTGTGCTACCTCCTGTTCACAAGCCACATTCTCAAGAACACTCTTCTCATGTCTACCCAGGACAGTCATTGCATCCCTGGAAACAAGAACTGCCCTCTGATTTCTTTGCCCTGTGAATTCCCCTCGGATAAAAACAGGGCAGGCCAAGGAAAAGCTGAAAGTGGCTGCAGAAAGATGCCTTGGCCTTGGGTATCTTAAGAGGACAGGGTAGATTTCTCTGACAGCTGTGCCCTTGGGCTACAGCCTAGCCCTGGTTCTGATTGCTAGAACTGGTGCTATTAGAAGATGTTCTGTGTTTCCTTGTGCTACTGTGCTCTAAGAGCTGAGTCTATGCATGTTTGTAAGCCTCTTTTTGAGAACTAGATGTTGAATTATTTTGAATTTTCATTTGTCCCAGTACTTGCCTCTTGAGTTGGAATAAAACAGAGACTTTATTAGGATGGTAAATAGCAATGCTGCATAAGGAGAATTTGGTTGTTTTCCTCCGTATAATGATGTGCTCACTCACCGACTTCTACCAAGAGGCCTGGCCCTATGCTGGATTGCTATTATATAGGCAGCTGGTTCCCGGTTTCCTCCCAATCTTCTGCATGCTAAAAAATAATTTTCAGTAATACTCTTTTATCATAGTATTCACTGTGCAAAAATTATTCACATGACCCTATTTCTAATTACATCCACACAAGACTTTCCACAATATCTTTACCTGATCTCTCCTTCCCCTCCACTGTGTCACTCCACTTGGCCTCACCATTCTGGTCAAATTTCCTGCAATTTCTTCAACATGTATAATCTGTACTCGAGTCAGGACACAGTTAATTCATCTTCACAGGTGCCTTGATCATTCGTCAAGAGCCAAGTGACAGGAAAAATGCTTATTCACAGCTTAGGTTATCTGACACTACACAAAACACTGCCAACCTCGCTACAGCAGCCCTGTTTTACAGATGAGGGAAAGGGCTCAGAGAAACGAAGCATGTTTCCCGAAATCATATAACTAGCAATAAACTGCCTGCAACTCACCTCACCTTTGTAAAGAATTCCTTTCCCTTTGCTCGCAGCTCCTGGCCCATGTCACTGCAGTTTAGCACATGCTTGTGAATCAATTTGTTTCCTAACTGCATCCTTGTTTTCCTCATCTAAACAGTAAGCGCACAAAGACCATGTAGTATCTTTACAGCGCTGAGCATACAGTAGGCGCTGCATGCATACTTGTGGGCTGATTTTATATGTTTACGTATGTTGATGTCCAGTACTAAGTGCTAGGCTATTTTAAGAGGCTTGGGACAGATTGTGTTACAACTAGAAAAACATGTTCTTTGAGTAATGGGAAGAGACCTGTGACCAGCTGTGTTGATCTTTGCCATTATTCCTATCTCTTAATTCATCCTCTCCAGAAAATAGGTTTACGTAGGGAATTGGTAGTATTACAGGAGTCCTCAGGCTCTAGTGCACGTGGGAAATTCTGCTTGTCACCTAGAAGCGTGGTAGATACTGTTCTAAGGGAAGGTTCACAATTCTTTATCTGAAAGCCTTAAGGGAAGGGCCTATGTGTTTTGGAAACCAGAATTTCTCAGATTTGGGGGAGTAAATATAGTTCTTATGCTATATGGTATATACTTCCTCTGTGGGTCTGATTCAACACCTACAATCAATCACATTAAAACTCTGCATCCCATCAAGTGGAATACAGAGGACAGCCTTGCGTCAGGTTTTGCCACCAAATAATTTGCTGCAAACTTTTGGTTTTCAGAGCTTTTTGGATTTCAGAGTTGTGAATAAGGGGTTGTGAACCTGTTACTGAGATGTATTGACTCATTTAATTTCTCAATAATTTGTGTACTTTATTTTGGAGATGAAACACTGAACCACAGAAAGGCTATATAACGTGTCCAAGGTCACAGGGCTAGTAAGTGACAGAGCCAGCGTTCGAACCTAGGCTGTCTGACTCGAGACCTTGTGCTTTTCACCATGGAGGGCACTGCCTCCCAAGAGGACTTTGCAAATCACACTGGCCTCACCTACTGGTTATGTGGCCTCGGACAACGTCCTTAGCACCCTGGACCCCAGTTTCCTCCCCTGTTGCTATGAATGAAATGTAGATGTCAGGAGGAGTCTTTCACTCCAGGAGAGCCAAATCAGGGGGACTTGAAGTCCCTTTTATGCTTTGCCTAAAGCCTACTCCAAGGTTCCTGCAAGTTTCTAGAGAGTTATATTCTCATGATCACAGTCAGCTTTGGCTGCTAAATTCACATTATGAATCATCATGAATCGTCTCATTAGCTTGTTTATATAAAGCGTGATGTAGACGCATATGTGAAACTTGGCTCTTCCTACCAAGACACATATCTTTAGAGAGCTTGATATCTCTCCCCCTTCTTAAAAGTCCTTTAGCCACCTCCCCACAATTCCACGTTGCCATAGTTTCCCCCTGCCTCCTCCCTTCCACCTCCCACCCCGCTTTCTCATTTCTTCCTTTCTCCTCCCTCTTTTCCTTACCCCACCCCTCCCTTCTCTCCCTCTCCCTCTTCAGACCAAAAACAAACTCTTCTTTTTATTCCTTCCAGCATTTAGTAATTTTTTGTGGCTTTGGCTTTGATACTCATGCCTTTAAGGCACAGGTGGCAAACACAAGGCCTGAGGGCTGAATCCCACCCTCCACCTTATCTTATCTAGCCTCGCACCTTGTTTCTACCTGGCGGCAGTACCAGCTCCTTGCCCTTAGTTAAGGAGTTGTTTCATCTATACAGTCCTAAAATTACATTCAGCTCCTTGAAGGCAACCGTGAGGCTGATGTGGCTCCTGGCGAAAATGAGTTTGACACCTCTGCTTTAAGATATTATCTTGTCCCTGTGAATCATCAGAGTATTTTCTTACACACTGTCAGTTCCTTTTGGAAGAATTTCTTTCCTTTTCACACCTTGTGATGTCCAGCCTAGGTGCCCTCATCTCCATTTCTGTGCCCAGCCAAACCAACAGACTCTCCTCCCACTTTTCAACCCCTGTTCATGTTTCCTGCTTAGCTGCCTGAGCTTAATTGTCTGGTATACAAATGCCATGGCTGCCCTAAAGCGGAAAGTTTTCTTAATTACTTTCAGTGCCTAGTACCGGGTTTTATTTTTAGTTGGTGTTCAATAACTACTAGAATAAATCTGACAAAGTACCAAAAGCTAGGAAGCCATTAATATGTACAGTGAGTGACCACGCAGTCAATAGAAATTGAAGTCTGTAGTTTCATAACCCTTGTCTTCAGATTACTCTAAGTGGAGGAAATTGCTTGGCTTGAGATTTCAAAGGCAACTGTAGTGCTTTAGTATGGAAAATACATCAGATGATAACCAGGAAAAATGCATTATATAAACCCTTACTCTCAGGGAGATGTAATTAAGCCTTGACCGAAAGATATAAATAACTCAATTTTGATTATAAATTCATGTTCAACCCATAAATAAGAATCTAAGCAGTTTTTCTACAACAGAGGGTCAGCGGCGCTGAGTCAGCTCTAGATTGAAGTGCTCTGCCAGAAGAGCTTTGCCACAACAGATGTTGCTAGCTTTTTAGGACAGTTTAACACATGGTAGGAGCTTAAGTAGTTGCTGATGGAATGAACTGGTGCAGTAAGAAAAGTAGAGGACCGACTCTGGCGGCAGCGGGTTGATGAGCTCTGCCTGCTGTCCTTGCCCTTCCTGCTTCCCTGGCTCTGGGTTCGTTATAGGAGAAATAGGAGACCTGAGTGCTAATCGCTTAGCTCTACCCTCCCTAAATGTGTGACTGTCATCCAGTAACTTTACTGCCCTAAGTTTGGTTTTATCATCTGTAAAGCGAAAGAAAGCCTTGGGCTAAAAGACCTGTAAGGCTCTAAGGTAGATCTGAGTTGCTTGTATGGATACAGTTGTCTTTATAAAGCACTACAGGTACATGGAAATATTCAAATGTTCTAGAGGCACATGATAAGTAAATTATTACATGTAATTTATAAAAATATAACCTGTATATACCATGCACAAATGATAACTTCTTCCTTGCACTTCAGTCCCAGGTCTTTCTCCTCAGAAGGCGGCCTTTTGGACTAGTTCTGTTTTAGTCCTCTACGTAATACGCTTACGCCTCTATTTCCTAATTTATCAACTCTAAGCAGTATAATTTATCTTCGTGCTCTTCGAGGCAAAGAATTTGGTTTACTACCTTCCCTATATTTTAATTATAGGTATGAATATTTTACTGATTTGTATCTATTTCCTTCATTACTGTAATAGACCTAAAGCGCTATTCCTTAATCTATCAATTTTCAGTAGAGTTATGACTCCCCACTAAGTGAACTAGTCTCCCTTTGCCTTCCTCCACTTCTCCTCCCCCTTCAATTTCCCGCCTGCTATCAGTTAAATCATCACTATTTCACCAAAATCATTGCTTTTATGTCACTCTAAGTTATCATGTTCAAATTCTCTTTCGTAACTACGGTTGTCTTTAATGCTTTTTCTATAGGTAAATTTTGAAAATGGAAAGCCAATAAAGCATAACTATGTGAATATTTTTTACTGCAAAATAAATAGCCTGCTTGGGTGTGCAGAGGAAGATGCAGTCCTGTGTCGTCAGGCCTGGGCCACTGGACGAGGAACGCTCGGAGCAACACAGTCTCATGGATTCTCTCATTGCATGCCACGTGTTTCCCAAAATCCTTTCACATTTTAGCTTGCTTCAAATTATAAACGGCTTTCACGTTTGGATAGCCTGAAACTTGAAATCTAGATTGGTCATTCTCAAACTTGGCTGTACGTTGGAATCATCAAGAAGATTTAAGAAGCCCTGACACTTAGAGGATCTGACATTAAGAGTTTCTGATTTGATTGGGCTCACAGAATGTGGACGAGGCATCTGCGCTTTTTTAATTTTCCAGGGGATTCCAAATGGTAGCTAAAGTTGAAGAGCCTGATTATAATGTCAGTCTCATCTAGTAGAGTCAATGGTAATGGAAAAAAAAAAAAAGTAAAACCCAATACCAGCTGAAGTTTGTATTTTATTTTATTTTATTTTTTTTGGTTGTATCTGTCTCCTTCATAACCTACCACTCCTAAGGTTGTTTAATAAGACACACTTCTCTGCCCTCAGCTTCTGAGATGTTTCATTTGGTAGTTGTTATTTGGATGGAGAGTTGAATTTGTTTTAAAGTCTGTTTTTAGGTGCATGCTTTGGGGCATTTGCAGCTGGAAGTGTGGCAGGAAAACCGTTGTGTGAAATTTCATCAGATCTTTGATATTCAGACTTGATTCAATAAATGATTTTTTTCTTGTGTCTAGAAATTTAATGTGCATTGTGTTTCCAGTGGTTCAATCTAATTTTGTCTAATTTCCAGAGTCAGTCAAAAGGTTGTTGTTCCCTTTCAGCCCACCTCCCAAGACACCCAGAAGAGCCAGAGCCAGCCGCCCTGCCTCAGGTTCTAGTAGGTATAGTTGGCTGTGAAGAGTGACTGGGTGGACGCAGCACTGGAAGAGCCCGTGTGAACGTACTTGCCTCGGGCTGCCTGGCAGTTAGCCTAAAAAATAAGAGTAACAGAGGAGACCTAGTTAGAGCAAACACAACCACGCCCCTGACCCCCTCTGCTTCTCATTTGAAGCCAGCAACACCTGCATTTGAATGTTTCTAGCCTTTCATTGATTTTGCCGGAGTGTTGCGGCTGATACCATTCCCCTCCTTCTGTAATGTTATCTCCTTTATCCCAGTTTTCATAGCATTTCTTTGGCAAGATAGGCTTGAGTCTATTACTAGGAAAGTTCCTTTTTTAGTAGCAACAGCATTGCAAGAACAGTACTAGAATTTAAAGTTGAGAAACTTCTTATTAGTATGGGGATAAAGGAATGAGGATTTCAGTCTAAACAGTGGGAAAGTTTGGAATAGCTGTTGAAGTCGTCTGCTAAGAAATTGGCCAGATGCTATCTATGGCCAAGCATCAGACAAGGTGCAGCTGAAGGCACACTACAGCAAAAACAAATAAATAAAATTAAACTATTTTTTAAGTTTCCTATTTTTTACTTATACTTGGTCACAAGAACATGTACTTTTAGGTAGTTGTTTATCACAGCATCATTTGATTCCCTGTGTAAATTCCAATTAAAGTAGAGCTCAGGATTATGAAACCTATAACAATATTTCAATGTCGCTCTTCAAGTCACTGTCACTATTGTTTGCTCTCCCCAGGATCTATTTCTTCATCTACAGTGATTTGCGAAGTGGGTTTCATGAACCCAGGCACTTGTGAGAAATAGAAGCTCTCTAGCTTGGCCCAGACCATCTGAATGATAAACTGAGGTAATTCGGTGGCTGGGGCCCAACCATCAGCATTTTGACAAACCCACCAGGTGGCTCAGATGCACACTTGAGTTTGAGAACCACACCTTAGATGATAAACTCAGCTTTCCTTCCTTTGTGCGGATGGCCCCTCTGGCCCTTCTTTCCACAGTCCCTCCATCGTATTAGCTGCATCTTCTCACCTCAGCAGCACCAGCCATACCCTGCTCTCCACCATCACAAGGTAGAGTGCTACCTCTAAAATCTCACACCTCTCTTATGCCCCGAGATGATTTCCCAGACTTCTCTTGGGCTTTCTCTTCCTTTAGTGTTTCATCGCCAAACCTCTGGTGAACACTTAACTTCTCGCTCAGCCTCCTCTGTGATTAGCACACTAAATAAGCCAATCACTCAAATCTGGCACTCTTCTGTCTCCTTATTAAACTTTTCTCTCCTGCTTTTCTGTTTAGGTTGACCTGAATCTTCCTGCATGCTTAAGAGAGCTGTCAGGAAAATTCAGGATCTAAGTTAAGGCACCGAAAACTCATTCTCCGTTCAGCTGCACCTTGCCCGATGCTTGGCCCTCACCTCTGGTCTTGAGCAGAGGACGTCAGCAACTATTCCAAGCTGCTCCCCTGTGAAGACTGAAATCTCTATTCCCTTCTCACTGTCAACAGATGCCCTCAACTGTGGTCAGCGATCAACTGCTACATCTCTTTACCTCAACTGATTTGATTTCAGCCAGTTCTCTTTCTTCTTTGCTATCTCTCTCCTCCTTTCTAAGACCAACTCTGCTGCCTGTGTTAATATAATTTAACGTAATCCTGTTTCCTCCAAGTCCTCGTCCTCTCAATGGTCTCCACTCTCCTAATCTTTACTCTCTCCTATGCTTTTTTTTTTCCCTAATGGGTAGAAATGATATCATGTTATGGGTTTGACTTGAATTTCCCTGGGAGTTAGTGATGCTGAGAATCTTCTCATGGGTTTATTGCCATGTGTACTTCATTGATGTAGAAATGTCTATTCAAGTCCTTTGCCTATTTTTAACTAGGTTGTTTTCATTTTTGTTACTGAGATGGAAAGTTTATGTATTCTGGATAATAAAACCTTAACACCTGTTGGATTTACAAATATGTTCCTTCATCCTGTGAGGTGTCTTTTCACTCTCCTGATAGTGTGCTTCACATGTAAATATGCCAAGCCCCCTCCTACTTGGCTAAACTCTACGCCTCATAGGCAGTGTCTGTGTCTATTTTTTCATCCCAGTTTTTGGCTCATAATAGGTGTTCAAAAAGGAACGGTTACTAGTAGACTAAAGTCCTCATTTGTCCTCATTTCCCCTGGTAACCTTTCTAGGTCTTTTCCTGGCACACTTCTTGGATGCACACACATTCTCTCCCCTCTCTTTTGAAGCTGATTTGTTGAAGGTCACTGATGCACACCTAAGTGCCCATCTCTGCCTCTTCTGAGCCTTCATTCTGAACCTCTCCATAGTGTGTTATTACTGACCCTTTGGAATTAGTTTCTGTTTGTTCCCAAAATCCTTAGTCCATCCTATCATATTATTGCTGCTTGTCTGGGTGGCATCTCTTCTTCGTCTTCCCCAAATGAAAGGTGTCCCTAGTTCAGTCCTTGTCCTTCTTATCTTCCCTCTGAAGTATCTGCATGGAAACTGTGCTTCAATCTCTGTCATCAGCTATATGCCCAGTGTGGATAACTCAAAACTCTCTCAAGCCCTAACTTTCCCCCTGAGCTCCAATGCCACATTTCCAAATACCCAGTAGACACTATCTGCCGATGACTTCCTGGCCTGAAGAAAGCAAAACTTTTCTGCATGAGAGAGCCAGGCCCCAAGTGTCCACTTGATCAGGGAGATAAAAGTAGCAGCATCTTACCACGGCCCGCTTCACAAAGGCCTCCTGTGTTGCCTTCTTGTTTGCCAACTTGCCACCCCAGGCAGCCAGTGCACTGGCCTGCAGGGCCCGTCCGTAGGAGAAACTTAGTTTCCAAGGCTTTGGTAGAGGGCAGAGGTTGATGGCGTTGAGGTTGAGGGTAGCATCCTCTTCACTCATGCCACCAGACAAAAAGCAGATGCCTATAATGAGAAAAGCCATTCCACTGTACTGGTCCCAGCTTGCGGACCCTGCCTGAGGAAGCAAGCAACGAGCCTAACGGAAATGTAATGTCTCATTTTTTTTCTGCTTGATTTGCATAGGACTGGCTTGGAAATATTAGTCTGCCTTTGTTGAGGCTAAGGATATAAGGACTTCAATAAATAAGGGCGGTGGTGAAATGTTGAAGAAATCAATGGATTGTGTCCATTTGGACAGACTCGGAGTATATGGTATCATGGAGTGTGAGGGGAAGTGCTGGCTGCCTGTGGGACAGCAGGGGTCTGCTTCCTGGTTAAAAGACTCCTGGGCCAACAGCAATGCTTGTGAAAGTCTTTCAAAGGCTGAGCGCTAAGACCGCGAGTTAGAGACGGAAAGCCTTACCAGGAACAGCTGCAGGAACGGTACGGTGGAGAGCCGTGACAGTGGCCATGGCCACTTGCTCTGGAGTATACTTCTTGGTGCAGGCGTGCCCGGCAGTCACCATGTTGGGCTTCAGCAGGGTGCCCTCCAGGTAAACATGATGGTCGTTCAGGGCCTTGTAGACAGTAGCCAGGACCTGAAGGACAAAAGGTCCCAACAGATGAAACCCAGAGCAAGCCTTAGAGGCACCTGACCTTGGCACTTCTGCACTGCAGGGTTGCGGGATGAAGGAATTCTTGTGTGTGGCTTGGCCAAAGCTTCCCAACCAACCCTAGGCCTCATCAGGGCAACGTGTTGCGAACCACAGCTACTGAGCACAGCCAGGCTGGCCTGGGCCCGCCCCCGACTCTAACTGCTCACAGTAGGGACTGTCGGCATCGCTCTCCTGCCCTTCGCTCCTTCCTTCCCATGAGTCCCTGGGGTCAGTGGAGACTGCTTTGATTTAGTTAGTCAGGGACATCTAAATAAGCCTTCGTTCTCCTCCCCCATAGGTGCTAAGTGGTCCCAAATGTGTACATTTTAGACACAAAAGTGCTGCCAGGTCTCATTTAGTCCCCTGAGCTTTGCCAGTGAAGACACTGTGGGCAGGTTCCACTAGGACACTCTTACTGTGTTACAGATACACTGTGGCTAATTCAGAAAGTCACAAGTAAACGTATTACTTTCTAATTAGATGTTTTCGTGTGAGCTTCATCTTATTTTAAAATCTCTTAGTTTACACATAATGGAACCGAGGTCCAAAAAGATAATATGACTTATCCAAGGTCCCATAACTGGGAACAAGGACCCTCACTCAATCTCTAGTCTTGGTACTGCAAACCCTGTGCTTTTCCATACAGAGCACACCATGCGCCAAGAAGTGGAAGGTTTGATAACACCTCCTTACCTTCTCCCTGCTACACAATGATGCCAGCTGAAGAATGTTCCACATATAACAGCCAATATATGTTAAATAACAGCTGTTACTTAAAAGCAAGGTTTTTGAACTAGAATTAGGAGCTCTATATTCAAGCCTTACCTTCTCAGTAACATATTGGCAGTGTTCCAGGTCATGGTCACCATCTGGAATTACCTCTGGTTCAACAATGGGTACCAGCCCATTCTAAAAAGGACAGAGGAAGGACAGAGAGAGTGAAGCTCTGCTCACTGGGATCCTTTGCTTAACAAGATTATTCAGCAGTTGCAATTGGTATAAAATGAAGCCTTTCTGGAGAAACACCATCTAAGTGACAGAAAAGCAATGCAAAGAAATCTAATGGGGTGTCTAGTGAGCAGGGCTTAACCAAAAAAGAACAGTGAGGTTAAAAAAAAAAAAAGTTTTTCTGGAAATGGGCTAAAATAAATGCCAAGTCTTCATTTCTGTCTTATTCTAGAAACTGTTCTTGCTACCTCAGAAACTAGCTGTCCCTCTTTGAGAGCAGTCAAGCTTAAATCACTAAGATGCTTCTCATGTGAGTTCAGTAGGTACCCAAGAAGTATTTACAATTCCGGTCGGGAACCCCCAGGCGCTCACAACCCAGGCTGCCTTAACACAGCACCCACACAACAAATCAGACTGAACTGGATCCCAGAGGCACGCCAACATGTGTTGGAAACTTTAGCATCGAGTCACCATCCTCCATTAAATTACATGGACTGGGTCAGAGCTACCACCCTCAAGCTAGGGATGGAGCTAGGGTCCTGTCTTGGCCACGTTGGAGCACAGACAGTCAAGTGCCATGGCCTCAAAAGCCAGGCCACTTTGAAGACTCAGCATATAGCCCTTTGGCAGAAGAGCAGCAGTTGATGGTACTTGTCTTTTGGGCTCCTAGCTGGCTTGGGCAACCAGACCCTTCCCTACCATACATAGCTACAGCAAAAGTGGTGAAAAATACCATCAGGATACACTGGTGAGAGGAGCTGAGGGCTCCTGTGTGGGTATGATAAAGTTAGAAGGATAAGCTGTAAAGATAGCTCTTGTCTACTGTTCTGTATCCCAAGGGGAAGGCTGAGCACCTGCTGACAGATGCTGGCATAGCGAGCCAGGGCGTTGGCATTTTCCTGGATAGCAAGGGGGGATGGACACTGTTTATCAATCCTCAGCACAGCACGCCACTTCCCAAAGTCAACACCGTCTTTCTTATACTGAGCGCAGCGCTGAGAAAGGCCATCCAGTCCTGCAAGTCACAAAAGAGAGAGCAGCTCTTTGCACCCCTTCCCTCATCCATGGGGCCACAGATAAAATGATGGAGTTCTCCCTTGGCTTAGGTTTCAACCGGCAGAGCTTGAGAACCAAAAACAACTAGGTGAATAAACACGGGTCCCAATACTGAGCCAAAAGACCTGGATTTAATAAATATGGTTTTGAAACACATAATGGATAATACTATAAGAATAGAGGGAACTAATATTTGTTTAGTACTTGCTATGTTCCAGGCATGATTCTAGGCATTTTGCACACCTTTTCTCCTTTAATTACCATAACAACCCTACTAGTTAATATTATACTCATTTTACAGATGTGGAGATCAAGGCTCTGGGAGGTTAAGCAAGTTTACCAAGTTTGCTGAGCACATGAGTGACAGAGCTGGGATTCCAATCCTGCTTAGCTAACCCAATGCTGGAGTTTACACTTGGGCAGTGAAGTACCCCACAAAATTATCTAAGTTATAAGTGATGGAACTAGGACTCAAACCCAGGTGTGTCTGATCCCCAAACCTGGGACCTTTCCCCTGTACCTGCTGCTGGATTTCTCTCTAAAAATAGCATTCCCAGGTACAGAGTATCTTCTCTGTGCAAGGGGCTCTGGTTAAGTACCTTTATGTATATTGTCTAACTTAATTCCCCAAACTATTCTGCAAAGCAGATACTGTTAGCCCTAAAATAGACTCAGACATTTAAGTGACTAGCCTGAGGTCACACAGTTATTAACTAGAGGAGCTGGGATTAAAAATCAGGTGTATGTGGCCCTAAACCTGGGGGATAGTCATATTTTCTTTTCCCTACTTATTTCTAGTATATATTGGCATGATTCACATCAGTGGGCACTATCCTTACCTTGAATGGTGGTTTCTTTGTTTGTTCCTGCAAGAGGAGCAGTTCCTTGGTCTAACTGTGAATTAAATCATTAACAAGTAATTAGCAGGTGTCAGGTGTCCCAGTAAAACACAGCAGAGCCCCTGGTGCTCACTAGTAGTTCCCATCTTTCACAAACCAAGAAGTAGAATTAGGAAGATGTATTAGTCACTCAGAGGGATACAACTCAGTTCACCGCAGAAGGGAAGTTAGGTGGAAGGCACAATGTAAGAAGATCAAGGTCAACCCTAAGAGGATGGAAAGCACAGGCCTGGAGCTTGGAAAGGAAGAAGCCACCTCATAATACCCCGGATACAGAGGTGCTGTACAAGAGCAGTTTGCCTTTAAATCATTCATTCATTTATTTAAAAGACATCATTGAGCACATGCACATACCAGGCACTGCGCCGTAGGAGACAAAGAGAATGGGGATGCAGCTCTAACTCTCAGCAGAGACAAGACCAAGTTCACGAGCCGGAGAGATAGGCTGGGCTGCAACTGGCTCCAATTTTACTTTGCTGTGGGCAAATTATGTCACCTCTTGTAATTCCAGAGGAATTATCTTCATCTCTAAAGTAAGGGTAATAATTGAGTCTGCCTTCAGAGGTTGTGAGGAGGATCAAATGAGTCCCTGGAGTTGTAAGCACTCATTGAATACTAATGTGCACTCTTGAGAAGTTCATGCAGTTTTGGAAGACTTAGTTAAAATAGAACAGTAAGTGCTTTAATAATAATAGCTACCATGCACTGAATGATAATTATGCAACAAGAATGGTTTTTAAAACTCATTTCACCCTTAGAAGAGCCTTATGAGATGGGTGTTATTATTCCCATTTTAGAAATGAGGAAATTGAGACACAGATTTAGTACCGTGTAGAAAAACTGTTGGAAGAAGAGGGCATGGGAAGAAGTCTAGAAGAGGATCTGTGCTCAGGGGAATGTGTGATGGAAAGCAGCTGGATGACAAGAAATGTTCAGGATGTCGGCCCTGCCCCAGCCCTTGGGCTGGGCACTTGGCTGGGTGCAGCAGAGGTGAAGGGAGCGGAAGTACTCACCTTGATCCCCACCACGATGCCCTTTTCCTTAAGGATGTTTCTGAACAGCTTTCCCTGGCTGTCCTTCTGGTAGAGGGTCTCATGGAACAGGATCACACCCCCGATGCTCTGGCTTATGGAGTTGTCCACGCTGAAGATGATTTCTCGGAACTGCCGTCGGTTCTCTTCTGTGTTCTCCACGTTGATCCTCTGCAGGCGGTTTCCCATGGTGCCTATGGTGGGCAGGTGAAGGCGGCGTAAGGAACAAGCCCAGCTTTTCCGCACACTATCTCGGTGACCCTCACCAGGAAGGACAGCGAGACTCTCTTCTCTACTCAGGTCTTCAGAAGTCCTGCCCCTTTTTTTGTCTTCCCAGGAATGACCTTGGTCGCTGTCAGGATGTCACTCAGGAAGACTATGGGCCAGGCATGTCCGTGTCAGGGTGGAAGCCACCACTGGGTCCCAGCGGGTAAGTACGGCCCTCCTCTTCTCCCCAGCCCTCTTCTTGTTCAACCCTCAATCTGACTATTGACCTCTCCAGCTGCTGTGGTTTTATGGTGGCGTGCAGGCCTGCCACAGGTCTGCCTTGGACCATCTTGGGCTTACTCAGACACAGGCCCTGCCCTGTGCCGGATGTGCATACTTCCCTGCCCTCTCTGTCTTTGTTGGCTGACTTTAAACTGAATTCTCATTAGCAGTAGAGGACTATATATCTGACCTCCTCCTGGTTACTGAGTTCCTGGTTTTGCTATAGCCTGGGTTCAAACGACCTCTGGCTGGGGGCCTTCAAATGAGGCTTGAGCCTCTGTCCTGGGTTTTCAGAGATCTGCCAACTGGAATGACAGGACTCAAAAGGTCTATGATTACTAAGTGTTCTGCTCCCACTCCTGTATGCATAAGCCTCTACTCCTCTGAGAGGAAAGGAGTATGATGACCACATTGCCTTTGCTGAGTGTACAAGCAAAAGTATGTGTGTTGTATGATGTTTCTTGCACTCACCTACAGACTCATCGGCAGCCAGGATCCCCTTCCCATTGACAACGATGCGCTGGGCAATTTCTGAGAGCTCCTTCTTCTGTTCTGGTGTGAGAGCTGGGAATTGGTGGGCCATGGTGACTGATCTGGAAAGCAGTACAGGAGAGTCCTGAACGGAACTGTGGGTGGCTCAGAGGGACTCATGACCAAGGCAGCTGGGGTATGCAGACTAGCCATGCAGACAGGCCCTGCAGGCCCCTCTGCCATGCCTGGCCCTTTTTCACAAGTGTATAAACAAATGACATCTGGGGGGTGTTTCCTCCTTAGCCTAAGTCATAACAATTAGTCATAATGGATGAAGGTGGGATGCTAAATGTTCCCGCTGATCCTAAATAGAATGTCTTCCAGGAGACCTTTGGAATCACTGATCCTGAGACTGAACCAGCTAATTAGCAGCCCACTCAAATCTGACAAATAGAAGGCATTGCAGCACTTACTGTCTCTCTATTCTGTGGATTTCTGGTGCCATCAGGTGCTCTGTATGGCTTGAGGCCAGGACAGTGGGGCTTTTGACCTCTGTGGCCATTCTCCACTTTGCTCTGTTAACCTACAACTCACCAGACAATTCTCCAGGCGGCCAGCTTGAGAGGAGAAACCACCACCTGGCCTTGAAGTTAACCTCCCTTCAGCTTTGGAACCTACAGGGTGAGGAGCATGCTTCCTTTTCCTATATTCAAACACTGATGAGACCACTTGAGGCCAATGGGGAGGATTTTTCCTAAGTGTCCCTGGGCTGAATGTCCCCATAGGCTCCGAGGGTACTGAAATCAAATGTTGGTCCCTGTTCCAGTAATTCTTAGCCTCACTGCTTTAGTGAGGGGAGACCCTGGCTCAAAGACTGCCTACTCAAATGACATCCTTAGCAGTGATACCCTGAAAGGGCTCATTGCCCCTGTTCAGCTGCCACTTTGGGCTAGTCTTGAAAATGTAGACTCACAGGGCTCTTATATCTTAGAAAGAGTGATGTTGCATAGGTTGAGCTATCAAAGAGGACAAATCACAGTGAAGATTATCTTGAGCAGTTTCCTATGCAATTCTATGGCCTCCTCTCCCCCTCAGACACTCACGCACAGGATAGATGCCTTGTGCCCACATTCTGCTTTCTGGAAGCCCAAGGGCACCTCCGTCCTCATTTTACCCATTCAGCAATGAGGTAACCACCCAGGCAGTATCTTCACTAGTTAATGAGCAAGCTAAGATTCAGAGACATTTCCCAACTTGCTCAAGGTCCCAGAGAGAGTGAAGCAGAGCTTCCTACCCTGTCCTCTCTCATGGCAAATTGACTTTTTCACATTTTCTGCATCCCTTTAAGGCAGGTTCTCAAAACCCTGTCCCTTGATGTAAGAAGTTGATGGCCACTGAACGAATTCATAAGAAAGAATCATGGGTACCACTCTCACTGGTGCTACTGTTTCTTCAACAGTGGTTCTTGTCTTAACTGAAAAGAACGAAAGCGCAGTGCTGTCACGGGGGCACCAGGACACGCTAGTGAGCAACAGTCTCTAGTGAAGATGATTTCCCAAGTCTCCTCACATCCTAGCCACCTGATGTTGCCCCTGTTTGCATACTAGGTCTAATATTGTGGTCAGGAATTACTAGCTTTGGACCTGGCCTCTAGATCTTTACGCAGATAAAAGCCAACCTGAAGTTGGGGACATTCAGGCCAAAGTGCAAATGTTCCTCTCTCAGTTTAGGTATTTGCACAGAGGAGTTGATATGTACCAAATAGTAAAGATGTTTTCTTAATGACACTAGAGGGAAAAATAGCCCAATAATAAGAGAAAATTATTATTTACTGCCAAGCGCTCTGCTAATTGTTTTTGCAAGCACTACCTAATTTACTCCTCACAATGATCCCAGAAGGCAGCTGGAATTTCCCCCTTCCATGTAATAGATAAGTAAAGACTATAAGAGAGTTTAATTATTTGTCCAGGCACAAATAGCTAATAAGACACAAAGTTGGGATGAGGGACCGTGCTCCTCTCATTCAAGGAAAGAGTGAGCTTAGCGAAAGGAATCAGCCCTGGATGACTCTAACGTGCTTGAGGATGCCCCCAGAATACTTGGCGATGGCACCCTCAGAGTACCCCAAATCCTTGGGCTGTGGATCATTGTTCCCACACCACTGTCATTACCAATTCCTAAGCATCCAACACATTCACACAGAGGTTTGCTGCTAGAAAAACAAACAGGCCTGGGTTCAAAGACCAGCTCTGCCTCTCCCCTGGCTGGGACCATGGGGAAATCAGTAATTTCTGGTCTTAGTTTATTATGGATTAAATGGCAGTAATATCTGCTCTTGTTGTCTCATTGCCAAATGTATTCAATGTGACCTGTGAGCACTCTACTCATTGTGTGTGCTCAAAATAAATTTGTCAAATGGCATGATAAACATGAAGGTGCTTTATAAAGCCTTATGAAAATGCAGGGTATTATTGTTATTTCTTCTTAATTTTTTTTCAAAAAATAATTACCTAAGGGACTTCCACATTTCTATTTACTCCCAAGCTATTTTCTTCAGGCTGACTGTGTTGACTCAACCAGAAAAACAAATGCAGAAAAGGTCGAATCAAACCAAATCTGTTCACGGGAAGTTAAACTTCTACAGAAGGATTAAAGGTCTGCACCACATCAGCACAAATGTTATCTGTCTGTTAATCATAAAACAGGGTCAGAGGCCAATGTTCACCACCGGGAGATGGGAGGCCAGTGGGAGTGGGTAATGACAGAGAGTGATTTCTATGCCCCAAAGCCTCTGCTCACTGAGGTCTCAAGTCAACATTTTTTTAAGTGTGATTGGAAGTCATTTACGTTATATTATTAAGTGAAAAAACATCGAGTTGCAGAGAGGTATGCAGTATATAATATCATTCTTTTTTAAATAAAAAAGTGTTATGTGCACATACTGTTTGTACGTCTATATAAGCAGGGAATAACTGCCTGGGGTTACCGCTGGGGAATAAGATGGGGTGAAGTGACTTTCACATTTCACTTTCTAAATTTTATTTTATTTTATTTCATTTTTGATAGAGGGGAAGGGAGGGAGAAAAAGAGGGAGAGAAACATCAATGTGAGGGAGAAACATCTCATAGGCACCCCAGCTGGGGACCAAACCTGCAACCCAGGTATGTGCTCTGACCAGGAATCGAACCCGGTGAACTTTTGCTTTGTGAGACAATGCCCAACCCACTGAGCCACACCGTTTGATTTCTTAATAAACAAGTTTATATATTCTTTAATTTATTATGCATAATATACTAACAGGTAATATATGTACAGATCTGCGAGAAAGTTGTGAGTATGCACATACATGAATAGAAGGTAACCACAGAAAAAGTGACCTCAGAATGATCTCTACCAACCCTGCCAACTTTAGAAATGAGGAAAGAGAGACCCAGGAAGAATATGTTTGCTGCCTCTTCTACGTTGTGATGTTCTAGGATTACAAACCACATCCTATTGGTTTATGACTTGGAATCCTGTTTCCAGTCCTTCTTCGGCAGAATAACAGATGGAACCCTGTAGTGTGGTCCTTTCTGCCTTCCTAGAAGAGGTCCTATGAAAAGGTAATCATTTGTAAAATGTGAACATTCAGCTTCTGGAGGCATGTAAGGCAGTAGAGTCCATTTGCTTCTCCATGTACAAGGCCAATGGATTTTCAAGAGGACAGACAGGAAAGGCTTATTCATTGAAAGCCTATATCTGCCAGGCACCGTGAGCAGCACTTTTATGTGTGAATGCAGGAAGATGCTCACAGCCTCATTTCCCATCCCTGGGCCACGGTGGCAAGTACAGTGAGATAGATGCTCCCAGCCAGCCTGATCCCCGGTGCCTCTGAACGCATGTGCAGCAGCCCAGAAAGAGAGTGCTGCTGTTTCCTCTAAATTGGCAAGTAAGTCAAAGGAACTGCTTGCAACTGTACTCCATTCCCTGGCCCCCCACGCACCTTGGGTCCGGCCTGGGCCTCAGTCTTCCCCAGGTACACCCCTGGCTAAAGAGATGATGGCAGCTGGGCTTGCGCCCCTGCTGGGTCTCAACCAGCTAATGGAGCCCTAAAGTAACTATTTAAAGTCAAGCTTATTTTTAAAAGGCAGCACATCTTCACAATATGCTGTTTTTCAGAGGATGAAACAAATGCACCAACATAGATCAGTGGCTTTTGAGTCTAGTTTAAGCTGCAGTGTCTTTGAGGTATTTGGTGCCAGTAGGAAATGTTGTTATAGAAAGCATCAAACAAGTGGAAGGTTTGAGAATTGATAACCAAATGACAACTCTACTCGGGGATGTTTCCAAGCCTGTTCCATTCCCTCACCCAAGCAATGGGTGAAAGCCAAGGGCAACACATGTCAGAGTCCATTTCTGTGACAAGGAAACTTCAGTGCTAATACTAGTTGGTGTGGGCAGAGAATGAAGACAGTGACAGAAGGTGATAGATATGTAAATAAATCATCCCAATAAGCAGTGGTTATGGAAAGAGTAGAAATGAGCAGGGATCTTAAAAACTGAGTAGAACCTAATGAAATGGGAGCACTCAAGCTGATTTTCCCAGGCCAAGATTCAAAACAGCCCTCAGATAGGTCACACTGGTGACTAGCAGCAAACCTGAGCAGTTTGCTGCCAGGACAGGTATGCGGAAAAACAAGCATTTCAGCAGATTATCACGTTTTCAGCCACCTTCAGTTTTTTCTGAAAACGAAAGCAAACAAACTTTTTCCTCTATAAGTGATTATTAACCTCTTACTCTCCGGTGCAGTCCAAGTAGACAAAAGAAGTTCCTTTACTTACACTTTGGGATAGGAGCGTCCCCTTAGAGATCAGAAGCTGTGGGTGAGGCAGCAGCTGCCGAATAGGACGAATCTTTGGGAAGAGTCAGCTTTTATAGACTTCTCATCAAAGTTTGTTTTGTGTGTGTGTGTGTGTGGTTTAGGGTTTGTTTTTTCTGTTTAACTTTTGCCCTCCCCTTTCCACGTTGGCCTGGTGGGGAGGTGTTTATCCAATACCTCTGATTGGCTCATAAACAGCCAATCCTTCTAATCATGCTCACATACTCTCTGCGCGAATAGAATGTTAAAGCTGCAAGGACTATCTGGAGACCACGTGGTTCTAACTTTGCTGGTTGGGAAATGGAGGCACAGAGGAGTAGGGGAATTCACCTAAGACGGGCAGCTAATAAATGACTGAGCTCTGGAGTCCACAGAGGGAAACCGGGAAGGATGTTAGCTTAGCTCCAGCACTTAAAAAATACATGACCTTGGCCAAGGTTGTCTCTATTTCCCTGACCCTTAATTTCATCCTTTGTAAAGTGGAATCCCAATGTCAGAAGAGTATTAAATAAGTTTGTAAAGCGCCTGCATACAGTAGGCACTCAAAGCTCCTCCCTCCAAACCCCATCTCAGTGCCCCCCAAAACAAGCTGGGCTCCTTGATGTTTTTAATGCCAGGACCCACTGCCTTTACTTTATTTCTCATTCATTCGCACTCTATACATTTTTGTCTTAAAGTTGGTAAAGACTAGAATAAAACTCAGAGTGATTGATCTAAGCCATCATCTCCCCTAGCTACGGCACTATCTCAGTATAGGTTAATTCCACAGGCTTTCACCTGAGCATTCAAGCAAAATCCAAACCAAGAGAAAGTAAACATTGCAAAAGGATTGCATGCTTCCTAAGTCAAATAATGAATGAGGCAAATAAACACTATGGAGAAACCTAAAAATAATGAAATGACCATGATTACCGGAACGTATAAATTCTCAGGATGACACTCCCTTGGGATAACTCACAAAATGCAGAGAGTGTCAAAGTACTCAATGGTAGTGCAGATGACACTAGAATGTATGGGTGAACAAGTGAAATGTCGATGAAATGAAGGAAAAAGTAGCACAGAACTAGGTTATCTACATAGAGTTTAGGCTCAGAAAGCTCCTAAAAGCGGATAGTGTTAGCTATTGAGTGTGGTTATTAAAGGAAATTAAAATATTTGAAACATGAAATTGAGGCTTATTTGTCTGGGGAAGTCTCGGCCAAGGCCTGTCCTAACTTCTGGAGACACGGAAGGCAGCAGAGTCCATTCGCGTCTCCGGCTAGACCAGGTGGAGGGCTAGACCAGGTGGAGCTCCCTGTAGCACTCTTGACTCTTCTTGCCCCCCAAAGGCAAACTCTCTGATTTTCCCATCACCACCTGGTGCTCAGTCAAGCACCTGGTGCTTGATTCATCATCAGGTCAAGGCGACCTGATCTGGGTAGTATTTTATCAGATTTTATTTTTGTCAGAGAAGAATGGGAGGAAGTAGAGGTGGGTGGTGATGAAAGAATGGAGAGTGGGGTCAGTGACAGTTAGTGGGGGTCAGGACTTGGGTGGGGGTCAGGACTCACTGTTCTTGGGTCAGAACAGTGAGTAAAACATTCCACCCACTGAAAGCTGCATGGTACAAATAATTTCACTTCTGCTGCTAGTACTAATTATTCTTGTTTCGACAATGACAACAATAACAATAATAATAGCTGATGTTTTGAGATTCTATGATACATCTAGTTGTTTTTATAGATATCTTCAATCTGAACCCTCTCTGAGATTACCCACTTTCTGGAAAAGGAAACTCTAGTTCAGAGAAGACAAGTGACTTGTCTGGAGTCCCAGGACAGCTGCGCCGAGAGTCTGTGTCACTCTAAGTCAGTGGCCTAAAGCAGAGCTGTTTACATTTTAGTCATAAAGATTGTATAGATTAGCAATTTCTCTCTCCTCCTCCCAGCACTTTATAACCTTGGACATTAACCAGGGAAGAACAACTTTCGTTAGCAGACCTAGGCGGCCCTGGTCCTGCTGGGCATTGTTTCACGTGAACAGCGGATGGGCAAGCACGTCAGAGAGGCATGAGTGCACCTGCCCCGAGTGATGCTGTTGGCTGCTGTTCCCATGGCCTCAGCACTTGCTCGCTTCCAGGGGCTGATGTGTCAGTGAAACTCAAAGTTCAAGGCAGCAAGGCTTACCAGACAGAGAAACAGCAAGTCCTGAGCAACACAGACTGTTTGCAGGTTGTTTTTTTAAGTCTCTTAACTCCATAAAATATTCAAAATTGAGATATCACGGTATATGTAAAGACCATGGGACTTGGAAGCTGTGACATATTGGGGAATCCTCCAACCTCTTTTGTCCTCAGTTTCATCATCTGTGGAAACTGATTATGAAGCATGAATGAAATAACATACGAGTAGGGGCTTAGCACACAGTAAGTTTTTATTAAATAGCTGGATCTGAATGCAGAATTCTGATTCAGAAGCCTTCAATTGCAGATTCTTCTAATAGACAATAATAATAAGATATTATTCATGGTCATTACTCTCAATAACTCCAGTAACTGCCTTGTTTATTCTCCTCTCCCTGCGCTACTCTAGACACTTCTGATTTGAATTTGATATCTGTATAAGTCAACCAATAGGCCATAAGTTACATGTATTTATGCCCAGTAGGAGGCCTAAGTCCACAAACAAACTTGTACATGCAAGTGAATCTCATGTATGGTAGAGTTACACTCATTGTAAAATTTGTATCTTTATTTAGGAAAAACTTCCATAAAAAGGTTTCCACATCTACACAATGCAAGGAAGAAGCATGGTTAGGTCAATATAGCATTTAAAAATTGCTTCTCCAATCTGTTGTTTGGATACCTCCCTGCCGTACTGCAATTTGCTTTGGTGGTCGGGATGATTTCAGGACCCTGAAACCAGCAGTCATTCTTTTGGTCACAGGGATCGGGCTAATGTTATTTCAGCACAGTTCACAGAATTTTTGTTGAGGCGCTGTGTGTGAGGCAACTTGTTAGCTATGAAGTCATTTTGTATACTTTTACTTTTGTATACTTTACAGGTATACAAAATATTTACAGGTATACTTTTGTAGAGCATACAAGATGGGTAAGACTGATGTGTCCACAACAGGCTTGTAATATAAGAAGTGGGAAGCGAAGGTTAAGGGCAGGAGCAGATCAAATCCAGTCATAGAAAGAGGGTGAGAATGCCCAGAGATTGTGGTGGTGGTGGTGGTGATTACAGTGTTCACGGAAGACTCTGGGAAGGAACATGAAAGAAATGTCTGGATATTCAGGACTTTTGCATGGCTGACTCATGCTCCCTACCAATTGATTCAACCCACCAGACGGTGAGACCTATGCCGGGGGCGGGGGGCAGTGATGCCTCACCACTGTCTCCCCAGCACCTAGCACCACAGCCACAGGACAGTAGGCACCCAATTGATTTTTGTTGAATAAGTGAACCAATAAATATATGAATGCATTTGTATCAATATCAGAAAAATCTGGAGTAACTGTCTTATAATTCTTATCCCTGAGAACTTGAGATATGATATGACCATTACCTTCTTCTAAAACTACACCATGTTCTGAAAGCACATCTACTATTGTTCCCTTGAAATTTCACAGAAATCCAGGATGCGCCTTCCCTGAAATGGTGCATACGAACCACCATGCCCCTTTGCCTTTAAAAAAATGTGCTAAAATACACATAAAATTTATCATCTAAACCATTTAAAGTGTCTAGTTAGTGGTGTTCATTACATTCACATTGTTGTTTAACCAATCTCCAGAATTCCTTTTATCTTGCAACACTGAAACTCTATATATCCACTAAACAACTCATCATTCCCACCTCCTCCCCCACCATCGCCACCACCCCCCCGGGAACCTCCATTCTACTTTCTGTCTCTGTGAATTTCACTATGCCAGGTAGCTCATATAAGTAGAATCATACAATACTAGTCATTTCGTGACTGACTTATTTCACTTAACATAATGTCATCAATGCTGCAGCATGTGTCGGAACCTCCTCCCTTTTCAAGGCTGTGTAATATTGCCCAGGCCACTGGCCAGCTGGGTTGCTTCTGACTTTTGGCTATTGTGAATAATGCTGCTTTAAATGTGCATGACCACATATCTCTCTGAGACCAGACCTTCAATTCTTTTATGGCCCTTTTGTGAATATAAGAGTTATATTGAGATAGAATTCACATCCTGTACAATTCAACTATTTAAAGTGTACAGTCCAACGGTGTTTGGTATACTCACAGAGTTAAGAGTACTAAATGACAGTTCGTGAGAGAGATAGGGTACAGTTTTCAAAAATGCCAGAATCTGAGCATGTAAATAGTTCTTAAAGCACCAGAAGGAAGACTGGGAGCAGAAGCCTTTGAGGTGCCTTTCATTTCCTCAGGGTGACATTTTTTTTAGATACTCCTCATCATTAGGAAATGATGAACTCTGTGTATTCTAGGAAGACTAGGACAAATGTGTATATTTGAGTTTCCAGGGTAAGTAAATTTAAGAGTATTCAAATTCTAGGGCTGAGAGATACCTCCCCCTTGAGACTAAAAAGTAAAATAGAAGCTCGAAATGTGGTGAAGAACTTGCAGCTTTCCTTGTCTGAGGAACTGTGTGTGTGAAGTTAGGATGCTGCAGAGGCAGAGTCAACTGGAGAGAATGGGCTCGGAATTCCAGAATTACTGAGTGACCAGTACTTTTCCAACAAGAAAGAGTTACTCTGTGGTCTGCAGTGACCGCGCATTTCCCACATTCCTTCAGCGTGGGTTGTTTACTGCCCCGTCAGTGTTTTCTCTGGCCTCTTGCTCCATCATCTCAAAGTTCAGCTGGTTAGTTATGTCCTTGATGACCCCCAGCCTATTTTTTTTCACTGCTCTTTATCTCTTTGGTCAAACTGTTTGGCCTTTAGGTGGCAAGACATTGTGTACTGTGGAAAGAGCCACAGATGAGGAGGCACGAGGTCTGGGTGGTGGTCTGGTCGTGCCCCTGATTAGCTGCAAAACTGAAGGAAGTCACATCCCCCAGCCTCCCTTCTCTGATATGTGAGGTTGGCCTAGTCCTACCCCCCTGTCTTTACCATGTTGTCACAGTGACGGAATGTTTTCTTCTGGATCAGTGATTTTCAGTCGGTGCACTGCAAGAATTTTTGAAACATGCAAAACCTGACTATTTAGTCAGGGACAATGACCTCTTTCCCCTTAGACTGTCAAATAAAAAAATTGATAACAGACAACACAACTAGCCACCTAGTGTAAATGCCCTATCTTGAACCATAAATATAAATGGAGTTGCATCTTTTTGGTTGGCTCGAATAATACAGTTGCATCTGATTGGTTAATTCTTGGTACCAGAAATCCTTATATACAAGTATAGGCACCTGATTTTTTTAAAAAGTCACTTAGGCACAAAAAAGTTCCAAATGGTAATTAGTAATAGTAATAATAATTACTATTATTAACTTTTCTGTAAATCAATGAAAATTATACCTATTTTTTGATCAGATTGGGGAAAAAAATTTGGGGTGTGCCACAGAATTTTAGTAATTAGTTTATGTGTGCCATGAGATGAAAAAGGTTGAAAATTGCTGCTCTAAATAAGTGCTATAAAAACTATAAATCCCTGTATAATTACAAATATTATAAACCATGTTACTTCACGGAAGTGGATGTTACACTGCTCCTGTGGCACGTGCGTGTGCATGCACACACACACTGAAAATCAGAAAGCAAGGTTCTGGCCCTAGCTCTACCCTGAACAGCTGAATGACATTGCCCAGGAGAGGTCATTACCATCTATTGAACACTTACTTCTTACAAGGCCTTTTCTGGGCACTTCACATAGAGCGTTTCATTTAATCCCCATGAAATCAGCAGGGTAGGTATTGTTTTTGAGAGGAGGGAGCTAATCCCATCTCTGCTTCAAGGTCACACTATTAGTACATAGCAAAGCAAGGACTAAAATATAGATCAGTGACTCAAAAATCATCCAGGACCCTTGAACTCATCATCTGCACAGTGAAGGGTGAGGTCTCTTCTAGCTGTGGTATTTAATCATCTTTTTCTGCCCAAATTGCATGTTTTCAACATTCACAGTTATCATAGAACAAAAAAAAATATTTTAAACAATAGTATAACAGCTCTGACCAGCATGGCTCAGTGGGTTGAGTGTCATCCCACAAAGCAAAAGGTCACCAGTTCGATTCCCAGTCAGGGCACATGCCTGGGTTGAGGCCAGTCCCCCCATTGGCACATGTGAGAGGCAACCGATTGATGTTTCTTTCTTACATCAACGTTTCTCTCCCTCTCTTCCCTATCTTCCTCCCTCCCTTCCCCTCTCTCTAAATATGTAACATGTTTTGTAAAAACAATAATATAAGAACTTAGATTAGACTATAACATGTTTTCCAAAAGAAGTGTTGTTAAAATGGATTATCTATTGAGTAGAGTTCTTCAAAATACTGGCATGTCTTAGAAAAACTTAGGTGGTTCTAACCCCTTGCCTCTTATTCCCCTACTCTTCTTTGATTTTGCTTCATCTCATCTCAGTGCTCTTTAGGAACAGAGAGTGCCAGGAGGACCAGATCCACAATTACACTCTCCTGGAAGGCTGGGAAAAAGGCCAGACACTGAGGGGCAGGTATTAGCCAGCATGTGTGGATGGTGGGCCAGCCAATTGCTTAGTGACCACCTCAGTGCTACCTACATTCCCACAAAGTGAAAAACAGGATCACTCGGCCTCCCAGGTCAGCGAATCCAGTTACCTACAAACTCAATTTTCTGCCCTCCTGAAGGTCTACGTAAATTTTCTTGGTGGATCAATATAATTCAGTCACTAAGAACGTGGACTTCTCCCAGGCTGGGTGACTCAGTTGGTTGGAGCATCATCCTGTACACCAAAATGGTGTGTGTTTGATTCCTGGTTGGGGCACATACCTAGGATGTGGATTCAATCCCAATTTGGGGTATGTATGGGAGGCAACCAATCAACGTTTCTTTTTCTTGCTCTCTCTCTAAAATCAATGAACATATATCTTCAAGGTAGAATTAAAAAAAAAAAAAAGAAAGTGAACTTTGAAGTCAGATAGAACTTGCTTCAAATTTCAGCTCAGACCTTCCTAATTTGTGTTACTGTGGGCAAGTTCTCTAACTTTTTTGAGCCTCATTTTTCTCAGTCTCCTAAAACTTGACCTTCAACATAGTTGGGGGTTGGACTGAATGAACAAAAAAAGCTTAATGCCTGGCAAAAATGAAGCAAAATTGTGTCTTGCTCTCATCACCATCATTTTTTTTCTCCCCTCCATATTCTCCAAAATCTGTCACCAAAGGGGAGTGTTTCAGAAATTTTTGCCCCCATAGCACCCAGCTTCCTCAACTGTGTTCTTTACTCTGAACCCTCCCATGTCACTCCCACCCACAAGAGCTTTCTCCATTTAATATGCAGATAAATGAAGCTGGAGCCTGAGTCCCTCTCAGAAGTTGCATGCCCACGCCCAAGAAGAGGCAGCCGCCCTCCTTAGAGGGTAATGAGGGGCTGGAGATGAGGAAAGATGTTTTCCCCTTGTTATGTGAGCCACAGGAGAGTGTGACTTACTGGTGCCCTGAAAGAGATGAAGACAGGAAGAAGCAGGTTTGAGGAGACTGGAGAAAATGGCAGTATTATGTGTAGAAAGTGTCAAAGGGAATGAAAGAGAAGAAATGAATAAAGACATAAGGCCACATGTCCACGCTTCCAGAGTCAGAACAGACTGAGTGGCAGGAAGGGCCACCCTGCCGGGAAGGCAGACAGGCTGACTTCATTAGCAACCTCTATACTGACCATGCGAGATGTATGGCTAGCCTGCACCACTGCACGCCTGTCCTCTGCGCTCCAGCTGACTCCCAGCGTGCTCGGCCCTGCTGAGCTGCCAGATGGAGGTGTAAATAAGAGGCTGGAACAAGTTATCTCTGTGGCAGGAGCCCAGGGAGGTCCTCATCAAATCACTGGCACCCAGCAGGGCGGGCTGCATGCAGACTGATCGTGATCAGGCAGCAGATGCCCTGGCTCCCCTGGAACAGGGAAGAGGGGTGCAGTCACCCCTTTTAAATCTGTTTCCTGCCTAGGGACTGCCCCCCTCTGCGGCTCATTTTGGTGGCTCTTCTTTGGGCCATTTGCCAAGTGAGGATAGAGACCTTTGATCCCAAAAGGGGGAAGAAAAAAGGCAGTCACATTAAAAACAATTATATTCTGGAATGTTGTGGTCAGAAAATACAAGCAGCTACCTTTTTCAAGAGCTCTGGCTCGTGTGTGTGCAGGTAATTCCACCAGCCTTTTTTCCAGTGCTCTCCCCTCTACCCCAACCCCCAAGGCACTGCCTCTGGGGTCTTTTCCCTCATGCTCTCTCCCTCATCCATCCTGAGCCTATGAAGTTAGCTGCTTATAGTCCTGCCAAAGTGAAGATTCCTTTTGGATCTAGTAGAGAAAGGAAGGCAAAATCACAAGTAGGTATAAAAACTCCAATCTCAGCTCAGCTCTCCTTGCCCTTTTAGATCCAGGTAAGATCAGCTCCAGCCTCCAGAAAGCCCAGTGCCTTCCCCCCATGCGGGGTTTCTCTTATCCAGGTCATTCTGGCTCAGAGCTGCTCATTGCCCTGAATCCATTCAGTCGAGCACACAGTCACCCCCAGGCTCAGCGCACCAGCTGTCCGCACCACGGCCATCTAGGTGGGAAACAACTCCTTCACTAGATGTCCATAAAAGACCAAACACAGACAGGTTCACTTTGCACAAAGCCTTCTTGTCGGGTGAAAAGATAAACTAAGGCATATTAAACTTTTAAGAATTTATTTGAGCAAGACCACGTGGTTAGAAGAACTCCATCCAAGGGAGCTGGGTGGA
Source organism: Anoura caudifer (assembly GCA_004027475.1). NCBI lineage: Eukaryota > Metazoa > Chordata > Mammalia > Chiroptera > Phyllostomidae > Anoura > Anoura caudifer. Next base: position 200,250 of record PVKU01000785.1, on the reverse strand, counting down.
AAACTTTTATAGAGAAGCAAAGTAACGAAGGTGTGGGTTGGTGATAGCTGCAAATCCTGTTGGCTGTGTGTGATTGGTTGTCCTTAGGCTTTGATTTCATAATCTTGAGGAGTTTACAGGCCTAGATTTTGGGGGCTGCCTGTGTAGGCCACAATGGCCTTAGACCCACGTCGGTCTAATGGCCTCCTTGTTTAACAGATTTCACCGCAGATGTAGATAAAGGTTTGTAGTGAGAGAGGGGAGTTACATGGTAGCCAAAGAACAATTTGAAATTGAGCATTAGACATCCCTATTCTTTTTTAAAAATTATTGATTTGTTTGCTTTTTTGAGAGAGAGATGTGTTGTGTCACTTATTTCTACATTCATCGGTTGCTTTTTGTATGTGCCCTGGCCAGGGATCAAACCCACTACCTTGGCGTATCGGAACGACGCTCCAGCCAGCTGAGTCACTCGGCCAGTGCAGTCATCCCTATGAAACCCCCCCACCAGGTGCCAGATGGGGTGTTCCGCTCCCCGGGGCAGGCTCTACTTCCCTTCCTCCTCTCCTGGTTCTCCCTCACAAATTGCCCTTAGAAGTCTGAGTTGCTTTTACTCTACACCTTGAGGCAGTATGCCCAACTCACCGCTAAATCTTTGCAACCCCAGACGGATCAACTCGCTGGACCAATTACTCTGCTAGAGATGAGCCACTCAGGAGCCCTGAGACCTCCTCTAACAGACCCCACGTTCCTGAAAAGGCACTTTGGTACCACATCACCACTTCGGTTTGTCTTTTCAGTACAATGTATCCCAAGGTTGTGTGGTGAGGGCCACAAGAGAGGCACGCCCCCTTGTCACTGAGTTTAAAGAAAGGTAATCTTTTTCTCTGAGATTGTCGTAGAAGAATGCAAACAAGGACACACCGATCGGAGGTAGGAGTGGAGTTATTTCCTGATCGGAGACAGAGTGTCAGGGGTGTGTTTTCTGTGTGCAACGGAGGATGGAGGTGGGTGCCGAGCCTTTCGTGGCTTGCTTTCTTGTCTCCCTCTGCTCTGTGACTGTGCAAACAGAAATGGGAAACACCGAAGATGAATTAACAATGGATTAACATCCCTTTATACCCAGATGATAAAACTTTATTTTCTTGAGCTAGACATGGCCAGGACAGATGGTGGCCCTGTTAGCTAATCATTGCCAGGAAGAAAGGCAAGGGCAGCAGATGTGGACAGTTCTGAACCGCAAGTTATTTTGTCAGAGACGTTAACTAGGTTGTAGAAATCAACCCCACATGTTTGCTTAAAGCCAGGAATAGCTCTGCTTTAAACTAGGTATGTATCAGTGATATTTTTTATCTTGGCCCAGGAGGAAGTCTAGCGAGGGTTTTTGGCATTTCAGACACCCAATTACAATGAAATAAAATGATTTTTGCAGTGGTTCCCTGATGAGCAACGGCTGAATGGTCTTCTACGCAGGCCCACCCTCGCTGACTCGGTAACGTTCTCCAGGACCAATGCCAGTGAGCCGGGAGGGTCCGAACCTCACGTTAAAGGAAAGCCTCCATGACTTGGCTGTTGTATATAACACGGCAATGAACAGAGCGGTACCTATAATCTTTCGAATTAGAGTTTGGGTTTCTTCAGATACGTACTGAGAAGTGGAATCACTGGGTCATAAGACACTTGCATTTTTAATTTTTTGAGGAATCGCCACAGAGTTTTCTATAGTTGCTGCAGCAATCTGCATTCCCACCAGCAGTGAAGGTTCTCTTTTCTCCACGTCCTTGCCCACCCTTGTTATTTGTTGATTTTTTGATAATAGCCATTCTGACAGGTGTGAAGTGATAGCTCATTGTGGTTTTATTTTGCATTTCTCTGATTATTAGTGACATTGAGCATCTTTACATATGACTATTGGCCATTTGTATGTCCTTTGGAAAAGGATCTATTCAGGCCCTCTGCCCATTTTTTAACTGGATTGTGTGCCTTGCTGGTGTTGAGGTATAAACAAGGTCTTTATAAACGGATGTTAACCCATTATTGGATGAAATATCAGGAGGAACATTTTGTAAAGTATCTGAGTGTCTAACCACTATGCTGTACACCTGCAACTAATATAAAATAATGCTGAATGTAAAGTGTAATTGAAAAATAAAAAATAAATAGAAAGAAAAGCCTCAAATTCAGTTTAGATATTATGGCCAAATGAATTATACATAGTTATTGCTTTATGAGTTATTTCAAACAATTAATTTGCTAGTGTGCACATTCAAATTATACCATAGTTTTGGAACTCTGGTTTTGCTCTTTCTTCATGTTAAATATACTACTGGAAGCTTAAAATTGTGGAATTAGCCTGGATTTTCCTTGGACTCTGGGAGGCACTGTCCCACACCTATCTTGATTGTTTAAACTACTTTGTAAATTATTGCACAACAATGGAGTATAAACTTGGGCTCAGGTCTCCTAATCATTGATCAGGAGATTATCTGAAAGAAAGATTGAGAGAGGATTTTTTGAAGAATACGCAGTCCCTCCAGTTCGATGGCATCAGAGATACACAGAATGGGCCCATTACCCACTCAGTCCTCCACCTTTCTTGCTGGAATAGTTCTGGGCAAAAAGCACGAATGTGCTTCGGTGTGATGCCATCCAACTTGCCTGAGGGCCATCATCACACACAGGTCCATCCAACTCACTCTGGCCATTGTCCAGTGAAATCCCATCACAAACTGTGCTCATTAGGAATTGCACAGACAAGTTTTGATTTGAGAACTAAGAATACTTGTATTGTACTTCTGAACAATGAGTTTAATTTTATCTTATCGTGTTGTCAAATTGCTCAGCTGGCCAGGTTTGCATTTTGTTACGTAAGCTGGAAAACAGAATCACCTAAAGATATGAATAGAAACAAATTTGAGGTAAAAGTTGATTCTTTGAAAAAACTGAATAAAATGACAAACCCTGTGCCAAGATCGTTTATATTTGCCTTCTTTGTTTCTTTATCAACATTAGTAGTAAAAAGAAAGGCAGTAAAAAGGTGACAAGGATATTAAGAAACTTGTTGCCCATATATTTGAAAACCTAGCTAAAATGGACAATTACTGGAGTAATGTTACTAACAAAATTGACTCAAGAATAAACAAAACAACTATAAAAAAGTTAAAAAAAAAAAAAAGCTGAAGTGGGTCTTACCACAGGGAAAAGTCACCCACTTTTACTGGTTTGTTTTAATTATGGAACAAATGGTTCCAGTTTTACTTAATACTATTCCAGAGTACAAGAAAGAGGAAAACTGCCCAGTTTTGTATGAGATTACTATAAGCTTGAAATCAGACTTGAAAAGAGGGTATGAAAGAGAAAAATTATAGCCAATCTCTTTATTGAACACAGATGGAAAAATTCTAAACAAAATGTTAGCCAGGTGAGCCCTGGCCCATGTGGCTCAGAGAGTTGGAGCATCGTCCTATAAGGTGAAAGGTTGCCAGTTCGATCCCTGGTCAGGGCACATGCCTGGGTTGTGGTTCGGTCCCCAGCTGGGGTGCCTGCAAGAGGCAACTGTTTCTCTCTCACATCGATGTTCCTTTCCCTCTCACCCTCCCTCCCTTCCCCTCTCTCTAATATCAATAAGCATGTCCTTAGGTGAGGATTAAAAATAAGAATAAACTTCTTTTTTAAAAAATCTTAGGCAGTTGAATACAATAACTTGTAGGAGTGACTATGACATTGGTTTATCCCATGAGATCACTCTGATTCCTGCTCTCAGCCAACAAACACCCTGAACACGAGTGTGTTCAGCCAGGAAGTTTGTTCAAACACTCAGTGGTCTTTTATCCCCTAGTGACCTCTTGTGGCTAATGGACAACATTCGTTGCTGGAGAACCTGCCTCTGGAGAATGCCTGAATAGTTGCCTCCTGAATGTTCATCCTTAGGCTACAGAAAATGGGCCCCAGGGAAACCAGGAAATGGGACTTGCTTTGTTCCCCACGTACACTGGCATCCTTGGAAGTCAGCGTGGAAAAGGGCATCATCTTTCCAACATGTGTCATCTCTAAGACAAGCGGAGGAAGTGTATAAGAAAGCCAAATTTTCTGTTTCTTGAACTTACCTTTCATATCTTTTTTCCCTTCCTTCCTTTCTTCCTTCCCTCCTTTCTCCCTTCTTTTCTTTCTTCACTCTTTCCTTTTTCCCCTCTTTCCCTCCTTCCTCTCTTTTCTTTGTTAATTTAGGTGAGGAGAGAATACCGTAACGAAACATCAGTTCAACTGGAGGAATAATTAGCAGAGACAGAACAAGCCTGCTAGTATAAAAGTGTATACGGGGTGCTCACTGCAGTGCTGGTGAACATTTCTTAACAGAAAATGTTCAACAATATACAAACATCCATTAGTAGGAGATGTTTCAAGTGATTGTATTACAGTCATACAATGGAACCCTTAAAGGCATTAAACTGTACGTATGGTATGTGCCATACACACAAAGGCACAGGGGCTTAAGCGGGGGTGGATAAAGAAACCAAGTTATGTCACAACTTGTCTGATATCCTGTTTTGTAACATTGGGTTTGTGTTTCCACGAAAAGAGAAAGTCACCAAAATATTAATAAGGGTGGTTATATCTGAGTGGTAGTATTAGGTGGGGTTTTTTAATTTACATTTTTTTTGGTATTGCAGTCATTCCCAACTTAGGCAGAACATTAAAAACCTGAATGCTCATCCCCCTCTAGAGCAATGAAGCCAGAACCACTGGGATGAGGTCCAGGTGATTCCAATAGCCAATCAAATTTAAGAAGCCACATTGCCTTGTCTGACTCTTTCACGGTCAGTGATCATGTTTACAAAACAGAAGGGGGGGCAGATGTTGCCAGTTTATGTGTAGTGTGTACATGTGTGCACAGGTGTATACATACACTATGGCAGACAATCAGACTGACACATGCCACAAAAGTCCATGGAATCTGAAGGCAGAAAAACCCGGCTTAGATTCCTCACTCTGCGGCTTCCTGGCCATGTGACCTTGGACAATGCACTTCAGCTGTTTGAAGGTCAGTTTTCTCATCCAGTAGAGACAGGCACTGATATCCACCCCCAACAGACCTGTGAGAATTAAATGAAAAATTGCATGTGAAGTGCCAAGTAAGCGATGAAGGAAAAACAAACAGAAAGAAAGAAGGAGAAATAACTAAACATTACAAGATAAAATGCGGTTGTCCCAGGAAGGTTAACATTTTTTGTTTCTCACGGATGCTTTCATTCCTCCAACAAATGCCCTTGCTGATGGTTGACTGGGTTCCCTGCTACTTAGGCTGGGGAAGACCTAACCATAGTCTTTGTACCTGTACAGGAGGCAAAACTTTATCTTCTTAAGGTCTCCAGCTAGGCATGAGAATTAAATCGACATAAGACATTAACAGGAGAAAAACACGAATTGTTATATGTACGTGGGAGGCCCCACAGGAAAGTGAAAACCCAAAGACCCACACATATACAGAGATAGACAGAAGCAATACATTGCGAAACACGGTAAGACAAAGAGTCTGGGGTTAGGACAGTTACCGGAAAAGTGACTGGGATGATGAGGGTTAGTTTCACAACATTTGCTTCTGCAGATGACTCGAAGCCTCATCTTCTCTGGAGATAAGAATTTTTCTTTCTTCCTGGTCTAGAGGGGGCATCTATCGCAGGGGAGTTTCATCTCCTGCTTTCAGGAATAAAACGGAAGTTCAGGGTGCCCTTTGTTCCATCTGCCGTTTTTTGGGTGACTTTAACTCAAAATTAAAGTGGCATTCAGAGGGGGTGATATAATCTGGTTTCTTTCTGGATCACACAGGCAGGGGAGAGCTGGGCTGTAACAAAGCATAAAATGTGACAAGTACTGTAAGAGAGGGAGGCTCTTGCAGGGGTGTCTGACCTTTTGGTATCTCTGGGCCACACTGGAAGAGGAAGAGTTGTCTTGGGGCACACATTAAATACATAAACACTAACAAAAACTGATAGGCAAAAAAAAAAAGGTTTTAAGTCAATTTACGATTTTGTGTTGGGCCGTCTTCATAGCCATCTGGGCAGAGGGTTGCATATCCTTGCGGGAGTAAGGCCTCTCCAATGCCTCTTCTTCAGGGAAGTGAGGTCCCAATTAAGCCTACCAGGAGCATGAAGGGGGAAGTGCAGACCACATGCTCTGTCCACTAGGGGGAGCTCAAGGCTTTTCCTCGGATATCTGAAAAGAATTAGGTAGTATTTCTGGGAAGGACACAGTTTAAATTGAACTGGGTTAAGATAAAAGTCCCCGCGCCTCTTGGTGTTGGGGGTTTCCCTTTTTAGATGCTTCCTACTGAATTACTTCTCTCCTCGCTACTGTGCATCTGGTAGTATAGGGGGACTTTGGGTCCTCCTCTCAGATGAAAAATTTGCTTTCTCCACTTAGAAGACTAATCCAGAACCAGAGCGAAGTCCCCCAGTCAGGAAAATACTTCATCTAGGCACAAGTCACATGGTCTTAGCCCGACTCATAGCAGTAGGTGAGATCAGGATTTGGGGATGACTTTTGCCATAACTGGTCACTTGTACACATACCCTAGGGCATGGCCTTTGAAAGGAGCTGGCAGGACGACAGGGTTCAGAAATTTGGGACCCAGGCATAAATACTTACCCACCTCACCACAACAAACACATATTTAAATCTTTTTATCTGCTTATTAATTTTTCATTATCATTCATGATGACATGATTTGTAGATTCGAGAGGACCTCGAATCTTGCAGAAACTTGATTTAGAAATTTCTCTAAAAGTTATTTGTAATAGTAATCTGTATTGCAGCAACCTTTTATAGGCAGATTTTTTCTTTGATTCTTTGATTGCCTTCTCTTCATCTCATATATTTTTATGCTCTGTTAATGTTTCCATTTGCACACTCTTACCTAAGGAAGCCTAAGATTATCTCTGAGGGCCTCACATAAAAAGTTAAGATGGCGTCTCAAAGTTTGTGTGACATCCAAATGAAGGGAAATATGGACAATTTTTTCCTGTTTAACTTGTATTTGCCGCATAGAGCAGAAGCAGAGAGCAGTTTTCGGACACCTTTCACAGTTCAATACGGAGTCACTGGCAGCCACCACACCTATGTCAATTGTGATGTCAAGACTGAGGTAATGGGGTGTAACAGGAACACCCTTTGAAGGAACCCACGACACCCAAAACCACCAGCCTGGACCCTTGGATAAGGACTCCATCAGGACACCCATTTGGAGTGTGCCCTCCATCCCTGGTGGGCTACAAGGACTCGGAGCTCTGACGGCCCAACGCTCAGGCCTGGCTGTAGCGTGGACTACGTTTGGAGCCCTGCCGGACCTTCACTCCGCGGGCTGCCCGCCGCCACTGCAGCCGCCTGGCTTAAGACTGACGCCCACCTTCCCATTGGCGGACACCGCCAGTGACGAGGACTCATGCCAGATGCTTGCTCTGCTCATCTGGGTGTAACCAGCTCCTCGTGTTGGGTGTAACCTCTGCGAGACTCTGTCAGCTTATTGTGGAGGTCTGCTCCAATAAACCTAGCATGTGGAAAGACACAAACGTGTGAGTCACTACTTTCCGGGATGCTCCCTTGCTCACATTTTTTTTTTGTTGTTGTTGATATACAAAAGCTATACATATTTAATGCCTACCACTTGATGAGTTTGGAGATAAGTGTATACCCATGAAACCATCACAATATATACCCAAAACATATTTGTCACCTCCCAAAGTTCCTCCCACTCTCTTTCATCATTATTACTTTTTGTGCGGTAAAATAACATTTAACAGAAGACATTAGCAAATTTTAAACTATATGATGCAGCAGTAATTTTCAACCTTTTTCATCTCATGGCACACATAAACTAATTATTAAAATTCTGCGGCACAACAAACATTTTTTTTGCTGACCTGAAAAAAATAAGTATAATTTTGATTCATTCACACCAGACAGCTATCATTGTGTTGGCTGTTGTCATTTTTTATTTGACAATCTAAGGGAAAAGAGGTCAGTGCCCCTGACTAAATAGTCATGTATTACATGTTTTAAAAATTCTTGCAGCACACCCCTTGAAAATCACTGCAATGCAGTATTGTTAACTATAGGCTCTAGGCTGTACAATGTATCTCTAGGACTTACTTATCTTACATAACTGAAATTTTGTGCAATTTGACTAATACCCTTCAGTTTGCCCACTTCCGCAAGCCCCTGAGACCACCACTCTACTCTCTATTCTATGAATCTAACTATTTTAGATTCCTCATATAAGTAGTATTACGTATGTTTGTCTATGTTTAGCTTATTTCATTTAGCACAATGCACTCTAGATTCTTCTTTGTTGTCAGAAGTGGCAACATTTCCTTCTTTTTATTTTTTTAAATACATTTAATTGATTATGCTATTACAGTTGTCTCATTTGTTTCTCCCCTTTATTCCCCTCTGCCCTGTACCACCCCCCACCATCATTCCCCCACCTTAGTTCATGTCCATGAGTCATATATATAAGTTCTTTGGCTTCTCCATTTCCCATACTATTCTTAACCTCCCCCTGTCTATTTTGTACCTACCACTTATGCTTCTTATTCCCCTCTCCCTCCCCACTGGTAAGCCTCCATGTGATCTCTATTTCTGTGAACTGTTCCTGTTCTATTGTTTGCTTAGTTCATTTTTGTTTTTAGGCTTGGTTGTTGATAGTTGTGAGTTTGTTGTCATTTTACTGTTCATACATTTGATCATCTTCTTTTTCTTAGATAAGTCCCTTTAACATTTCATATAATAAGGGCTTGGTGATAATGAACTCCTTTAACAAGACCTTATCTGGGAAGCACTTTATCTGCCTTTCCATTCAAAATGGTAGCTTTGCTGGATAGAGCAATCTTGGATGTAGGTCCTTGCCTTTCATGACTCCAAGTACTTATTTTGCAGTCCCTTCTTGCCTGCAAGGTTTCTTTTGAGAAATCAGCTGATAGTCTTATGGGAACTCTTTTGTAGGTAGCTGTCTCATTTTCTCTTGTTGCTTTTAAGATTCTCTCCTTATCTTTCATCTTGGGTAACGTAATTATGATGTGCCTTGGTATGTCCTCCTTGGGTCCAACTTCTCTGGGACTCTCTGAGCTTTCTGGACTTCCTGGAAGTCTATTTCCGTTGCCAGATTGGGTAAGTTCTCCTTTTTATCTGTTCAAATAAGTTTTCAATTTCTTGCTCTTCCTCTTCTCCTTCTGGCACCCCTATGATTTGGACATTGGACTGTTTAAAGTTGGGCCAGATGTTCCTAAGCCTCTCCTCATTTTTTTGAATTCTCATTTCTTCATTCTGTTCTGGTTGAATATTTATTTCTTCCTTCTGCTCCAAACCATTGATTTGAGTCCCAGTTTCCTTCGCTTCACTGTTGGTTCCCTGCACACTTTCATTTATTTCACTTTTAATAGCTTTCACTTTTTCCTTTATTTTGTGACCATACTCAACCATTTCTGTGAACATCCTGATTACCGGTGTTTTGAACTGTGCATCTCATAAGCTGGCAACCTCTTCATCACTTAGTTGTACTTCTGGAATTTTCATCTGTTCTTTCATTGGGCCAAAATTTTTTTTTCAAAGTCCCTTTTACATAGTAAGGGGCAGAGCTTCAGGTGTTCACCAGGGTGGGGCGACCCACATCGCTGGGTTGTGATGCTATATGTGGGGAAGAGGACCAAGAGGGAACAATGGTGCTTGCTCTGCTCTCTGCTGTTTTTCAATCACTTCCCCTGCTACCCACAAGCAAATTGGGCCCTCCTGGTGCTGATTCCTGGGTGGGTGGATTTGTGTACATTCTAGGACCCTGTGGGTCTCTCCAAGGAACTCTCCCGTGAGGCTGAGAGTTTCTCCCACTGTCGCCTCAACCCCCACAGGTGTTTTCAGTCAGAGGCTTTGCAGCTTTATTTCCCCGTGCTGGAACCCTGGGTTGCACAGTCTGTCTCACTACCCAGTTGTTCCTCCTGGTTTATCCACACATGAATGTGGGACTGCCCACTCCTCCAGCCACCACCTCACCTGCCCTGGTCCTCCAGCCGCTGCCTTGCAGGGAGTCCTCTCCACTGGCTGCCCATCTCTGTCCCTCCTACCAGTCTGGATGAATGTTTCTTCTTTAACTCCTTGGTTGTCAAACTTCTATACAGTTTGATTTCCTGGCAATTCTGATTATTTTTTGTTTTTAAATTTGTTGTTGTCGTCCTTCTTTTGGTTGTGCGAGGAGGCAAAGTATGTCTGCCATGACTCCATTTTGGCCAGAAGTCTGATTTCCTCCTTTTTAACGGCCAACTAATATTCCACTGTATAAATACAGCATATTTTCTTTATTCATCTGTTGATGGACATTTAGATTGCTTCCATGTCTTGACTACTGTGAATAATGCTGCAGTGAATAGGGGAGTGAGGATATTTCTTTGAGGTTCTGATTTCAATTCCTATGGAGTTTGCTGAATCATATGGCAATTCTATTTTTAATTCTCTGAGGAAACTCCAAGTGTTTTCCATAGTAGCTGTACCAGCAGTGTACAAGCGTTCCCTTTTCTCTGCATCTTCACCAGCATTTAACCTTGTCTTTTTTCTTTATAATAACTATTTAACAGGTATGAGGTGGTAGATCCTTGTTTTCATTTGCATTTCCCTGGTGATTAGCGGTGTTGAGCACTTTTTCATGTACCAGTTGGACATTTGTATGTCTTCTTCAGAAAATCATTTATTCCTATCTTCTGCAGATTTTAAAAAGTGGATTTTTTGTGCTATTGAATTATATGAGTTTCTTATGTGTTTTTGGACATTAACCTCTTAACAGGCATATGGCTTACTGACACACAATGACTGATCAGTTGCCACCTGAAGGTTATGGTGTAAGCACCAAGGCCTCCGGTCTACCTGTGAGTTTTGAAATCACTTTGTTTTTCAGTTAAAATGTTTAGTTGCGTGATTTGTCTGCACTCAGTTTGTTTCCCTTCTGAAATCTCAGCCTCATGTTTTCTTTGTTACTTGTCAGAACCCAGTGGCTTGTTTTGAACAGAACTGCTTTCCTCCTCTAAGAGGATGTTGCTGCACAAGAACAGCACCATGCTTTTCTCGATAAACCGGTGAACAAAGGAAACCATAGGTCAAAATCATCATCTTCACTTGTTAACTAGTTACTCCCCTTTCCAATTTGAGTTTTATTACCTGTACTTCCTCGAAACTGGAAACAAGAATCTCACTGTTTCCATAATGCTTTGTGTTCGGTCGTGCAGCGATCCTGTTGTATCAGAAAGAAAATGGCATCTCATGGGCCTCTAGAAATCTAACAAGCTAAGCCTCCCGAAGCCCTTTGATGCTCCAAAACAATTCATCTGCTGCTGTATCTTTTCAAAAGGCTGCTATGACCTAGCCGTGTGACTATATGTTTCAATAAATCTAATGTACATAACATAAACATCTATATGTTGCTTCAATTTCTAAATATCATAGAAAGTGGGGAAAACATTAAAAACCTTTATGGTTTCCCCAGAGACAGGGCAGTCACAGTTCACATTTTGTCTGTTCACCTACATCTTCTGCCTGGCTAACCAAGGCCCTCAGCTTGTTTGGGGGGTGGGCAGACAGCCCCTTGACCCAGTGGGTCAAGGAAGATAGGCCCCCACCCAAGCCGCAGTGAATGGATTGTGATCAGGCTTATCCCGTTTCCCTGTGCCTGAAATTAAAATCCCTCAGGAGACAAAAGGAGAGGTCAGCAGGGAGACTTCCTGAAATTGTTCTTCCTGGAAAAAAAAAAAAAAAAGAAACAAAACTTTGCCAGGATAAAGCTTTCTGCCTCATTCCTTCCTTCGTGTTTTGAAGAGAGCTCTGTAAGGGCTTGTAGTTGAAGCTGCACTTACCACGAGGTGGCGAAAGATGGTGGAGAAGGACAGGCAGGGTCTGAGTCCTTGATCACATCGTTGGAACTGCCTTCTCCAGGCTTTCTGTTAGTTAGAATATTGAACACCATTATCCTTGATGCCTTGGGAGACTGGCTGTTATTCGCAGCTGGGTGTCCCTGAAGGCTACAACTGCTCCAACCATCTCCTGCACTGAAACCTGCAAAACTTACCATGTACTTTCCTGATATATGAGAATGTTAAAAGGCACTCCAAATATCTCTTTTAGAGAAATAGATGATAGCATTATTTTTTCTTTTCATTCGAGCTGTCCCACCTTGGAAGCAGAATCAGAATTTTCCCTCCTTTGATATATAAACCAAACAATCCCATTTTCTTATTGGCAAGAGGATACAAACTATTAGCTCATGAGCGCTTTCTAATCAGTTCAACATTACATTTACTAAAAACTCAGGCCTTTCTTTTATTGCTGGGCTGTTCAGCTTCGTTCATTCTTTTGGGGGAATGAATGAAGGTAAGGACTAGAGTAGTTGAAGTGTTATGAACAGTGCTTGTGAAGTACAAAATATCCCACTGTTAGGGAGCAGCCGCCTGCCCCACTTGCCTTCGAGCCAGACTGAACTTTGGCCAACACTGTTTCAATATGGATTGGTTAAAAACAACTAATTTTAAAACATAAGGATGAGGCTCTTCCGCCTTGGGGGTCCACGTGGAAACACTGGTGAGCCTAGGCAGAAGAAATACTGTGGCCCTCAGTTAAGAATTTTTCAGAGTTCAAAGAAGGGTGCTCCTTCCCAACGCAGGAGGGGTGACCTACAGGCACCCTGTGAGAAGGATAGGAGCTCCCTGACACTGGTTCTGACTAGCAGTTGGTCATCAAGCCGATGAGCAGTGGTAAGAACCAGACTTTACACAAGAAACCCAAAGGCTGCAAGACTCGGGAAGGACAATGCACTAGCAGGAAAGCCTTAGGGAATGAGACTCACCTTGAAGGAGCGAGGACAAGTGCGAGACTCACAGTCTCTGCATTTGAGGACCAGCAGGATTTTGTCAGTAGATGGGATGGATGGACAGAGTACTTTGGGTTTGGCCTTTCTTGATTCTTTTTTAAGAACAACATGGCAAGTGGCTATCAACAAGCTCTGTCATCCTTGGGCAAGCAAAGTTCTCTGGAGGTCATTTTTTTCCCCAAATAAATGTTTTAAATTTAGTTTCATAAAAAGATGTCACATCTTTTTTCCTAATTTAGATGAGAAAACATGACATTAAGAGGCTTGCTCTTCTGGAAATGCAAGAAAAAGAAATAGCCTTTAATTAGTTCAAAGATAATTTTCTGGATCTTCCTCTTGCATCAAAAGCCATCCTTTCTCCCCAAAGCACCTGCTCCAAGAGCCAACTTATTCTCTTTATCTCCCTCCGGCTGGGACAGGCTAATTCCCCTTCCACCCCCACCTATTTCTGTAAATAAATGTGTCAGTCATTCCCTTTGTTAGCTGGAGGCTTCTTTGGGGAGCCACGTTGTCCCCTGCAAGAAGTTGCAGAGGAGCTGAGAAAGTTGGGGCAGCTTAGAGTTCTGGTACTTTGGGGTGGGTTATAGGTGACACCCTGCGACCCTGCCACCCCAAGACTTACCTCACTGTACTAACTCCTGCCCCAGACACCAAGATCCTGGAAGGAAGTGCTGAGGAAAGAAATTGCAAACCTAAAGAAAAGTTTAAAGAGTTTATTCCGAGCCAAGGGTTTGGGGGCTAGTCCCAGAAGCAAAATCTGAAAACACTGAGTTAGTGATCCGGAAAAGAGCAGTTTGGCTGTGAATTGTATACATTAGAATCAGAGGAGAAGACATAAGAAAGGTCACACGAGATCCACTGGTGGCAGATTCAGAAGGGGGGGGGGCAGCTTTAGGACTGGGCAAACAGCAGAGACACCTACTTCTCGTTCACTGGTGGGTGCAGGACAGTTACCATTTCACATACAGAGTTGACTACAGTATGTGGGTAAAAGATACTAATGAGGCATGTTGGAGTGGTCTGGCCCTGTTCCAGGGCCTGGAGAACAGATCGCTGTGACATTTTAAGTACGTCATCCTAGATGCACAAAAGCAACGGGCGGAGCTTTTCACGGTAGAGATTCATCCATCATATAGGCCTGAGGATGTGACTTCCGCCATAACTCACTCAGTTGGGATTTTTTTTTTTTTTTTATGATCAAAACATCCATGTGGTTACTTTTAGTTAGTGAAGGCTGTCAGGCTTGCCAAGGAAGCCCTTTTGTTTACAGAAGAAAGCACGTCTTCCTTCGTTTGCTCACCCTGGCGTCTCCAGCTCTCAGCACAGCACGGGTCACCCAGCAGGCACTCAGTAAACGTAAACTGATACGTGGGACGTGATGCCTGGTGCCTTTTGTCGATCAAAAATTGTTTTTCTAGAGGATTCCTGACATGCAATTGTGAATTTCAAGGTCTTCCTTAGGGAGAAAATTAATGTTTAAGTGTGACAATAAGGGGTTAATTTGGCTGTAAGAGTTTTCTTTCTGATGTTAACTGGTAAAGTGGCAGATAATGAGATTCTAATCTCTTCAAAGCATTTTGTTCAAATATGAAAGTGTATTTCCACATACTAGGGCATTTTAGTTAATAGCTCAGCTAGATTTTTTTAAAAAGCTTGAGTCCCCTGAATATTGCTAATATGATTTAGGCATTTATTAAGGTAGGGATAAAACACTGAGTTTAGATTTATGTACGATTTGTTCGATGTAGTTCCTTGCAGAAAAACACACAAACAATGATTTTCAATATGACAGACACACACTATTTAAATAACTTTTTGAATTTATTTTATTTTTTCCTAACAATTTTATTTAGAGAGAGTAGGAGAGGGAGAAAGAGAGGGAGAGAAACATCAGTGTGTGATTGCCTCTCACACGCCCCCTACTGGGGACCTGGCCTGCAACCCAGGAATGTTCTCTGACTGAGAATCAAACTGGTGACCCTTTGCTTTGCAGTCTGGTACTCAATCCACTGAGCCACACCAGCCAGGTCTTTTTAAATTTAGATGCTGGTTTTATTTTGTACTTGTACAAATGAGGAAGACTACTGCATGTGTAGATTCCAAGAAGATGAAACCCTGCCTTATCATAAACCTCATTGGAGGGGGAGCTAGACAAAAGCCAAACTTCTTTTGCTGAAACCCAGCTGACTATGGATTCTGGATGTGTCAGAGCTGAAAAGGGTTGAGAAGGACAAGAGGAACTGCCCAAAAACACATTGTAAGAAGGAAATCTACACAGATTTGTTGACTTGTGTTTTAAAAATATGGGCTGCTGAATATAAGTAACAAGTCCCAGGTCCCAGCAATGCGAAGACTTACATTGTTTTCCAGATAAAAACAAACTGGGGTGGGGCACATTCTTTGTCTAACATGTTGCCAGCACATGCCAGTGCATGAGTTTTGCAGAAGACTCAACTTGTTCACATTTAAGCAAAGATACACTAGTAAAAATCAGACACCAAATGTCAGATAACAGAAAAATGATCTTTAAAGCAGTTCCCTACTCTGCCCAGCCAGTTTCTGTGAATGTTTACCTCTTATTCTTTTTTTTTTAAAAAGATTTATTTTTAGAGGGGAAGGGAGAAAGAGAGAAAGAGAAAAATCGATGTGAGAAACATCCATCGGTTGCCTCTCACAGGTACTCTGACTGGGGGACCTGGCCTGCAACCCAGGCACGTGCCCTGACAGGGAATCTAACCAGCCACCTGTTGCTTTGGGGGATGATGCCCAACCAGGCCAAAGCGGTATAGTCAGGGCATCTTTAATTTGTTAAATCATATAATGTTTTGCCAAAGGCCACCGCTAGCACTCAGAACTACACGGTCAGGTTTAAACTGTATCACCCTGAGGAGAGTTCATGGGTACAATGTGGTGATCATTCCTTCACTCTCCAGCACCCTCAACCCAAAAGTGCTAGAACAGGCTGTGGTGCCAACCGTAGGTGGTGGTCACGTCCAGATGATTCCCAGGAAGATGCAGCTGCTGCAGCTGAAGGAGAAAACCCAGCCTTCCTTTGAGAGTAACACACAGGGCCCACCCCTATACCCACCCACTGAACACAAACCTGCAATAACAAAGGAGAAAGGAGCCATGTGGTGATGTAGGAAGTTCCTTTTTGTACTTGCCATTCAATCTGGAATGCATGAAACTTCTTTTACAGGGTCAAACTGAAAATCAGAACCAGCCCTGTTCCTCATCTTTTTTCTTCCCTGGTCCCATTTCTTTCTCCAGTACTTCTTTTGGTGGGCAGTTCTGTTTAGATAGGATAAGGGTCTCAATGTCTTGCAGTTCTAAATGTTGTTTCTGGCAAAATGTTAACACACAGCACAGTATTTCCCAGATGCAGCAATAAACAGGATGAGCTCATAGAAATTCAACAAATAAGAGTAACCAACTGCAGGAGAAATCAACATGTAATTGACCAAACAGTGTATATAAACATTGGCTAAGGCTCCTTTGCAGGAGGCTGAGCTTGGGATATGAATCTCATTTCCTTTACTTGCTGCAATAAAACCACTTTGCCACAGTGAAGTCTTACTCTTTTTTTAAATTATTTTATTGTTCAATTACATTTGTCTGCATTTTCCCCCCACCCCAGCCAACCCCCCTGAAGTCTTATTCTTGAATAGAGCACCCCAAGTGGTGACCCACTTAAGTTGGGTAACAGTCCCACTGCAAATCTTTCCTTTATCATTTCCTACTACGTGTCAGGTATCCCTCTAGGATCTGGGGGTGAATGACATAAAACACAGAGGACCCCTGATATTGTGGACCTTATATTCTGTGGCAGAAGATGGAGGTGAAAAAACCCAAAATAATAAATGAGGGAATTTCAGGTAATGATAAGAGCTTTGAATGGACTCAAACTGGGTAATCTGGTAAGTGGGCTTGGGGGGTAGGAAAGGGGGAAGACTGCTTCAGATAAATGGAAAGTCTTTGGGGCGGGGGCAGTTTAAAACCAAGTTCAGGGAAAGGCCTTGCAGTAAGAACCAGTGAAGCAAGTACAAGGACTGGAAGAAAGCGGGTGTGTTTAGAGCCTGGGGAGTGATGATGGGAGTGGTAAGACCTGGAGTCCCAGAGTTTGCAGGGCCCAGAGCACACCTGGCCTGGGTAGCAATGTAGGGGTTTGAATTTTACTCTAAGTGCAGTACAAAGCCAGGTCCTAGTAAGGTAATGAATTATTTATCCAGAACGCTGACCATCCAGTTTAGTTCCTTTGCATTCTCCACAAACTGGTCCTGTAAGGATTTCATGACAGCCGAACGCACAGACAAGGTTTATTATACAAGGGAGTTTGGGATAGACGAGAACAGGTGACAGACGTGAGACTTTCTGCTTTTCTCTAATACCTTGTCCTCTTCCCACATCTCTCTGACATAGCGGCGCTACCTCATTCCCACATTCTTATGCCTCCTGATCCTTGCTTATTTTTGATACGGTCATCATTTGCCTTTGGATTTTCATCTTGTTCTTACCTCCAAATGGTGAACATAGGTACTTTTTTAAAAAATCAGTTCATTTATCCATATTTCTGTGTAGGTCACAAGGGAAAGGTGGAGATAATGTGTCCCATTGTGAACCAAAAGTTCCCATTCAGCACAGAGGATGACTCACGTTGTTGTGAACCATCAATATTGGGGTGACCTGCCAGCCACGGCTCTAATATAATGCAAAGTACCTTTTCTGGCCATTAGCAATTCAATTTCCAACTGTCTTTGACACAGCCCCAGCGATTTTCCAAAAATCCAACCTGAAGAAACAGTGCCAGTTAATGAGCTTTTCTCAGCAAATTCATTGTAGTAGGGACCAAAATATCCAAATTATTCATGCAACTTAAAATCACCCCATTTTATAGCATGTGTTACTGCAGCTCACAATGAATCTTAGTGTATCTAAAAATCCCACAGTGATCAATTCCAATTAGAATGCCTCTCCACCCAAATTGTTGCCAATTAAATAAGTTCTCCCCAATGAGAAGTGTATCCAAGGGAAGTAAAATTAATCCTATCATTTTATAAATCCTGCTTGTATTCTCCAGTTACACAGCAGTATTCTCACCATTTTTTCTTTAAACAAACACAATAATAAAAAAGGATGCACAATGCAAATGCTTCCATTTAAGAAATTCAGTTATCAATTTTTAAGTGAACAGCCCATACTTTTGAATAGTACTTTGGGACTCCACAATGGTGGGGGGGTATGTGTGTATGTGTGTGCTTGATACTCTCTACCACATCCAAAAATCTGTCCCATAGAAATGAATAAAAGAGAATAACAAAAGTCTTCTCAGGATACCTCAGGGGAATGGGTGCTTTTATTTTAAGTGATATGTCTATGCAAATACAATCAGTCACAAATGAGACCTTCTTAGGCCTGACGATAATTTAAACTTTGAAAGATGAGCAGGACTGTTAGAAACCTTCACCCACCTGGTAACCTGTGTCCCTTGATATGGGAAGGGGACTTGAGGTCTCCTCTAGTCCCCTTGCTTAGGATTAAACAAGAGACTTCAGCTTTGGTGCGAAGCTGTCAGCTGTCCTAATCAAGGACAGTTGAAAGGACACATGAAAATTGGCTCTAGGAATGAGGGACAAAAGGGGGGAAAATCTAGAAGTGGGTAGAGATTAAAGGGCAGCACTCAGCTGCAGAAAATGTCCAAGGATGGCAGACCCTAGTTAAGATCAATGGGAGAAGAGATCTTGGTACGCAAGTAGAAAAATCAGACAAGGCCAAGATGGCCTTGGCCATCCAGAACGAAGGAGTCGGAGGGGATGCCTGCATGCAGTAGACAACTGAATTAGGAAGAGCAGAAATGTAGACCAGCAATGACTCCCTATCTTGAGGCTGACTAGCTTAAATGGGGCCCCCCTCACGGGACCATAAAAAAAGTTCATGAGAAGATCTATTCATTAATGCAACAAATTCTAATAAGGTCTAGGCTGAGGGTGGTCCTTTTCTCCAACATGGGAGTGGACCAGTTGCTGGGTGAGGAGGAACGAAGGTGTGGCATCCGAACATCTTGGTAAGTCATCTACTAGCTCCAATCACTTCGGGCATTGTGGGAGATGCCTAACAGGTCACTACAATGACGAAACACACACTGCGACCTGCTCAGTCCCCAAGACCCACATGACAAAGAACTTCTCATACCTTAGTCTACAGAAACATTATTCAGTCCAGGTTACAATTGGATTTTAGAGGAGAGAATTTGACTACATAGATATTTATAAAATGAATGCAGTTAAGAAGAAAGCTGGAAGTCAGAAGAGCTGTTTCAGTCCTGTTCAGCTGTGTGAACCTGGAGAAGTTGCCTAACACCTCTGGGTCTCGGTTTGTCCATCTGTGAAGTGGGGTCCCAAAGCCTTCCCCCTCCCCCCAACTCCTCTCTCTTGTGTCCTCGAGTGGATCCCCAAATGGAAGCTCACTGTGGAAACGTAAAAGCAAAGGCAAGATGTGGCTCTGAAAGGAAACAGACAAGTGCTTGAACTCTTAATTCAATCACGTGTCCTCATGAAGGGCCTCGTCCACTGGTTCGGTAAGTGTCATCAAAGGCCAGTTATTTGTCCTACTCGAGAGAAGCAATTTTTAGATGATAGTCTTGAAATAAGCTCACAAGGAGCCTCAGATCGCTTCCAGTTTGAATGAGAAGGCGTTTTGGTTGGAGCTGCACGCCCTGCAGAAGTCACAATGACAAGTCAGTGTTCATCGTAGTGGTGGGTCTGGAACGGCTGCTTCATGGGTGTCGGCTGCGTTCTGTCTCATACCCTCAGCCAGCAGCCGTCAACCTCTTTGGCACCAGGGACCAGTTGGAAGAGTTTTTTCACGGACCAGGAGAGGGGCGGGGCTCAGGCAGTAATGTGAGCGAAGCTTCTGCTTGCTCACTGGTGCTCACCTCCTACTCGGTGACCTGGTTCCTAATGACCCATGGACCACTACTGGTCCACGGCCTGGGGGGCTGGGGATGCCTGCTCTAAACAGTGTCATTAATATCTTTATCCAAAAGATACTTGAGTTTTATATACTTATTACAGGAGAGAAAAGGACCAAAATTTGCCAAGTGCCCTCTCTGGCCTAAGCACTTATTAGGTGTTTTGCATACATTCTGTCATTTAAACCACAAGTCAACTTTAAAGGGTAGGTCCCACTGTCCCCATTTTATAGGTGAAGAAACTGAGACTCAGAGTGGTTATGACTTGCCCAAGTTTACACCACTGGGACATGAGAGATCTGAAATAAAAGCTCAGGTCTTCTGACTTCACAGCCCATGTGTTTTCTTCTACAACACCATGCTACCTAGAAGAAAAAAAAAATGAGGGTGAATGGTTAGTCAGCAAGTTAGGAAAAGGGATATACGGTGAGTAAAAAGCTCACCCATTCTATATCATTCTACAATGTCCACTTCTCAAATAATCAGAATAGGACCAAAATCTTCAATACTAAATCACTAATAAACATAAGCAATCTGATTTTGATGATCCATAAGGTGCTTTCAAATTTTGCTGTGCCTTAAAGTTCTCACGAACAATATTGATCATCAGTGCACCCCAATGCTAAAAAGATAAAGGCAGGTAACAGAAGTGAGGCCACCTGCCTCCAAGCTGCCAGGCGCTGCATGGCTTTTACTGGCTTTCATTGTACCAGCTCAAGGAAACAGGTGAAAATGATCGATATGGTCCTGCCTCTTTAGACATATATTCGAAACTCATCCATTCTCATGCCCAATGAAAGAAATCCATTCACCAATTCTGCCCTTAAAATCCTTAAACAGTCGAATCACTGTGCACAATATTTCTGGCAGCCACAATCTATGTCATGAAGCAGAGCTGAACGCAACTGGAGAAAAGAACTGGTATTTAAATGCCCCCTCATGAGGTGGATCAGACTGCCCGAGGCAGCGTGGCTGGGTGGAGGGACAGGGGCCCGCATCCGTGGTCAACTGGATTCCGTGCCAAGGTTCTTGATTGGTCGGTTCCTCTGCAGTCTTAGTGCCTGTACCCCTGGCAATGTTAAACAACGAATTATCTGCAAGGAACCATGTCGAAATATAGAGCTCAGTAGTTGATCTCTAAGCAGCCAATTTCAGAGAGGCAGTTCATGTCCCGCTAGAGCAGACTGGGGTGAAAGTTGTACCGAAGGCTGGAGAAGAGCCCGATGTGTTTCACAAGGTTGGGTTCCACCACGTACGCCCGCTCCCCCTTGGCCCTCAGCAGTGAGTACAGTGCCATGTCCTTGCCAAAGCCCTGGTGGCAGTACACCTGGGACAGGTAGGTGAGGGTCCGGCGGGCCGCTGGTGCAGGAAAGAGCATGGCCGGGGTGCAACACTGTGAAGCTGGGACCACGCTGTACAGGGAAGGGCTCAGCCGCCGCAGTTCCAGAAAATAGTGCCGGCCTACCAGCTCCACCAGGCCCATGCTATAAAGGGAGAAGAACAGCATGACGGGCCAGCTAAACCCTGGACGGCTGGCGAACCTCATGTATATCCAGGTTAGTAAGGGCCCCAGCAACATGCCCACACCAACCCACTCCAGGATCCGCATGGGCTCCGGGTTGATATAGTGCTGGAGCCTCTCGGGATGATAGAGCTTTAGATAAAGGGCATCTCTGAGGTGTGGCTCAGAGAGGCGAGCCCGCAGAAGGTGCTCCAAGACTGGGAAGATCTGCTCCTCTGGAATGGCGTCGTCTTCCACCATCAGGACATAATCTGGGTTGTAGGTCTGCAGGGACGACTCCAGGCAGTAAACATAGTCCTGCTTCTCTTTCTCAAACGAGTTGGTGGAAGGGTCATCGCCGTAATCATCCTCAGTGCCCTCGTAGCGGTTGGCCACGGGGACATACTTGGATAGCAGCTTGGCATCAAGATGGCTCACACTGCGCTCCACATTGCACAGGAAGAGCTGGTGTCCTTCGCACTGGGGGCCGCACTGTTGAAGGAGCCGGTGGAACTGGGACACCACCTGCAAGACGTAGTGGAAGCCAGGTTGCCTGTCCACTGTGACGATGGTGATGACCAGCCAGGGCCGTGGGGTGGCCTGCCAGACGATGGGCACTGAGCCGTTGGCAGAGGGCAGCTCCTCGAAGTAGTGAAGGGCAGCTTCCCCCTCCTTCAAGCTTTGTTGCAGGAACTCCTGGCTCATTTGGTTCAGATGCCAATGGCGAAGGTAGAAGTAAGAGTGTAGAAGCCGGTGACAGGCCAGGGGGGCCAGCAGGCCAAATGTCACCACCGTGAGGATGAAGAGCTGGACAGCGGTGCTGCTCCAGGAGAGCCGCCGGAGCCTCCGGAGCAGCATGGCAGCTGGAGAGGCTGACGTGCTCATGAGGACAACTTCCGGTCAGGTCTGGTCCCAGGAACAAAGCATCCTGGACCTTAGGCCCAGATCAGCGCCAGTCAAACCTAGAGAAAGAGAAGGCAGAGAATGGTAAAGGGCTTTTCAAAATCCAGGGATAGAACTCACCACGTAGCAAACCAGAAATTCCAGTTCTAGGCTGGGTAGCTCTTAGAGACCTAAGTATTTTCTCCAGTACTCCACTCTTTGGTTTTATCTGTTAATGATCTTGGATTCTTTTCTCCTTTCTCTGAGTAATGAAACCTTGGTATACCCAACCAAGTCTCCACAACTACAGATGCTTAGTTAGACTTACAAGGTGCCGGTGAATCACCAGGCACTCGAGCTCATTAAGTCAATTCAGCAGCTACAGACTCAGGTTGTTAAAACAGATGCAAAAAAGCAACACTTGACACGCAAAAAATAAGTTCCAACATAAATGCATCGTAAATACTTGATGTAACTTCTGAAAACTGTCTTTTCTGCACATCCCAAACCTTCCAGAAAGGATTCTTTACGGTTCCCTGAAATATCTTTGTCAAGATCTTCCATTCTTACTTCTCTAATCTCACACCACTATACTTAAAAATGAGTATTCATTTAATCCTGATTATTCTCCCTTTTTATTTTTTTACTCCCCTGGAAACCAATGAGAGAAAGGGTCTCCCCTGTGTAGGAGAACGCTAGGGCCTCAGACTTCCGGAGAAAAGGAACTGTCGGAGGTGGACAGAGATGGAGATGGAAGGGACAGCTGCCCCCGGCCAGGTCCAGAAAGAAATGCTGAGTGACACAGTGACTCAGAACGCAGGCCTGAGGTCAGGGGTCAGGCACAGGGTCTGGATCCTAGCTTGGCCACTCACTTGGTGGGAAGCCACTTCACTCCCCACATCTTGGATTCCTAACCTTGGAACTGAAGACAATAATAACACTGATCACATAGGGTTACTGTGAAGATTAAATGCGTTACAGAACAAAATAATGAATAGTAAAAATTCCCTTAAAATATACTATGAGTCCAAACTCAAATAATAGCTTAAGACTAATGAGGCCTAATGATCTGAGGGAAAACAGATTCACACCAAAATAAAATAATAATAATAATAATAATAATAATCCCAGAATTAAAAGGACAAAACCAGTAGGATACCAGTAAGGTCAATGCAAAACTAAATGGTATCTACAGAACAGAAGGAAAACCTCTTTCTTCAGAAGCATACAGTTTGCTCACATTTGGAGGAAAAGAGCCTAGCTTGTGAATTCTCTTGAAGGAAGGAACAGCCTGGTACCATACCAGGTTGCTGTGGTGCAGTCTCTAGTGGTCTCATATCTATATTCTCTCCTTCTTAGGCACATAGAAAGACCCTGTTTCCTATCCCATCTTCCAGGTGAGGTCATGTGACTAGGGCTTGCTGATAAACTGTGAGCAAAGTGACGGGTGTGCCCTCTGAGCTAAGGCGATTGAGAGCAGATAGGCCTCTCGATGTTCTCTTTCCATATCTACTGTAGCTGAACCAACAGCCTCGGTGGATCTAGAGGAGGGTGGAGCCACTGGACGGCAGAAGCTGGTGTCCTTGAACCTCTGCACGGAACAGCGGCCCCTCCCACCGCTCACGCTGCTCACCTGCAGCACCCTCCCAACCCAGAATGGACTGTGTTGTGAGTTATACATAAACCTCTGTGTCTAGCAACTGATGATTTTTGGACTTATTATAGCAGTTAGTCTCCCCTGCCCACTAGAGTTGTGTAGAAAACCAGATCTCTCTACAGCACAGCAGGTCCCCAGATGACATTGTTTAATTCTAACATTGATGAGATGCTGTAGGAACCTAGCTTTTGTTTGTATCAATTAGTCTATGGTAAAGCTGGTTTCGTTGTACATTGTTTTCTTAAAAGTTGAAAAACCTATTAACGATGTTAAGTGAGGACTTACCGTATGATGACATAGTAAATTAAGGCAGCAGAGAGACAAGTCTCATCTCAGCAACAGAGGCAGGCTATACGGCGGGACCCCAGATACGAGACAGACTAGCCCGGTAGTAGTAAGAGCTCTGAATGAACTGGAGAGGGAGCTAAGCAGGGAGAGGTTGCAGTAGCAGGCAACGCCAGCTTGCTGGTTTGTGACTTCCGGAGCACTGCCAACCGGTGGCTCCTCTCTGGCATCTGCTCAGGGCAGTGGAGTTAATAAATCACATGGTAGTGAGGCAGGAGAGTAAGAAGCTAAGCAAATTCCCGGGCAAGTGGAATGGTGAAATTGAGACAAGATCATTAAACAAGGCCAAACAATTTGAACAACTTACAGCCAGCCAGATGGTGAAATCGCAACACCTTCTCTTCCCTTACACTCATTTTAATGCACCAACATATTAAAAACACATCTAGAAAGCTACTAAATATTCTACTGAAACTCTACTCTAAGATTCTTGCCTGCAGAAAATGAGCACCTTCACACCAAAGACCCGCAGGCTCACTCTAGAGCACGCCCATGTCCCTTCTCGGGCATGAGCTTTTTATCTCCTCCTAGACTCTAAGGGTCCCCACCAGACTTGCAACCAGGGAGCAGTGGGCAGCGGCAGCTCATCCCAGGCTTACAGCCTGACCCTGTAAGGCCCCCTCTTTCTCTGATTTCCCTGGCGTGGCTCACTTCTGTCACTGTGGCCACTTCCAGTGAGCTACCAGCAGCTCCACCCTGGCTCACTTCCTTTGTTTCCAAGGAGCCCAATCAGAGCACCAACTGTCTAGACTCTCTCCTGTTGCTGCTTTTACTGGAAGTCCTACCTTTGTTTCACTGTCCCAGCCTTAATAAACGTACTCTCAAAAGCACCTGGGCTTGTGTTGTGAAATCTTTCCTACGCGAAGTCAAGAGCCCACACACTACCGGCTGGCGTGAGCCAGACCCACTTCAGGCCTGACCCCGTCCTGGAACAGCTGGACATCCCCAGGGACTTGCCAGTTCCACATCATTACTGGTAGAAACCAAGAACGGAAACTGGGCTGGGCTCACACTCCTGTTAAGCTGGCCTTGGGAAGAGAGTCATTCAGGAGGCTTCTGGGCCCCGTTGTTCTCTCTGCCCACAACAATATACAGTCAGCAAGACAAAGCCTGCAGCTTGGAAAATGCAAGGCACATAAAATGCAAGGCACATATTAAGTGCTAAGATGCCAAAAATTCCTTATATAAAATGGTGTGGTATTTGCACATAACCTACCCGCGTCTTCCCACACACTTTAAATATCTCTAGATTATTTATAATACCTAATACAATGCAAATGCTATGTAAATAACTGCTATACTGTAATGTTTAGGGATCAACTTCCTGGAATTTTTAAAAAATATATTTGATTTGTGATTGGTTGAAACCACATGCAAAACCCGTAGATACAGAGGACTGACTATTACAACATCACTAATCATCAGGAACATGCCAATCAAAACCACAATGAAATATCACTTCACACCTGTTAAGATGTCTATTATCAAAGGGATCGACTATAACAAATGCGAGCAAGGATACGGAGAAAAGGAACTCTTGCACACTATTTGTTAGAATGTAAACTGGTACTACGGAAAACAACACGGAGGCGCCTCAGGACATTAAAAATAGAACTGCTAGGTAATCCCGCTGCTGGGTTTATAGCCACAGGAACCAAAACCACTGTCCTGAAGAATTATCTGTACTCCCATGTCCACTGCAGCATTATTCACAATAGCCAAGACATGGAAACAAGCTAAGTGTCCATTGGCCGGTGAATGGACAAAGAATATATGGTATACACCATAGACAATGAAATATCACTCAGCTTTTAAAAAGAAGAAAACCCTGTCATTTGTGACAACATGAATGAAACCAGAGGGCATCATGCTAAGCGAAACAAGGCAGACAAAGAAAGACAAATACTGCATGATATCACTTATGTGGGCAATCTTGAAAAAAAAAAAAAGTCAAACTCACAGAAACAGAGAGGGGAGTGGTGGTTGCCAGGGACGGGGGTGGGTGAAGAAATAGAGAGAAGTTGGCCGAAAGCCAGCAGTTTCCAGTTATAAGTGAGCTCTGAGGACCCAACACATGACACGGTGGCTACAGCTGGTAACACTGTAGCGTGTAACTGAAATTTGCTGAGAGGGTAGAACTTAAGTTTCACCCAGAGAAAAAAATATGTTCAACTCTATAGACAGATATGGAGAAACTTTAGGATATGTCTTTAGTTCAAGAAGACGTAAGAAGTATGTATAGCATGTTGCCATTTGTGAAAAAAAAAAAGGGGGGGGAAATATACATAAAAGTACCTGTATATACAGAAGCTACTTTTGGAACAATATACAAGAGACTGGCAACTTTGCCTCCAAAGAGGGGAACTAGGTGGCTGAGGGACTGGGGTGAGATAAAAACATTTTATTGGATACCTATTTGCACCTTTGACTTAAAGGTACTGACTTACAGAAAATAAATTTTAAATTTTAATATATTTAACATAAATATCATCACCCTCCCAGCAATTTTATCTATAACAGTAGCTTGTTAGATTCCTTGCCCAGCCTCCCCCATCAGAACACGAGCTTCTCAGTCTTATCACCATGGATACCCAGCACTACTTGTCACGTGAGTGCAAAGTCCCCAATATTTATTGAATGAACAAACTGACTGAGGGCACACCCTTACACCCAGATATGACTGGAAAGGCCCTGAATGCATCAGGCCTTTGGCTTCCTGCTTTAATTTTCCAGGACCTTGCTAAGGAGCCTGGTGAGCTTGCAGGGCTGGCTCCAGAATTTCTGTACAAAAGAGGCTTGTGTGTTCCAGGTAATAGAGGGGAGGGAGAGGACTGTCTTAAAGCTATGTTTATAAAGTAAGCATGATGATTTTCCTTACATTTCATTATTTATTGGGATGGAAACTAAAGAACCTAGTGCTGATATAAAGAGTGCCTTTAATCCCAGGCAACTTCCCTACTGGGAACAATATTATCATTAACAACACAGAAGTACTTTGTTTTAGTAACATAGTGTGAGAATGTTATTCTACCGACAATAAGCAAAGGGGAAGGAGTCAGTTCAGAGGACAGAGGGTCCCTGCCTACACCAATCAGCTCTTGCTGGGGTGGTAACAGCCCCAGATCTTCATTGCTTACGTGCATTTCTTGCTCACTGGTCTGTGGATAGCTATGGCTCGGCTGCGTTCAGCTCCAGGCTGCAGGCCACAATCAGGACATCGTGCATACCTTTCATTCCCAGTCAAGTGGCAGAAGGGCCACCTGGGCATGCTCTTGGTGGATGACAACTACACAAGGATCAAAATATGCAGCCATAGATCAAGTCCACTTGACATACACTGACCAAAGCCATGAAGCACAGAAATTTACTCCCCCACAGAGCAGAGGAAGGGGAAGGCGAAGATTCAATAAAAAGGGAAAGCAGGAAGCAGATTTCTAAGCCCTCAGGAAAAAAGAAAGGATCTAGAAATCTGCTCAGAGTCTGGGAAATTTCTCAAATGCTTAAGACATCTGGTTCCCTATCATTATATACTATATGGGTCAGGACAGGCTACAGCAATGACCCCAAAGTCCCAGGGGGTTATAAAAACTGAGGTTTAATTCTTGCTCATATTACTTGTCCATTATGGGTCCATTGTCTCTGCTCCACATCATCCACACTCTAGGACCCAGGTAGACGGAACTGCCTCTTCCTTGAACATGGCTGGTTTTGTGGCAGAGGGGAAAGAGACAAATAGTGAATCACAAGCCGGGTCTCAAAGCAATAGCTCAAAAACCACATGTACCATGTCCACCAGCATTTCACGGACCAGGGCAAGTCACATAACTTTAAGTACAACAGGGCAGAGTTATGTAATTTTCCACAAGAAAGGAGGTACCAAAAGACATATGGGCAGCCCTGAAGTCAATGATTAGGGGAATATAGGTCTCTCCAGGGAGGGGCAGAAAATA
This sequence comes from Anoura caudifer, assembly GCA_004027475.1. Taxonomy (NCBI): domain Eukaryota; kingdom Metazoa; phylum Chordata; class Mammalia; order Chiroptera; family Phyllostomidae; genus Anoura; species Anoura caudifer. The sequence continues at coordinate 172,074 of PVKU01000785.1, read as the reverse complement.
TCCTGAACAGTAATGCAGTCCAGCACCTTGGGCCATGGGAGCTGGGACCAGATCCTTCACTCAGTCATCAGATGACAAGGTCGTCTAAGATCCAGCTACGTGAAGTTATGTAGCCATGCAGGACCATGTTCTTCTTAGCTTTTTAAAAGCTCTTCTTAAAGGTTTTAACCAATTGCTGCACAGTGGCATGTGGTGTTCAATACCACCTAAAATTTAGTTCATTTTTTTAATCTGGTTTAAGATAACTGGTGTTAGGAAAACAGACCTAAAAACATGAAATTTTCTTTTATTTTTAATCCTCACCTGAGAATATGTTTATTGATTTGAGAAAGAGAGAGAGAGAGACACAGAGAGAAACATCCGTGGGTTGCCTCCTGCACGCGCCCAGACCAGGGCTCGAACCCACAACCTAGGTATGTGCCCTGACTGGGAATCAAATCCGCAACTTTTGGTGTATGGGACCAAGCTCCAATCAACTGAGCCACCTGGCCAGGGCACAGAATTTTCAATTGATGGTTTGAAGGAAGGAGTTCTCCACTCCCAGCCATCCTGGGGGTGGGATAAGCAGAGGGCTATGTCTGCATTATCACCCTGATGCCCTTTCCCCAGAATCCCACAGTGACCATGACGTTGCCGGCTCAGACCCACTCTCCAATGACGATGTTTACTGATTGGCATTGGTGAGGTGGCCTGGAAACAACTCTGCCTTCACAGCCCCCATTCTAAGGCCCAGTGGTTACTGAAATTCTTGTCTATCCCTTGCAAGCACACTTCGAAAAACAAGCACTGCCTAAATGACTGGGTTGGCCAAAAAGGTCATTTGTTTTTTGCTGTAAGATGGCTCTAGTAGCGCTTAGTTGTCTTTAATTTCATTTAAAACAATTTTGCTAGATTGTATTATGACAGCTGTCATAGCAGCATGCATTTTAAAAAAAAACCAAACTGATCTGACTAGTGTGGCTCAGTGGACTGAGTGTCGGCCTGGGAACTGAAGGGCTGCCAGTTCGATTTCCAGTCTGGCACATGCCTGGGTTGCGGGCCTGGTCCCAGGCTGGGGACATGCTGGAGGCAACTGATTGATGTATCTCTTGCACATTGATGTTTCTCTCCCTCTCTTTCTCCCTCCCTCCCCATCTCTAAAAATAATTAAATGGAATCTTTAAGAAAATAAAATAAAAATAACAATCAAAATTGGTTAGTTTTTGTGAAGCCACCTTAATACTGAAGATGGAAGAAAAATAGTGACTTTTTGGCACATTATGCTTTACTATTTCAAGGAAGATAAAAATGCAACTGAAATACACAAAAAAGATTTGTGCAGTGTGCGGAAAAGGTGCAGTGACTGATCAAATGTGTCAAAAGTGGTTTGCGAAGTTTCAGACTAGAGATTTCTGGCTGGATGATGATGCTCCACCATAGGGTCGACCAGCTGAAGTTGACAGAAATCAAATTAAGACACTGAGAACAATCAATGTCATTATATATATATACCACATGGGCGACAGCCAACACACTCAGAGTATCCAAATCAATCAAGTTATTGGTGAAAATGAAAAATGTGTCTTATTTTACAGAAAAAAACTAAACGGATTTTTTTGGCCAACCCAATAGAGTATGCGTGTTACCATGTCTAGGATGGAGCTGTCAGGGAAGGCAATAAAGGACAAAGACACCAAGAAATGAACAGGAAATAGGGCTAGGGTGAATAAATGGAGGGACAAGGACAATCACACTTTAGTGCAGCTTCTGAAAATTAACCTGAGGGGTCACAGGAGTTCGGGAGGCAGAGGGAAGCAGAACGCCAGGCTGAGCATCAGGAGATGAACACTGCAGAATGAACGGCAGTTTCCCAAGCCAGCCCTCCTCCAGGAACGGCCCCACCACTCTCCGGGCACCTGGGTCCCAAAGACCAGTAAGTTCTGACTTCTCACCCCTATCAGTCACTCCCCAAGTCCCGGCCATTCCATCTCCACGGTCCCTCTTCTCTCCTCCCCTTCCCGTTGCCATGCCCTTCTTCACCGTCAATGCCAGGCTATCCCTCATCACCTCCATCCAGGCCAGCTGACTGCAACAGGCTCCCAACAGGCTTCTGACTTCCGGAAGGAGCTGTTTTGGTCCCAATGAGATAGGACAGAAAGAAGTTAGGGGGAAATGCTGACAAATGGAGGGAGGAATTAGGAGCCTCACATCCTCACACCAGAGCCCCCCACCTCCATGTACAAAGGGCAAAGGGAAAGAGTTTATCTTCGCAGAAACCCTGCCTGTGGTAGAAGAAGTCGAGAAAAACTCTCCCTCCCAACCAGAGGCAGAGTCAGAATCTGGTGCCACAAAGCTTCGAAACAGCTCCCAGCCTTGGAAACACATAAAAGTCCCACCTCCTGTGCAACTTACTCTGGAGGGGGCCCCTGTTCATTTGGACCGGTACTTTCGCTTCTTTCAGAGCAGTGGTCCAGTCCTGGCCTCTTCCCTTTTCTCTACCTTAATAGAACTTGCTTTGTCCTCACTCTAACTCGCTCTTGAAGTTTTTCCTGGGCAAGCCAAGAACCTGGAGGTTGGGAGACAGGTCCCAGAGAAGCAGGCGTAGGGCCAGTCGCTGGCATTGAAACGATCAGTAACACCAGTACATTCACTAATTAGGTGCATTTCTGTGAAGAAATCATTTGATCTCTCTGAGCCTACTTGGCCTCTCTGCAAGGTAGAAAGATACAAAATATCTCATTTACAGAGGTGCTGTGAACATGAAATGAGACAACAGCTAGAGAGCCCTCTGTCAGGCACAGGACACTGGCAAATGATGGCAATGTTCCGGTGTCCAACCTGCAGCCCAGGATGGCTGTGAATGTGGAGCAACACAAAATCAGAAATTTACTTAAAACATTATGAGAGTTTTTTGTGTGGTTACGTGTTGCAGTGTATTTAATGTGTGGCCCAAGGCAACTCTTCTTCTTCCAGGGTGACCCAGAGATGCCAGAAGGCTGGACACCCCTGTACCGTCAGCGTCCATTCCGTACTCGGCAGCGCATGTCTGAACACAGCGCTCTGTTCAATGGTTCCCCAATGACTGCTGAGTAAAGCCCAAATTCTTCGCCAAGATTCTTCACAATCCAGTTCCAACTATCTCTCCAGACCCATTTCTTCTCACACAACCATCAAAGGTCAGCTCAAAGGGGACCTCTTCCAAAAGCCAACCCTGATCTCCTCCAACCACAAACACCAACCCTTTTTTCTCAAGTGCTGAAGCCCTTTACATGAACTACAAATGAATGTCATCCTTGAGGACATTCATTTGTCTTATTTGTTTGTTTGTTTATAGCTGTAGCTTGAAGGGTTTACTGCTATTGTGCATACAGGAATACCAAGTCCATATAGGTACACTGCCAGGAGAGTAGTAGGAGATTCGATAATATTCCCAATAGAAAGATCAATGTCTTTATCATGTTTTCTTTCTGTTCTGTGATGAAAGTAAAGGATTCTATAGAACCACCAGGAAACATCATACAGGGGGTTGGCTAAAGTAGGCTTACACTCTCGCCCAAAGTGTGTTGAGCATAGCAAGTAGACTACAAGAATGTGTAAATAATGAAGGCCTGCAAAGAACAACTGTAAATCTACTCTTGTGCACCCCAGTGTTTGGTCTCAGCTGGAGGAAGTGGTGCCCTGGCTTTAGTTTTTTTTTTTTTTTTCTGTCTCTCTTTGCAAAGGCAGAAAGCTGCAGGAGGGCAGGGCTGGGCTAGGGAGAGGTGGGTGGGTAGGAGGGGACATGTTATCGTTACTAGACTTTAATCGCCCATCATCTTGCAGGGCGCTGCACCCACTCTTCTGCGGCTGCTCCTCCCACTGATGCCTTTTGGTTCAGCTCTCAAACTGGGGCTTGAAGAGCGAAGGAAGCTTTCACTTTATACTTTAGACTGTACCTATTTTTAGCTACTACTTACTAAGCTCTGAATACATATCCAAGTTCTGTTAGACTCACATCTATTTCTTCCGACCAAAATAGCAACTCTCAAATAGCAATGGAACTAATCACATTTAAATGACCAAAAAAAAAAAAAAAAAGACAAAGAAGCTACCAACTTGCAGAAGGAAGTTTAAACACAGGACAAATGTCAAAGCCCATGTTTTTCTCCTGATGCCTCCCACAGCTTTACTCATGGTCCTTAACTTATGCCCCAAGGAACTTAGAAATCCCTTATTAGTGGGTTCAATCTGATTTATCTTTGTTATCCTCACAGACCATGGTCAAGTCACGTGACCTCTATGGGCCTCAATTCCTCAGCTATGAAATTGGGAGTATCAAAATGCCTGGTCACATAATGCAGAGATCAACTCATTTGTAAATGTTTGCTGAGTACTTTTTATGTGTCAGGCAGTTTTAAGCATCTTATTGATCCACATAAAAAGCCTATGAGAAGTACTATTATTAAGTCCCTTTTATACCTGAAAAACTACGGTAAAATTAACTTATACCAAGGTTAACAAAGCTTTTAAGTGGGTGGCAAAACTTGAACCCAGGCAGACCGGTTCTAGAACTCATGTTCTCAACCGATATGCAATAATAGCTCTGCAGATTGGGAATGCAAGAAAATCAACCGAAAAAACATTAGAAATGATAACAAACTTTCGGAATGCGGGCACTTACAGAATTCATATGTAAAAATAATATATATAATATATACTAATCAGTTTCCTCTAGTCAATCACCAAATTAATTAATGGGATAAAAGATACTAGACAGATGGGGGAAAAACAACTAAAATACATAGAAATAAATTTAAGAAATATGCACAAAATGCACACATATTATAAGAAGAACATTTAAAAAGTCTTCAATAAATAGAGAAAAACAGCATTTTCCCAGCAGGAGAGACTCAATAATGGTAGAGGAGAGAGAGGTCTTTTTCTCCGGAACATCTCCGTATTTAACCCAAGGTCAATTCAATTTACTTTAAGAGGAAGTAGCCCGGTCCAATATATGAGCACTTCATATAAATTGGTGTAGCCTCTGCAGTCCCTAGAAAAATATTGTATGTAGCCCTGGCTGGTGTGGTTCAGTGGACTGAGTGCTGGCTTGCAAACCAAGGATCACGGGTTCGGTTCCCAGTCAGGGCCCATGCTTGGGTTGCAGGTGGGTTCCTAGCTGGGGACATGCAAGACATTTCTCTCCCTCTCCTTCTCTCTCCCTTCCCCTCTCTCTGGAAATAAATAAACAAAATCTTTTAAAAATAATAATAATAAAAATGTTGTATGTACATCCCCTTTTACATAGAAATTCTACTTGTAGGAGTCTACCCTGCAGAAATGCAAGCACATGCTACCAAAGATGGACAAGGAATGTTCAGGGCGGTTTCGTCTGTAATAATGAGAGAGAGAGAGAGAGAGAGAGAGAGAGAGAGAGAGAGAGAGAGGGAGGGAGGAGAAGGGCAGGAAGGAAAGGAGGGGAAGAAAGAAAAACAAACTGGAGGGCAATAAAATGCCTGCCAACAATAGGAAACAAGTTTTTAGGATAATTACACAAGGGGGTGATATGGGAACACTAAAAAGAAAAAGGTTTAAATATACTGACAAAAGAGTCTTAGCGAGGTCTCCCTTTGGACTGGATGTTTGCGTTCCTCAAAAATTGTCTGTTAAAACCCTGATCCCCCGGTGTGATGGTATTTGGAAATCCGGTCATTGGGAGGTAACTAGGGCCTGTCCCTGCAGCTCTCCAGCTGAGATCAGTGCTCTTGAAAGAGAGACAGGAGGGAGCGTGCTTCCGCTCTCTGCCCAGCCAGTGAGGACACAGCAGGAAAGGGACCATCTGTAAACTAGGAAGGAGGCCTTCACCAGAACCCAGCTACTGGCACCCTGATCTCAGGCTTCCAGCCTCCAGAACCGTAAGAAATGTTTCTGCTGTTTAAGCTACCCAGTCTATAGTAATTTGTTATAGCAACCGAGCAGATGTAAAAAGTCTCTACAAGGAAAATGCAAACTATGTCAATGCAAATTGTAGAGAAATATTCATAGTATGATCATTGTACTTTTAATGAGGCGTACAATTTGGTGAAGGAGAGATGAAGGTATGGGGGAAGGAGGTTTCCTGTTTGGCTTTCTATACTTATGCAAAAGCATGTATTACTTTTATTATCATTAAATGTTCAATTTAACAAATACTGAGCCCTGTGTCGGGCACTGGGAGGGTGGACATGACATTCAGGGCCCCCACTCCCAGGACCCTTGTTATCAAAAACCCAGTAGAAATCCAAACATGGTTTTATTTTGGTGGAGCAGGGAGAGGTTGGTTTCCTCAACCAAAGTATTCTAAAGATCATCTGGAGTTAGCACTAATAAAAACTTCAAGGAAACGCTCACTTTGGTGGCACATATACAGATTGGAAGGATATACTGAAAAGTAACATGGCGCTGTGCAATGACGACATTAAGTTATGTAGTACTCTATAATTTTATTATTGAGAGGGTGGTTGGATCTGACAAAAATTCATCAAAATGATACATTTAAACTGTGCATTTTCTTGCATGTAAGCTATAATACTAAACTGTACCTTAATACTAAACTGCACCTTAGTTGTTTTTTTTTAACCAAGGAAAATGATGATACTGGGTAATAGGAAAGAATCTGCCAAATTAGACATCGCATCTATTATAAACCTTTAGTAATTAAAATTTGGTGCTCTGGCACCAACATACACTGAAATAGATCCAAAAATCTATCGATATATCTATCAATAGATATATCTATATATGTAATAATTTAATCCATAATTGTAACAATTTAAATCAGGGGTAAAAAGAAATAGGCGTAATAGCTGGGCCGCAACTGGTTAACCGTTCAGGAAAAGTGAATTAGCTCTCCATTCTACAACTCAACCTAGAATTCCACGTTAATTTTTTAAGCGAAAGCTTTAAAGTATATGGAAGAAAAATGACAGGACAATATTTATGTAGACTTGAGTTAGGAAAGGCCCTTTTCAAGCAAGGCCCTCAAGCATAAACCATAAAGAAAAAGAAGAAAAGAATTTAGTAACTACAAAAGGTAAGCTTGTATGCGGCCAAAGATGAAAAACTGACAAAAACATTAGCAAACTGAGAAAGACGGTACAACATAAACAACAGAATCACTACTTTTTTAATGTGTAATATATAAAGAATGCTTAAAAGTCACGAACATAAACTAAACTGAAAAGGGGGCAACAGAATTAACAGTCAATTCAACCACACAAATGCAGAAGGCCAAACCGCATTGGTAAAGGTGTCGATTTCCCCTGGGTAATCAGACATGAAAAGTAAAAGAAGATACTATTTTGTCCATGTTATTAGTTTAACTGTGTATATGCAGAGAAAATTTTAAGATATCCAGAAAAATCTCAGCAGTCTAGAAGATGAAGTTTTACGTTATCTTTATTTTCTGCTTTACATTTTTGTTGCCTGAATGCTTTGTAATAAACTTTTCCTTCAAAAATTTCTAATAATTTTAATAATGTTAGGTGTTAGACACACATAGTTGTCTCTCTTTTCACCTTTCAAAGTACCCGGTGCAGTGCACTCTAGAAATGCACCCCTAAAAGAAGCTATTCCCCCTCACAAGGTTTAGTTATCTTGGGGAAATACGTGCACGGGTTTCGTTAATGGTCTGCATAGTGAGTTCACTGGAGCCGCCCTGCGGACCTGGCGGGGAACAAGGGACAAGCAGGGGATGCCCAGGTCACACCCACCCTGCAGGAGCTCTCGGCCCCGGAACACTGCGGGCGCAGTGCGGCACCGGCGACACCCGCGCCCAGGCCAAGAAGAGGGCGAGAGTAGGGGGGGTAGTCCTACTTATCCCCGATGGAAAGAAAATGGGAGAGGAAGACCACAGTCCGGGATCTAGCGTCTGCCGCAGACCTTGGGCACTACCTGCTGAGCTTGGGCCTCAGTTTCCCCAAGACCAAGGCTAACGGTCTTCATCGCTACTCTGGCTCCCTTTGGCTGGTGTTTCCAAAGGACGCCTTTCCTTGCCCGGTCGCCCTTTCTCGGCCCGGCGCTGCGAGGTCACCCGCAGACACCCGTCACCGCAGCAGCGCGTTAGGGGGGTGCCCGGAAGGCCAGAGGAGTGGACGTGCGGCAGACCCTCGCCGCTTGCGGGCGGCCATTAAACAGCCCGGCCAGGCTGGGCAGGAGCCGGGCGGGAATGCGGGGCGTCTTACCTGGACTCGCGCACAGCCCCACTGGCGCCTTCCTGCGGGCCTTGCGGCGCAGCGGAAAAGGGTGAAGAGAGGGGACGCTCCCTCGCCGCGACGCTCATTCATCCCCGCGCTTACGCCGGCCTCTGCCGCGCAGGGGGACGCCCTTCCGAGGTCCCCGCAGTCTTGTGGAAAGAAGCGGTCGGAGCCCCTTGCTGGCCACAGTGGAGCCCGCCTACCCAGAGCGCACGATCCGGGGCTCAGGCCCTTCCTGGCGGCGCCAGCCCCAGCAGCTGCTCACTGTGCCAGCTGCGGCCACCCCTAATCCTGTTGCGATGCCTAAGGGACTGGGAAAATCGTGCGCAGTGGAATCCTACCGGGTGGGGGCGGTCAGCTCCATCCCCTGCGCACGCGGAGGGCCGTCGTCTCTGGTGTCGCCTAGTCTGGCCGAATCAATCCCCTGAAGGAGCCATTGCGGGACCCTAAAGCCCCGGAGGAGCGGGCACAGCGCGGTTTGGGGACGCGCCGAATGAAACCTCACCTCCTCCCGCGCAGCGCAGTTCCATGTGACCTGTGAGCTGCGGGACCACCGCAACCGCCAAAGCCAGCCTGGAGAAACAGGGACGGCAAAAGGCGCCAACTGATGGGCGGAGAGGGAAAAGCAGGCTCAGGGAAAAGGAAGTTGAAATGAGGGGAAGGATTGAGTCTTTGCGCGGTGCACAGCCCCTAGCTTGCTGTCAACCCCGTTCTCTGGTGGAGGAATTTGTTTATGCCAATAATAAAAATAATAGTGGATCGCACTTCCACCACCAATTCCAGCCGTACCCAGCTTTACCCCAGGCACCTTATGAACATACCTCTAGCTTTCATGTCACTCCTGTATGTTAGAGATTACTATCCTCAACTTGCAAATAACGAAAGATTTGAGAAAATAATTAGCCAAGTGCAAACCTTATCCCAAAAGCCAAAAATGTAAATATTTATTAAAAAGCAAAAAGGCTTGGTCTAACCAGATCACCTAGCAAAGTACAGGATTTAGGTGTGTAGCTCTTCCCAGTTAGCTGTCAGTCTCTCCTGGGAGTGTCTTTGGTGGCGCATTTGAGTCCAAAGCAATACCCATCCTCAACTCTCAATTTTGACAGATAGGTAATAACATATCCATCTTACAGGTGGAAAAATTGAGGTTTGGCCAAAGGAACGATCTTGTCCAAGTAAGTGACAGAGCTTGTCAATCTAGTCTACTAGTTAATAATGGAGTGGTTATTTACTCTGCACTGTGTAAAACACAGAATTCATATGATTTTAGTACTCACACAACCTTACAAGGAAACTGCTGTTACCATTCCAAGTTAAGGAAACGGGCTCGGAGGGGTTATGAATTTGCATAAGGTTACACAGCTATTTAGTGGCAGAGTTCAGATTCAAATTTACATCTTTTTTGTCTACAGAGCCTTCACCTGTCTCCAAAGCCTTTGTTTCTCCCCCCCACACACACACATTTCCACCACTTCTTGCTCCTTCTATTGATTCTTGATTTTTGCCAAAGACGAATAGTATATCTAACCCATATGCAGAGGTACAGGGCATTGTAACAGCATCAAGCCCAGTACTGAGCTTATTCCCAGGCATCTTTTTGGATGATGTAAATTGCATCTAACAAACTGAAGTCTATATCAGCCAGTGGCTGGCTTTTTGAATACAGGGCCCACACTATACCGTTTATGGATCCTCATGCTTCTCCCAAATAGCACCAGACATATGTACTAGGGGCAAGTCAGAGCTGCGTACATATTTCACTCTAGCTATACTGGTCCTCTGGCCTTCCTCAAATACACCACGCTCAGTCCCACTTCAGGGCCTTTGCACCTGCCGCCCCTCTGTTTGGCACACTCTTCTTCCACATTTCCACGTTGCTTGCTCCTTTGTGTCCCTGGTCATCTTGCAATCCTATCTCCTGTACTTTTCCCTTTTCTTCTCAGGAAATGGCAAATTAATGATTATGAACTTCTGGTTCTTTGCACATGGTCACCTAAAATTAAAAATCCAAAATGATAGGCAACAAATGTTTATTTGGGATCAAAGAATTGCAATTTTGGAGCACGGCTTCAGGCAAAAACTCCCCTGGTGTCCCAATTACAGGTGAAGGCAAGGGGTTTTCATGAGAAAAGGAACGGAATAATTACTTGAAAGGAAGTATGAATTCCTATAGGTGCTGATACACTGAGCTACTCTTTAGATGATTGGTTTTCCATTCTGTCTTCAGATAGAGTCCATTATCATCAGTCCTTTCAGGTAGAGAGTCCGTAATCATCAGTCCTTGTGGCCAAGATGCCCACTATTCTGCGGGCTTTGCAAACAACAGTTTGTAAGACAATGTTCGTTCATCCCAATCCAAAGGTCTGACCCAGTTGTAACATTCCAATGGTTGCAGAAGCAAGACAGGTAAGGCAGTTCCCCTGGAATGGCAGCTCTGATTCCATTTTGTCATGGCTCCATTTATGTCATTTTTCACACACAAAACATCTAGGAGAGAAAACCTAACAAAGGGAGAAGAGAATCATGCAGAAGGCATCTGAGGAGTGGCTGCAATTACTAATGAAGAAAAATGGAGAAGGAAGAGCTGAAAGCTGTGGAGGATAGAAATAGAAGCTGCAGAAAAGGAGGAGGAGGAAGAAGAAGAAGAAGAAGAAGAAGAAGAAGAAGAAGAAGAAGAAGAAGAAGAAGAAGAAGAAGAAGAAGAAGAAGAGAAAATATTGAAAAAATAAAAGATAAATTTTTGAAATTAAAAAAATGAAATGTCAAAGAGGAAAAGTAAAAAATGCACCGTTAAACACATTATAGTGACATTTAAGACTATAAAAGGCAAAAAAGTTTAAAAGCATACAGAGAAGAGCAGATCAAATACGAAGGAAGAAATATCAAATTATCATTGGATTTTTCAATAGCGATCATGGCTGCCATAAGGAAGTGGAGTAAGGTTTTCAAATTATTAAAGAAAGAAAACTTAGAATTTTATATTCAGCAGACTTTTTCAGATGTGTGGGCATGTCACAAAAGTTCTCAAGCACAGACAGGCCTCACTCTCGCACAGTAGTGCAGAATGGTAAACATGACCGTGCAAGCCAAAACCGTACAAAACCATTTCCACAACTCACCAGAAAACATATGATTATTCCATGACCTTAACATTTTTTGACCAGAACTTTAAATATTCTCTTGCTGTTAGTTATGACAACCTTCTTACTCTCTGGGAAAATGAAAAAAATAAATAAATAAAACAGTCAGACTAATATTTATTGAGTACATTATAATTTCCATTTTAGAAACATTGAGAATTAAATATTTTATTTCTTCATTAAAAAAGTCAAGAATAATTTGAATAGTGTTTACCCTTTTCTTTCTATAAATTAGAATGTATAAATTGTCCTCTAATAAAAGAAGTACTCTTTCTTTTCTAAGATTTTATTTCTTTATTTTTAGAGAGAGGGAAGGGGAGGGAGGAAGAGACAGAGAGAGACATCACATGAGAGAGAAACATGGATTGGTCGCTTCTCTTATGCGCCCCGATGAAGCTGCAGCCCAGGCATGTGCCCCACCTAAGCCTGGAATCACACCAGCCACCTTTCGCTTTTCCAGATGATGCCCAACCGAGTCACACTAGTCAGGGCTACCTTTAATTCTTTGTTGGCCACTTTGAGAATCTATATTTCTTTGCTTAAATTCTTGGTATTGCTACTGAAAAAGGCTTGTCTCATCAATATATAATTGTAAGTGATCTTCATAACCACCCCATGAGTCTGCATTTCCCCAAAATACTGACTCTGACCTTGAACAAAACAGGGTTTATTTTGTGCTGATCTCAGCCTATCAATAACCAATATTGTAGCTGGACTGGCTCTTGTGGCTCTTATTATGACTGCAAGACACCCTTTTGCAATAACTGTCAGGAAACTTTGAAAAAACAAAGGTTTATTATTTATAGGACCTGAAAATTACGCAGCACACCTGGAGCCTCTCTGGTAGGGAGGACAGAGAGCGAGGGGCCGCATGGGCCTGGGCTTCTGCTTTTATTAGGGTTGAGGATGGGGCCTAGGGTTTCTGGGCTTATTCCTTTCTGGTGATTTAAATCTTAAAAGGAAGAGTAAGAATTGAAAGCTTGTGAAGGGAAAAAAACCAAGTGGCCCAAATGGTCACTTACTGAAATCAATGAAGCTATCTTAAGCAAAGGAGCCTGGGTTCTGGAAGGAGGCGAGGCAGCCTAGCTCTTTAAGTCTTGTTGCTGGGAATGTGTTTATTCCATCTGGCTATCACTGAAGTGGATGCTTCTTTGAAGTTTATGCCTCTGCCATCACAGTTTAAAACAGACACTTGCATTACAAAAAAGCAAACAAACAAAGAAACAACTGTTAGTACCTACACTACAGCACGACCTAGTGTTAAACAACAAAATTCAACTTGGTAAATTGGGAGCTCTAATTGGCTTTAAACAATTAGATTAGATAGCATCTCGTCTGGCAGGCAGAGAGAGATACTCCAAGGGGTGGCACAAATGGAAGCTTTTTATAGGAAGAGGGATGCGGCCAGGGAGTTATTAGTAAAGAAAAACAAATGGGTTGGATTTAATGGATTATTTCTAGAGCAGAACATCTTAACTTTTGGGTGGAAGGGAATGGCAAGGGTTTTATCATGCAGATTGCCTCTTGTTCCTTCGGGAAAGGGGAGATGAGGGGAGGGCAAATGTGACAAATTACTTCGCTGGTACTTCACCAGGAAATTCAGGAAATTCGAGGTTGGTTGACTAAAGATTATATTTCTGGGAGAGGTTGAAACTGCAGGTAAATCAGGTATTATATCTAGGCTTGATATCTTGGGCGTTAGCTCAATTAAAGCTTTTTGGGCCTGTGGTTCTCCTCAACACTAGCAAGTCAACTACAAACAAGTTTACTCAATGAAATGGAATGTAAGTTTTAGTAACCAAGTGCAATAGAAAACAAGGTACTTGCTCATTCATGCTTTATAAATTGAGCTGTGGGCAGGCTGCTGGCCTGGTCCCGGGCGTGTCCCTGGCCCTCCACGGCCGGCGCAGCTGGAGTGTTTCTCAGCTTCCTGAGTTCTCAGGGATCCCAAGCCGGAGGGGTTGGCTCGGGCTGCGGAGAGCCACTACGGGCGCTCCTCCGCGCAACCGGTCGGCAAGCATCTTCGCCGCAGGCGATTCCGCTGGGTCCGGTGGAGAGGTGACAGTGGGCACTTCGGCGTCCCGGGAGATGGGGTAGGTGCTGCTAACATTGCAGCAGAGGGCACCCCAAGGGGACCAGAAGAACATCAATCCCCAGGAGGCGTCACATGCCCAGCAGCCCCAGACCCGGGCGGGGATGGCACTACTGAAGGCCTGGCACCAGCGGGGTGCAGTGAGGCTGCCAAGGCCCAAGACGCCACGGGTTGCACCTCTTAAGGATCTTCCTATAACTGTGGAACATGCCATTGTTCCTTCCTGGAAAGCAAACAGTAAATGCATTTACCATTCATGTGAACGAAGCAGAAGAGACTCTACAGAGGCCAGATGGAATCTAAAAAACGGAATGCGAAGATGTCCTGGAGTGTATCTCAGCTATTACATTACCTGCACCAAGATAACCACTGACACTTCTTGATTATGCAGTGGATAGTAGTGTTGAGTCACCACACACTATGGACCTTGTCAATTGAATTGGAAGATGAAAAGCCAGTGAGTGTTAATGAAGTCCCAGACTACCACGAGGGGGACATTCACACAGACCTCAGGTAAATGGGGATTCAATGTAAGCCTAAAGTGGGTTGGTGAAGAGACAACGAGACATCACCAACACTGTGAGGGCTATATCCTCGTGCACTAGTTAGTTGAAGTAGGAGAAGAATATAAACTATAGAATGAGACCCTGCCCTTGGCTGGGAACCACATAGGTAGGTTTCTTTCATCCATGTCTGTGTTGAGAGGAAAACTTCCACTTGCGGGCACTGCTGCTATGCTTTAGCCTCAAAGTTGGAAGAAATACACCCCCCAAAAGTAGCAGAGTTTGTGCACATTACAGATGATACCTGTACCAAGGAACAAGTGCTAAGAATGGAGCACCTCGTTCTGAAAGTCCTTGCTTTTGACTTCACTGCACCAACAGTAAATTGGTTTCTCACCCAATACTTTCTGCACCAGCAGCAAAGCTGAACTTTTAGCCACATTTTGTTGGGGAGCGTTAAGTTTGATAGATGCTGACCCATACTCTAAGTGTTTGTCATCAGTTACTGCCGGAGCAACTTTTCTTCTAGGACTCTACATAGTCACGGGACAGAGCTGGCCTGAATCCTCGGTACAAAAGACTGGGTTTACCCTGGAGAGTCTGGCCCCTTGTCTCCTGGACCTTCTTCACCAGACCCACCTCAGAGCACCACAGCACACAGAACAATCAGAGAAAAGTACAAAAATTCCAGGTATCATGGTGTTTCTCTCCTCTTCCCACCAGAGATACTACATGTATAACATGGGAAGACTGCCTTTGCTTTCTAAGATTTAAATTACTCAAAGTATAAATTATGATATCACTTTTTAAATGGTTTTAACTTGTACATCTTTTGTACACGTAAATATCTTAGAAATATGGCCCATTTTGAATGTTTTCGTTAAGACTGTACTTTCAGGCATCATTTCTATAGTTCGTTAAATTCTCCTATTAAAATATTAATGATGCCAACTGTCAGGATAGTAAAAATAAGAATTAATGAATTGATTTGAAAAAAATAAATACAAACTGAGCTATAACTACTGAGAGCTAAGCTTCTTTTTTAAAAATATATTTTTTCTTTTATTGATTCTAGAAAGAGGGGAAGGGAGGGAAAAAGAGAGAAAGAAACATACATGTTAGAGAGAAACATCAATCAGTTGCCTCTTGCATATGCCCTGACTGGGGACTGAACTCACACCCCAGGCATGTGTCCTGACTGGGAATCAATCCCACCGCCTTTCAGTTTGCAGGACAACACCCAACCAACTGAGCAACAGCAGCCAGGACCAGAGCTGAGCTCCTTAACCCCCTTTGGTTTGGAAGTCTCCCTGTTGGGGAACAGTTTCTTTCTCTCTCAATAAAATATTCCTATCAAGTAAAACTCAGAATTTTCTTTTCATAGAGGCAGTAAGTGGGATGTTTAGTGCAAGTTACTTTTGAGGTTTTGGTATAGTAGGCAGTTATTCAGACAGGAACAGAGTAGGAACAGTAGGCCAGCTACAGAAGTTCACCAGGGTGGAAAGCCCCAGGTGCCTAGCAATGGGCAAAACTTGGAAAACAAGTATTGTAGGGTGGGACCTTGCGCCCAGGGTGACCTTTCCTCCCCTAGCACGTCATTGATCATAAGGTTTAGACCCCCTGGCCTTTTATATCACTGGTCACAAGGTTCGAAACCTCTCCAGACCTTTCCTTCCCTGGCAAGATGCTAGGCATGTGGCAGAGCCCCTTAAAGGAGGAACAAAGGGGCTGGAGAATTCCATAGGAGCCCTAGCAAGTCTGCTCCCTTAAGCATTAAGCCCTCAGGACAATGAAGTTCTGGCCCTCATCCAATAATCTTAAGAACAAATCCTGGGGTCTGTTGACCACAAAGACAAAGTTTTGGTCAAATTAGAGACAACATCTAGGTCTCAGTTGTGTTTCAGCTCCAGACCCAGAAAAGCAGCCAAACCAGGTGAAGTGATGCCATGGTTGACATCAGGACCAGTTGAGATGTCTGATTCCCTGCCTTAGTGCCAACCACTCAGTAGAGACCACAACCCTGAAAACGACATACGTGGAAAGCTGATGAATATTCTATTGAGATCTCCCCTAAAATCCCCTGAGAACTCCACTAAAATTCCCACCTTTAGAAAACAGGTAAAACCCCTTACCTTAAGACGAAGGACCCAACGAGTGCACCTTCTCTCTCTCCCCCGCTCCCCCGAGCATGCCTTCGCCTCTCTATACCCTCAAGGCGGGTACCTTTGCTTTCTTTCTCCCAAGCTCCAAGGGTTCTTTTGCCTTTGTAATTTGTTTCCTGAGTTCATGCAGCCCAGCTAGCTCACTTCTTCTACCTCTGCAACTTTCTAAATAAACTTTTGCTTATATTTGAGTTTTGGGGTCTGAATTCTTTGTCAGCCAACCTCAAGGACCAAGGTCTAACATCTATTGGTGTTCACCATTAACAGTTCCAGTTTCGTTTTGGGAGGTTTAGCATATAGGCCAGTGACTGCTGTGAACGATTGTTTCTCAGGACTGACCTAAAACAGTTACATTAATTAAACAAAGATGCCGTTTGACTGGTATGGCTATAATGCCCCTAAGGACATCCAATCACAACTAGCCAACTAGGCTTAAGTTACGGTCAATCACATAATTCAGTTCTGTGACTGAACCCACGTTCAGCAGCCTGCCGCCACAAAAGCCGTACTGGTGAGACAGGTGCCAACAAGAAGGAAAAAAGCTTATTCAAGCCCTGGCATCCCCAGAAGATCGGTGGATTCCTGTCCTTCTCTCTGGTCAAACCAGAAATTCTTACAGGGGGTTGATGGGAATTCAGGAAGGGGAAAACTTCCTAAGAGAAGTGAGTACGTGCTGTCTCCTTTGGGAGTAAGGGGAGTGGGGACTGAAAGGGGAGTCTCACAGCTTCTTCCCAGGCTCACTCCCTGCATTCTGGTGTAATCTTGCTGTTTGCGTTAGCACTCCTCCCTTCCCTGGGCACCTGTGGTTTGTGGCCGGACGCCAGCTTATTTATCTCACATCTGTAATAAGAACCGAAGCACAGGCTCGACAAAACTTTGATTACTAGCTGGGAGATTTACAACTTAACATCTTAGTGGAGGTAGAGGCGTTTCCAGCAGGAAAGAGAAGGAAAGCAGAACAGAGGTCAGGAGTGGCGGTCAGGCAGAGTTTTGGCTGGTGCTGACATGGGTCTTTATGGTCAGTGCCCTTGAGTCTGCCAAGGTTGCGGTCAGACTGTTTCTTAGGCTTACACCGAGGGTGAACTTGTTGATTCTAGTGAAATATACTTAGAAAAGGAAATTTAACATGTAAACTCTAGCTTTGAAAGAAAAATCGGGTCAGAGTAACAAGTTGGGTTTAATATTTACTAAGATTAATATGGGTAGCTTTATGTAAGTACAAGTATAGTGTATTCATTCCTCCCTAAACTTCATTTGCTTCTGCTTTTCTCTACGAAAGTCTCTCTGGCCTTGCCTGGTGTGGCTCAGTGAGTCGAGTGCTGGCCTGAGAACCAAAGGGTCACTGGTTTCAATTCCCCATTTGGGCACATGCCTGGGTTGCAGGCCAGGACTCCAGTGCGGGGCTTAAGGGGCTTAAGGGAGGCTGCCAATTGATGTTTCTCTCACACATCCATGTTTCTCTCCCTCTCTTTCTCCTCTCTAAGAAATACATAAAATAGTTTTTTGAAGTCTCTGTAAGCTCCTTTTGGTGGAGCATTCCTAAACACTTCCGGTTTGGAGCTGCCCGATTCAAATAGATTTTAGCTCAAATAAACTCTTAAAAATTTTAATATGCCTTAGTTTCTTTTAACAAAGATTAAACCAGACTCTATTCAGCTTCCCTTTTGTAAAAGAAGGGGATGTCTTTTAACAATAGCAACAATGCCCTCTCTTTAAATAACTAGGTTTGTGCTTGCTACTCAGTTTATGTATTAAACCCATTTCATGTTTATTCATAAATAGTTAATAAATAAAATATTTGATTTAGAAAATGGAGGAAATAGGAGATGAGAAAGTAAAGGCAAAGAGGAAACAACTCAAGTATGTCCTAATCTGGTGGTGCATTGGTTTTAAATATTTTAAATTTCTTATAAAAAATGGATGCTATGCATATATTCCTGTAACCTGATTACCCCTTCAGCAACACATTGTAAGTTTATTTCATATTAACAAATACAGCTTTTGTTGTGGCTTTAATGGTTATATAGAATTCTATATTATAGACATACCATAAAGTAGTTAGACTGATTCTAAAATTTAAAATTCTAAATAATGCTATGATAAATATTTTTATAGTCATATTTCAACAATCACTTGTTTTTATTTTCTTTGAATACATAATTAGATTTCTGACAAGATGGAGGCATAGGTAGATGTGCTTTGTTTCTTCACACAACCAAAAGAAGGACAACAACAAATTTAAAAACAAAAAACAAGCAGAAATGCCATAAAAATTGAACTCTATGGAAGTCTGACAACCAAGGAGTTAAAGAAACATTCACCCAGACTGGTAGGAGGGGTGGAGACAGGTAGCTGGGACAGGGAGGACGTGTAGCAAGGTGGTGGATAGAGTGGGCAAGGCAGCAGCTGGTGGACCAGGCAGACCCACATTCACATGCAGATAAACGGGGAGAAACAACTAGGGAGCAAGACAGATTGCTCAAACCATGGTTCCAGCATCGGTTAATAAAGCTTCAAAACCTCTGGCTGTAAAAATCTATGGGGTTGCAGCAGTGGGAGAAACTGCCAGTTTCAAGGAAGAGTTTGCTGGAGAGACCCATGGGGTCATATAACGTACACAAAACCACCCACCAGGAATCAGTACCAGAAGGACCCAATTTGCTTGTGGGAAGAGAAGGAAGTAGCTGAAAGCAGGGTGAGAGCCAAGCAAGTGACATTGTTCCCTCTCTGACCCTTCCCCCACATACAGTGCCATAACCCGGTGATGTGGGTTGCCCCGCCCCGGTGAATACCTAAGGCTCTGCCCCTTGTAATGTAACAGGTGTGCCAAGACAAAAATATATGGCCCAAATGAAAGAACAGATCAAAACTCCAGAAAAAGAACTAAGCAAAAGGAGATAGCTAATCTGTCAGATGCAGACTTCAAAACATTGGTAATCAGGATGCTCACAGAAATGATTGAGTATGAACATAAAATAGAGGAAGAAGTGAAGGCTATGCAAAGTGAAATAAAGGAAAATACACAGTGAACCAACAGTGAAGGGAAGGGAACCAGGACTCAAATCAATGATTTGGAACAGAAGGAAGAAACAAACATCCAAATGGAAGAGAATGAAGAAACAAGTATTCAAAAAATGAAAGAGGCTTAGGAATCTCTGAGACAACTTTAAATGTTCCAACATCCAAATCACAGGGGTGCCAGAAGGAGAAGACGAAGAGCAAGAAATGGAAAACTTATTTGAAAACATAATGAAGGAGAACTTCCCCAATCTGGCAAAGGAAATAGACATGCTAGTCCCAGAGAGTCTCAAAGAAACTGGACCCAAGGAGGAACACACCAAGATTCACAATAATTAAATTGCCCAAGATTAAAGATAAAGAGAGAACCTTAAAGAAAGCAAGAGAAAAGGAGACAGTTACCTATAAAGGAGTGTCCATAAGACTATCAGCTGATTTCTCAAAAGAAACCTTGCAGGTAAGAAGGGGCTGGAGAGAAGTATTCAAAGTCGTGAAAGGCAGGGACCTACATCCAGATTACTCTATCCAGAAAAGCTATCATTAAGAATGGAAGGGCAGATAATGTGCTTCCCAGATAAGGTCAAGTTGAAGGAGGTCATCATCACCCAGCCCTTATTATATGAAGTGTTAAAAGGACTTTCTAAGAAAAAGAAGATCAAAACTATGAACAGTAAGATGACAACAAACTCACAACTATCAACAATTGAATCTAAAAAACAAAAACAAAAATGAACTAAGTAAACAACTAGAACAGGAATAGAAAACACAGTAATGGAGATCACATGGAGGGCTGTCAGTGGGGTGGGGGCGGGGAGAGAACGGGGAAAAGGTACAAGGAATAAGAAGCACAAATGGCAGGTACAAAATAGACAGGGGGAGGTTAAGAATAGCACAGGAAATGGAGAAAGCAAAATAATTTATACGTATAACCCATAGACATGAACAAAGGGTGGGGGATGCTGTTGGGAAGTGGGTGCAGGGTGGAGGGGGGATAAAGGGGAGAAAAAAAGGGATAAGTGTAATAGCATAATCAATAAAATATACTTGAAAAAACTCCAAAAAATAATTTAAAAGAAATAAAAATGTCTAAGCCAGTGTGAGAAAGACAAATACCATGTGATCTCACTTAGGAGAACATAGTGAGTAAAATTAATGAATGAACAAAATAGAACCAGAGGCACGGAATCACAGAATAGACTGACAGCAGTAAGAGGGGAAGAGGAAGAGGGGACTGTTTGAAGGAAGGTGAAAGGATTAGTCAAGGAATGAATATGAAGGACCCATGGACATGGACAATGGTGTGGTGATTGACTATGGAGGTGGGGATGGGCTGAGTAGAGGGATGGAAGGGGGAAGTAATTGGAACCACTGTAAAACCTAAAAATAAAAAATAAAAATAAAATATCAAAAAAAGTTCTAATTGTTGACGTATTGGATGTGACATATTTAAACTTTTAGTACAAATTTAAAGACTGATGGCACTCATTTTAAAGGGACAGCCTTCATAGGAATAAAAAAATACAAAACAAGATGTTCAGTTCTTCATATATTTTAGCATTTAGCAGCCTGAAACCACACATCTCTATGGTGTTAGTTTAAATGTTAAGGTCGCATTTCTACAAGCTGATTTAATTAGGGTAGGTCGTCAGTCAGTTATAAGTGTCCACATACATAATTATTAATAAAAAAAGCACAAGCAAAAAGGGGAACCAGTATCATCTTGGAAGAAATTAGTCTTCAAGGTTAACTGAACAATTGAAATGTCAGTCCAGTGTCAAAATGTGTTCTGTGGCTTGGACATATGCAAGAAACAGTATCTTTATCACTATGCTTTTGAAATTCCTATTAGCCTGGCATGCAATTACTTGTATAGCATTATTCAATTACAAGCTACAAATGAATCCCGCTTCTGGGCTGGAACGTGAGGTTTTAGTTCAATTAGTAAAGCATAATGATAATCCATTATGAAGGGTAAAAGTTACTAACCAGAACTAAGAATAGGGAAGGAATATCACTCGAGCTTCCTCCCACCCAGTCCAAACAGAATTAGGTGCTCTCCTTTATCAATGTCTTCGATGGGAAATAACACCAATGTCCTGCAGTGAAGATCAAGCAAGCTTCAAATGAGAACGAGCAACCCATGAGAAGTCACATATCAACTAAAATTCACAATAGTTAACATGTGTATGGACAAGGTCAGTATTTCCAGCGGTTCTGAGAGTGAGAGAGGAGTTGGCTGAGTGCCAGAAGTATGGTGGAAGTGATGAGGTGAGGGCGGGGGTGGGAGCGGCTGAGAGGACTTGCCGAGAGCTGGGATGCTGGAGCAGTCTCAGCTGACTTCACAGCTCCGTGGGTAACGGTAACTGGGTTGGTTACCAGTGTAGTCAGCCCTATCCTTCCTCTGAGATGTGGGAGGGGTGCTCATAAGGCAAGATTCTAAACATTTGGCGCGGGGTGGGGGGCCTGGTCATATACTACTGCTTGTGACCTCCTTTTAACTGGATTTGGCCACAAGCCTTGGGCATCAGAAATTTATATCTGAATATATCAGAATGAATGTGAATAACATCTTAAAACATGCAATTTGTTAGAGTTAATAAATGTTTAAATTGATATACTGTCAGTTACATTGATATCACTTTTCCTTTATTGATCTCAGAATAATTTAAAAACTAGGCAATGAAAAACATTGATATAAGAATAATCATGAATCGCACAAGGCAGTATATATATACAATTCAGTTATAAATAGTATTTTTCAAGCTTAAGTAATGTACAGACTCCCTCTCTAAAGGAAAACAAATTTCTCATGGGCCACCTAGTATTTGCTTCGATTATTTTTATTATAATGTTAATTAAAAATGTATAAACATAATCTTGACATAAATGTCTTATGCTTTTATAGCCATCTATAAAAATCAAACCATATTTACAAATTGAATATAAATAAAGCCAAATAAGCTTCCTATGAACAATATCTGATATAACACTTAATGGTGGTTTGCTGAAATTAGGACGCTACTTGCAATGGGAAGATGGCATGATGTAGATTCTTCGCTGTTCAGTGACCCATTGCATCACTTTTGACTGCTCGTTGGGGAAGAAATTAGGACCCTCCTCATCTCTGTCCACACTGATTCTGTTGGGACTCCCATAAATTCCAAGGGTGAGAGAGGCTATGCAGGGAAACCTAATTGCCCCCAATTTTTACTCTAAGGGGTTGAATGGAACAAGAACGTTACCCTGGGCTGGGATAATGATTATTGCATTTTTCAAAGTTTTGTGGGGTTTGTGTGCGTGTGTCAGGGGAGGGGGGAGAACATTTAAGTTCTATTCTCTTAGCAAATTTCAATTATGTAATAGTTTAATTTTTTGTAGATGAAAATGAGATCATGCTATTTATACTGAGATGGTGGTTCATTTTGGCACCGTAAAGTTAGATGTGTTTTTCATTGTGAAGCACACTTTTTTTTTATTAATCTTTATTGTATTTTTCCCAATTACCATTAATCCCCTTAGACCCCTTCTCCCCCCAGCAATTACCACACTGTTGTCCATGTCCACGAGTCCTTCTTCAGCCAGCACTTCTTGATAGGTACCATGAATATTAAAATAGTATCTCCGATTTTGCTTGTTTTAGTTCCAGGTTCATCAAGGAGCCTTCTGATGATCTATGATTGTGACTTCATGCACAGACCAGGAGAGAAATCAAATACTAAAGAATGCAAGTGTCTGGTCTTACTGCAATAATCAACAAATAGGCATTTGGGTTAGGGTATTGCATATAGGTTTGGATAAAGAGTGTTTTCTTTAGCCCTTGATTATCTGTGGGGGCCCTAAAATATAATCAGTTTTGTGTGCTTGCCCCAAGGCAGGAAACAAGGTGACTTCACCTATACAATGGTACCACTGAGGGCCAGGATGGTATCTTGAAGCCAGCCAGCCAGCCTTCCCTAGTGGATGCCTCCTTCTTGCATTGCATTTCAAGTTTTAACACTACCTTCTCTGTTGGAGTGAATGAGTTGAGCAACAAGAGCTCCAGTGTTGTCTAGAAAGTCTTAAACAATGGAATAGAGACTTGAATTGCAGCTTAAAAGGCTGATAGGATTAGTTGGGGTGACTCGGGTGGGCATGGTGATTAATAAACAAAGGTGATATACAAGCAAATTGAGCTAACTTTGACAGACAAAATGTAAAGTGGTTGGCATGGACTGAAAACGTACACCGTGGGAAAATACCTGTGGTGGGAAAAGAATCCATGAGGTAGGGAGTCTCCAGTACCACCATTTTCTTCAAACAAATGAGATAAGGAAAAAGCTAAAAGTGGTATACATACTGGAAAAGAAGCAAGAAAATGACCGGTATTTGCAGATAATATGCATGTTCCCCATCTCCTCCAAAAGAATCCAAGAGAATCATTAAGAGAGTAAGATAATAAGTCAAATGCTATATATATATATGTCCTGTATAGCACCTATAACCAAATGAAAATATAATTTTAAAAGTCATATTCTCAATAGAGCTAAAACCTATATTCTATCCAGATATATACTTGATAAGTAATGTGAAAGACTTATAACAAGAAAACCATGAAACTTTATGGAAACATAAAGGAAAACTTGAGAAAATGGAGGGACAGGATGTGTTTCTGATTGGGAAGACTAAATATTAGACATTTTCATTTCTCCCTGAATTATTTCATAAATGTAATATACTATATCAACATCTCAATGGAATTTTATTTGTGAAATTTACAGATTGTTTTGATTTCCTGCTTTTGCCACAGGCCCCATCTCTAAATACCATTACATGGGGGGTCACATATGAGTTTTGGGGTGGGGGGCACAATTGGGACCATAGTACTGGGTTACCGAAAGTGTTGGCAGATGGGCTCTTCTTCCATTCTCCTCTCTTCAGGAATAACAACAGAGCCCTTAACTTCACTGTAAAATACGACAATCTTTTTACAAACCGTCATCTGAAGGGATCAGGGGAGTGCCTGTGTGCGGGGAGAAGGAACACCTTTCAGCATGTCTCCACACCTTCATTTGCAGGAGTGGGAGCCCTGGCCCTCTGTGCCTTTTAGCAAGACTCTGAAGTGACATTCCTCCAACTCTAGCCTGAGGACTTTCAGCACTGGTTATTTCTATCCTTTGGTCATCCAGGGGATGATGTGGTGTGCTGTCAACATCTTCCCCACCTCCCTTTAAAGCTGGGTCCCCAGGTGCTGGGAATGTTGGACCTTAACAGCTCTCAGTTGAGTTCTCCTCCAGAGTTTGCCTTTGGCTAGAGAAAGCCGCCTAGATCAAGACCTGCTCCCTTCTGCAGGCCACCCAGGATCCACATCCAATGACTGGCTGATACAGGGGGATAACAGCCTGGCCTCCTTGCTTCACCTCCAGGCAGCTCGGAAAGGTTTCCCAATTCTAGAGCTACTACTACTCAGGACATCGGTGGAGGCCTTTGATGTGACAGCAATACAGTCCAACTCTCCTTCTGCCCAATCCCGCTTCCTTCCCCCCTGTATAGGTATCAAACCTCTTGCACACAAACCTCTGTCTCAGAGTCTATTTCTGACTAGTCTCTGTCCCAGAGACTATTCCAACAAGGAACAATCTCTTATTTGTATTTGGCTCTGCCTGGGGCCTTTGTGGACCCTTCCTCCACCTCTCTGCACTCTTTGAAATTCTTTCTAAGAGCCTTCAGGAATTTCAAATCAGTCAACAAAAATCTTTATATGAAGCTTTGAGAGAGACAATCTTATTTCAATCCCCTAGATGTTAGAATAGTTATTTCCAGTTTTCTTTTGTGGGGAGGGGTCTCTGACAGGCACTGAACACTGACAGTCCTTGGGCTTTGTCTCCTGTCCCTCTCGCCCTTGGCGGCCATGAGAACCTAAGTTCACATTTACTCATTTTGAAAAATGCCCTTCAGCTGACATGCAGTTTTAGCTCTCAGTTTGCTTTCTAGAGGACAGTCATGCTACAGGGCTGGAAATGAAAATTCCAAATCTTATCTCTGTAATTATGCTTCATGTCTCCATGCCAATGCCTGCTGCAAGAATTTCAGCAATGCTATTCTTTCTCCTCCAAGGCCAGGCGGATTGCCAGTTACCCAGTAACAGCAATATGAAATAGTGGATCTGCCCAGTGAAAATTCACAAAGACAGAGTGGTGTTTCATCCAAATTCTCACTCTCTAATAAGGAAGGCACAGCCAGCACAAATGCATAATGAAAATCAAAATTATAAAAATATTAGTCATTTAAACATATGTCACATGGTATAAAACATAAGACCAGTTCTATGACTAACACTGATACTGCACAGCTTTCTAGGGGAGCGTTAAATAAAGTGGGGCTTCTCTGACAATTTGTGACTCTCATCCTTCAATGAGATTTGTGAATCCATTGGCTCTCATCCTTCCATAGACCCTGCTGGGAGTTCCTGTCCTCAGTCTCCAAGCTGAGAGGCTTGGTTTTGGCTTCCTGGACTAAGCCACCACCACAGTCCCCAGAAATCACAAAGTGAAAGAGCTAAGCATGGCATAGCATAGCGGACCAGGTGGGCTGGGGAGAAGGAGGCAGGGGTGTACAGGAGGAGAAAGATGTGGCAAAGGTGAATTGCTATACAGTGGGGAGATGCGGACAAGGGGAGGGGCTGGCTTCTGTAGAATACTTTCAGGCAGCGTTGGATATCATCACTTAGCGCAGTGTTCCTCAAACATGCCCAGATAAGGGGCATAATTACAAAGACAAGAACTTGCATTTCCAGAGAGCTTTCCCGGGAGATTCTGTTTCCGTAAGTCTACAGCAGCGGTCATGGGATCTGCATGTTTCTGTTCAACAAGTGATGTCATGGTAGGTAAAATACAGCTTGACTAAAAATAAGGATAAATAAAGGACTTCTAGAATTATTGTTAGCGCATAAATAACCCAATCATGGAATATTGGATTACACGGAGACAGACAACAATCTTACAGCAGAACATTTGCAGGAAGCATAGACAAAATGGTAAACAAAAACCTGAAATATCTTAACGTTGTCTTATGAGAGCATTAAGCCCACCCTAAAAAGACGTGTAGGTTTCTAAGAGTTAAGTTAAAAAACATGACTGATAGCACTTTGGGACCAAAGCTCTAGAAAAGGAACTGGGAGGAATGCATATGCATGCTGCCACCTTGTGGCAGAATTGTATAGCTAGTGAAGACCGGCTGCAAGTCAAGAGATGGGTCCTTTGACAAATGTTAACTAACTTGGGAAAAAAATCACTTGAGTTATGAGTATTTTCTTTAAAAAAGGTTATTACTTAAATTATAATGTTGTCAAGATAAGCAATGATAGCTTTCAAAGACAAGTGATATAAAACATTAAGTATTTTTTTAGCAGAGCAAATGCTATCCTGTCATTCAACTTATTTTTCCAGGGCTGTTCTCTTTTCACTTGAATAAGATGGTGAACAGGTGGTGGTTGGTAGGACATGGGGAATGTGGTCCATGAGAGAATTCTCTGCCATCCTCCCCTTCATCTAGTCTATTTTCCTGATTCTTAGGGTGAGGCTATGTCTTCAGACTAGGGTAGGCTATTGGGAAGGTGTCAGGTGGCTGACTGGGGCTTTCAGAAAAATAGCTGGAGAACATGGTTATCTACATGTGAGATTCTACAAAGGTCTGTTCTCTTCTCAACATCTGCTCTAGTACTCTGAAGTGTGAGTTGAAGTCAGGGGTTTTCTGAATTGATCTGGATCAATTTCCCTGAAATCCTCTTAGTTCTGCCCACCTCTGTGTTGGTTTCATTATCAAGTTGGGTAGCAAGAAGGCTCCAACAATTTTGGGCCTCACATAAAACATTCAGAAGATAATTTAGGCCAAGCAATTCACTCTGATTAAACTGTCCATTTTTACCACTGGGACTTTGGATTGGGGAATGGGACTTACTACTTATATTAACACAGTCCTTGGAAGTGAATTCAGCTTCCCCTGAGACATACAGAATAAAGGGAGCTAAATGGATACATGAATAAACTCCTGGTTGTGCTCTGTTAAGAGGTAAGATAGGGGGACTGGAAGCTAGGTGGGCAACCAACAACATTGACTTAGTATCAGCAACCGATTTATCACAATACAACACACAGGTGATGATACTCAATGAAACTCACCTTGCGTGAGGAAATCGATAACAGTGGGGATTATAGTAAAGAGGGATAAAAGTGGAAGCACTATTCAGTTCCAGGCAATGTGGCCACGCAGGAATATAAGCCCAGTGTTGCTGGATCTACAATGTTTTTAAGAGAAGTTGATAATGTGGACTTTTATGTAAAATACCTTATTTTAAATGTTGGTGATTAAGTCAGTTTTTGTTTTTAACCACAAAAGGTAGCCAATACTGTACAAAAGAAACAAGTGTATCTGTTGAGCAAATATAGCCTGTGAAACTATTGTTTGTACAAACGTTGGGCTAGAAGAACCCTTGCTTGCCATTCAGTGATTCTGTGGTTGCAAGGCTTGCCAAGAGTAGCCAATGGAGGGAGAGCGGAGAACTAGAGTCATTATCTCATAGAGTGTATTTCAGCAGGTGGGTCCCCAAACACAGTTCAGTCTTCCACTTTTCCTAACAAAATGGCAAGTCCACTTAGAACCACTTCTTTTCAGGTTAGGCTGTCTGCTAGTACCTGAAACCACAAACACTTGTTTTCCTAGTATTTATCTTCTTACTAATCCACAGGTAACCCCCAGCAAGAATAGGGACCAAAGTCTTCACACTATTAGAAATCTAGCGTTTCCCCAAAGAGGCCTAAATTCCTCCTTCCTTCCTTCCCTTCCCTTCTTTTCCTTCCTCCCTCCCTTTCCTTTCCCTCCCTCCCTTCCTTCTTTTTTTCTTTATGTATTTAGACATAACACTTCCATCTCCAGGCCACTATCTGATGTCATTAATTTTACATAGTTCTGCGAGGCATACAGCCTTTTACTGATAGGTTAGATTGATTACGTTCTTATCATTAAAACATTTAGTTTAATTGAATGGAGAATAGCACTTTGCAATTGAATAAAAAAAATCCATGCATAATTAGCTTAAAATAGACTAGTGCTGTGATCAGAAGGTATTGATTTATTTTTTATAGTTCTCCTGGTTATTTTCTTGTTCCAAACAAGCACAAAAGCAATAATTGTCATCTTAGACTCTCGGGAGAAGGTGGGGGTTAGGAGTGAGGCTGGGGCTGGGGGAACGTTTTTTAAAAATGTCTACCTCCAGGCATTACTCTAGAGACACTAAAACACCCCCAAGTGTTTCTAATGTGTAGGCAGGATGTATAGTTCCCTGTAAGAAAAATCTACAAGCCCTGAAACCCACCAAATCTCTTGGATTTTCTCCAGAAGCCTTCATTTTGACTCGAGGTGCTCCGAGTAACATTTTCCCGAAACGCCTGAGGCTACTTCCCGCCCCCCCCCCCGGCTCGGGGATTGACGGGACTATCAGCCAATCGGCAATTTGAATTGATCTAGGTAGACCAATAACAGGCAACAGGACAAGGCACCTTATCTAAATAGAAAAACCAGGTAGCAGTAAAAGATCAACAAGCCAAAAAAGTCACAGGCACTATCTCCAGCGTCGGCAAGGCAGGGACACACCTTGAGATCTCAGGGGGTCCCCCCACAACCCCAAGTGTTCCTAGAGGGATCGAGTCTACTTCCGGGCGCTTGGCGCCCTCGCGCGCGTCATTTCCCTCCGCTGGTTGAAGCGACGCCCTCTTTCCCTTTTCCTGTGCCTGGCCCCGCCTCCCGGAAGCTCCGACCTGTCTTAGCCTGCGGGTCAGGTTTGAGAGATGGGCCGTCTACATGGACGTTGGTGAATAAGTACCCCGAGTTGTGCACTCGGGCGAAGCGAGTTGGGAGAAGCCAGGTTAGTTCTCGGCCAAGGGTGCGACGGGATTTGCGGGCCCTCGGGCATCTTCACCCTCTCCGGCTCCGGGGCCTCCTTCTCACCGGCCTACATTGGTACGTGCAGGAGCATGGGGTCCTCGGCCGCTCGCGAGTGAGATTGAGGCCCTTCTCCTGCCCCACTCTCTCCTCTGTCTCCAGGCGTGGGCCGACTCAGGTTGCTGCCACCGACATCCCTTTTCTTGGAGCTTAAATTGGTGGTAGTGTGCAGTTTGTAGTTTGGGTGATGGTAGGGCCGTTTTCTAAAGTAGCTGAGTGCTGTGGCATCCATTCCTTTTCCTTTGAGCCTGGGAACCCTGGGAGACAGGTAGGCAGACAGAACATTTGTTCGCCTCCATTGTACGTATGAGGAAAATGAAGCTCAAGAACTCTTTCAAGGCAGCACGGCTCCCTAAACCATAGAACTGGAATTTGCACCCAGGTCTAGCTTCTTTAGGGTTGCGGAAAATCATGGGGAGAACACTTGGAAATAGGGGGAAAAAAGTGCGAATATAAAAAGTAGAGTATATAAAATACTCTATATAAAAAGTATATAAAAAGTAGAGAATATAAAAGTAGCATTTCTGAGTGCATACTTCATGTCAGGCATTATGCTAAGTATTTTCTGTACTTACTCATTCCTTATAAAAGGCATAAGAAGCGTACGCTAGTGTTGTTGTTCTTGGTTTAGGAAATACATACGGGCTCAGAGATGATAAATGACTTGTCCAGTATTAATGACTTAGTAAACATCTCCCAGATCTCTTTACAGCCCTGCAGTTCTTCTAATGCAGCAGTATTCACCTCTATCCTGATCATATTGTGTTTTTTCCATTTCAGTAAATGAGATTTCTGACATATTTCTCAGTCTCTTCATCTTTTACCCATTATCATATTTCTTACCAGCATCCTATCTAGAAATATGTAGTTGTGTAAATTCAGTCCTGACTCTTAATCCACAGTTTACTTCTTTCTTTCCAAGAAGAATTTGGGGATTGTGTTGCTTGGTATGGAATTAATGGACCAGGTTAAAAGGTTGGTCAGAAGAATGGCTAGTTTTATATCATATGTGGTCTCTACTGTTGCTCTCCTTGTATATCTTACTCAAGTTTCTGTCTTTTTTCCCTCCAGGAAAACAGCTATCATCTTGTGCCAAGATGTCAGGGATTGGAAATAAAAGAGTGGCTGGAGAGCCAGGCACCTCTGTGCCTCCGGAGAAGAAGACAGCTGTTGAAGATTCAGGGACCACAGTGGAGACAATTAAACTCGGAGGTGTCTCTTCAACGGTATGTGGAAACAGTAGTAGGAGTGTGTGCTTTTCTTCTGTCAGTTGCAACCTGAAAGTAGGAATTTATGGAAGCCTTCTGGAGTAAGGGGAACTGATTTGAAAAGAAGAGGCAAATAAAACAGTCAAAAGTAGATGAAATGATGTAGTGATCTGTTCTGAAGAAGAGATACCGACATTTGATCTTTATTTTTAAAGGGGTGCTTATGTATTTTGAAGAACCTGGTGCCTGGTACACATTGATTATAGGCATTCAGTGGTGGGAAACTGTACGTTCATTTTTCATTCATTGAAAGATTAGGTCATGACTGGGTAACTCGGAGCATTGTCCTGATGCACCAAGGTTGTGGGTTTCATCCCCAGTCAGGGCATGTGCAAGAGAATACCAACGGATGCATAAGTAAAAGTGGAACAACAAATAGGTGTTTTTCTCTCTCTTCATATCTCTTTCCCTCTCCCTTCCCCCCCCCCAACTCAATAAATTAAAAAAAAAAAAAAAGAAAAGAAAAGTTAGGTGCCAGGTACTAAGAAGTAATGTAGCAAAATCATAATTAGAGTAGTGAAGAGTCAGAGACTGAGGCCCCACTTCCTGGAGTTGACTCTCAGCTCCATCCCTTCTCGCTGCATGGTGCTTTGTTAGTCTCCCTTGTCTGCAAAACATACACAAGTACCTATCTCATCGGGTTGTTGAAAGGATAAAATGAAAGATCTTGTTAAGGGCTAAAATATTACTTTTAACATGATAAGTACTCAATATATTTGAGCTATTAATGATTATCGTTGGGCTAAATATTATGAATATAATGGTGCATGAAATAGATATTGTCCTTGCTCTTATGAAGCTGAAATTTTCATTAGACTATTAGATACCAAACTAATAGTAATGTTATGTGTCTAGTAGACATTAGAAACTCAATATAATAGTGTGCTTCACTATTTAGATCAAGAATCAAGCCTGTATTTTGGAACTCAGCCATGGTGATATGTTATTACAATGCTTTACATTTGTATAGGTTATGAAACCACATCTGTTACTTATTTGAATTGAGGCTGAAGATCAGAGAGAGTAATAGGGGCATTCAGTGTACATTGTTGATGAGGTCTCATTTCTGAGTCTGTCTGGGGTTTAGCTACTCCATATTGCTGCCAGAAGGTGATTTTGTCTTAGCACTATCTCACATCTAGCATCCCAGGGACATTTATTCATTCAGTAAATATGAGTATTTGTTAAGCATCCGTTATCTGCCAGACACTGTGCTTTACACTGAGCGTAGCACCTGGACTGTATTTTGTAGGGCAGCAGTGACAAGGGCATAGACTGTTGGGATAGAGTGGGATGTGTGCTGTTCGTAGGGATAACCACGTGCTCTAAGGGAAGCTCAGAGCACACATACTAGTTTGGACTTTATCCAGAGGACGGGGGCAGCTATTGGAAGGTCTTAAGCAGGAGAGTAACATTCTCTGAGTTATGTTTGGAGAATAGACTGTAGAGGAGCCAGGGTTATAAGCAGGAGTCCAGTTAGCAAAATGATTCCCTTGTTCCTTCTCCCTCTTCCCCCACTCACTCCAGCCACTAAGAGTGGGGAGCTAGGGCATATGTCCACTGATTCTTGCCCCAGTTGTTTGAAGGTTGTTCTTGAAGGCACTGACTCCTCCTTTGTACTTCAAGGTTGCCAGCTGAGATTATGGAACTAAAAATGAAACGACTCCAAAGTGTGCTTGAAGTGGGAACTCTGAGAGTATGAATGGAGCTGTCCACCACAGCTGTGCTGAAATCTGGCAGGCTGACAGGCCAAGGCACGGGGCAGCAAAGTGTCGGCTGCAGCAGGCTGCTGTGATAATTTTAATGAGGGATCACGGTGGTTTGGACCACTGCGGAGGTAGTGTTGGCAAGATGTGCTGATGGATTGGATGAAGCATATGAGAGAAAAGCAGAAAGGTGACTGTGGGATTCTGGAAGTACGGCGTTTCCACTTACTGAGCTAGGGATGAGTATGACAGGAGTGGATTATTGGGAGCTGTGGAGGGTGAATCGTGAGCCCAATTTTGGATCTGTAAGTCTGAGATGTTTACTAGACCTCTGAGGGGATAGGCCATTGGGTATGGTGATGTGCAGTCTGGTGAGAGGTTGGGGCTAAAACTATGCTTTTGGGAATTGTCATTTTGTAGATGATGAAATCCATGAGACTGGAGACTTCCTTCTAAGGAAAGAGCTCAAAGAAGGGATCTGAGAGCAGAGACCTAGAGCTCTACAACATTTTGATGTCAGGGAGAGGAGAAGAGTCTAACCAAAGAGACAGAAAAAGAGGGGCCGGAGAAGTAGGGGGAGAACCGGAGCAAGTGGGGCCCCAAAAGCCAAGTGAAGAAAGTGTTTCAAGGGGTCCACCCGGTGCTGCTGATGGGTTGAGTGAGGGGAGGACTGAGCGTTAGATTTAGCAATGGAAAGTTCACTGGAGACTTGACCGGAGCTGTGTTCATGGGGTAGAGATGACAGAAGCCTGATTGCAGTGGGCCCAGGAGAATATATCATAAGAGGAGAGGAATTGGGGGAAAGAAGTTAGAGACAATGCTTTGGAGGGGAATTAATGTAAAATAGAACAAAAATGGGGGGGTGGGCAATAGCCAGAGGGACATGTAGTGTTGAGGAAGGGTCTTTTTAAAGAATTTTTTTTTTAAGTAGGAGATACAACATGTTTATCTGCTGATTGAAACAATTGGTTAGAGAAGATAAAAATGATGATGCAATGCACAGGTGGGGTAACGGGCCTTAACGAGAGCAGAGTCAGGTTTTTCAGAGACCGTTAGCAGCCAGGAGGAGGAAGGGGATAGTTCTAGATTGGCCAGTAGTGGTGGTTGTGGGAGATAGATGTGGATGTCTTCTTCTGATTGCTTCTATTTTTGTTTTTTTCCAGTGAAATCAGAAGCAAGACTCATCTGAGAGTGAGGATGGGGGAGGAAGTTGTGGAGGTTTGAGGAGACAGGAGAAGGTATGGAGTAGTTGTCCTGAAGAGGGAAGGAGCTGGAGAGGTGGGGTAGGGCTGCTGGGCAGCACTGAGGACCCCCTTGAGTTTGTGATCATGAGTTTAAAGGGAGAGCAGTCAGCATGGTGCTTTCTTTTTTCTAGTCACATCGAGCTGCCTGGATGGAGGCCCGTGTGGCGAAGGTAGAGAGTTCGATGTGACCAGGATTGAGGTTTGTACCAAACAGTATGATGAAGGAGAGGAAGGTTTTAAAAGGGCATGATTATGATGACTGATCATGGAATTGAAGTTTGACAGAGGAGGGATTTTAAGGAAGTGAGAGGAGTGAAGGACATTGACAAGTATAGGACCAATGGAGGTAGAACCTGGAGGAGTTGAAGACTTGCTGGAGTCAGGAAGGTAGAGAGTGGGAGCTGGAAAATAGGTGATAATTGTGGAGAATGGGATGTTTGGAACTGAGCTCAGAGAGAACGTACAGGTCCAGCTAAGACTAAGAATAACTGGGAGTTTGGTGGGTGAGGGAAGTAGAGGACAAGGTCACTGGAAGAGAGGAGGTCAATGAGTGGATCCAGTGTATATAGGAAGGAGCATCACTGTGGGAACTGCGGCCGGTAAGAACTCTGATGGGAGTCGTATTGCAGAGAGCGATGATAATCTAGGTGCTAAATCTTCGGGAAATACAGGGCAGTGACCCGGGCATCTGTGGATGAGTGCAGCAAGGCGGGCTGCAGGTGGTCCAGGCCAGTGGCATGAGCTGCAGAGCCAGGAGGTTTTAGGGAAGAAGGTGGGGTAATGGCCTGGGAGTGGCTGTTGGGAACAAGGAGGACACCTGTCTGTCTGCAGATCAGGGCTTCAAAGGGTGTGGAAGAGAAACAGTGACTACCAGAGAAGCCTGCGGGGAAATGGGTATATTCATTCAGTTTTCAGTTAGAGGAAGAAGGGGAAGAAGTGCTCAGAAAAGAGGTTGAAGACACAGTTTATTAACAGTATTGATAAGCTGGTATGTTGGGAAACTATTGACTCTTTTAATATATCAGGAATGTTTTAACCAAGATGGAAGAGAGAAGTAAAACAAGAAATTGGTGCTCTAATAAATAGCTCTTACTTTAAAATAGTCATTAATTCCTAGACAAAATAAAAATGCCCTTTCTAATCCTGTTTCTTTGCCTGGAGTTCTGGCCCACCCCCCATCCTGGGGAAGGACCTAGAGAGAGAAGCTAAAGATACTGAGAAGGGTGTGGAATTACTGATGGAGTGACGTTTTTGCAGAAACAGAAGGGAATGGGATCCTGAGCACAAGTAGAGGTTTTAAGAATATATGCACAGGTTGGTAAGTGGTGTGAAGGGGTCAAGGAGTTGGGGAATCAAGAGCTTTCCATCTGCCCCGGCTGGTGCAGCTCAGTGGATTGAGCACTGGCCTGCGAACCAAGGGTCGCTGATTTGATTCCCAGTCAGGGCACATGCCTGGGTTATGGGCCAGGTCCCCAGTAGGGGGTGCACGAGAGGCAACCACTCATTGATGTTTCCCTTCCTCTCTTTTTCCTTCCCTTCTCTAAGAATAAATAAATAAATTTTTTTTAAAAAAGAGCTTTCCATCTGATGCCTTATATTTTCTTTTTAAAGTGGGAAGCAAAGTCATCTGCTATGTGTGTCATGAGAGGAGGCAGGGCTTGGTAGTTTGATGTTTGTCTTGTTGGAGAATAGGAGATAGCTTACTTGTCAAAGAAACATTTCTAGAGAAATTCTAAGATCTGTCCAGGTTAGGAATTTATTTTCTAACGGCAGCCGTCTCCCTGGTTTAATGACCTTACCTACAAGTCTGAGCATACTGTGTACAGGAATGGAATAGTCAGATATGTGGGTTCATTCAGATTGGGATTGTTTTGCAGAGGTGAAATAAAAGGATTAAGGGTGGAAAATTGAGGAGCCCAACAGGCAGGAGTTTGAAGGAGTATACTAGGGTATAGTCAAGGTGTGGAAGGTAGTGGACACAGAGGGGGCCGATAAGGGGACAGGTGAGAATGCAAAATTTTGGAGCTCTAGATGAGGGCCAGCATATGGCGAAGGGCATGAGATACCTGGAAAGGTAGGGGGTTACTAAGGGAGTGAGAAGTTGGAATTTTAGATTCCAGATGTGACAGAGTTCCAGACTAAGGTCCAAGATGTGGCTTTTGAGGTATGTGGCTGTAGCACAGCGGAGGAGGTAACCATTGGAGTTAAGGAGTTCAGAATACAGCTTAGGTGCCAGAGGATGTGTACGTGTACACAAATTTATTGAGGCAGGGACTTGGGGTTCAGAAGGACCCAGGTGCCAAAGTCTTGAAGGAATGAAAGGCAGTGCTCAGGTGATGGATGGCTGTTGGACGGTGGAGTCTCACAGAACAGAGCTTTGCATGTACACAGGAGTGGGACCGCGGGGTGAGCAAGGTCGAGGTTCTGGGATATTCCTGCATGTCATTCTGTCCTCCCATCTTCATAGATCCTTTATTTCTCCTGCTCCTACTTCTTATCTAATTATTTGTTGTTAAGTTTTTTTTTTGTAAACGAATAGCTTTATTCATAGGAAATAACTGATCAACT
This sequence comes from Anoura caudifer, assembly GCA_004027475.1. NCBI lineage: Eukaryota > Metazoa > Chordata > Mammalia > Chiroptera > Phyllostomidae > Anoura > Anoura caudifer. The sequence continues at coordinate 136,206 of PVKU01000785.1, read as the reverse complement.
ACTAAGGCCTTGTTGAATTCAACAGCTGATCTGTCTGACTTCAGTGTGGAGACTAATAGCATTGGTTTCCTGGGGCAGGAGGATTCAGACATTCGAACACTGCAAACCAAAAATCGCAAGCTGGCAGAAATGCTGGATCAGCGGCAGACCATTGAAGACGAGCTCCGGGAGCACATTGAGAAGCTGGAACGAAGACAGGCCACTGACGATGCCTCACTGCTGATTGTCAACCGCTACTGGAGTCAGGTAGCTGACTGTGTGTTTGCCCAGATTTTTATTGCCCTTCTCCTTAGCACGCTTTTCATTTCCAAAGTTGTATCTTTTTGTTTTTCATAACTACCCAATTTGTGCCCTTTTATGTTTTTATAACTGCTTCTAATCTCCAGTTTGATGAAAACATCCGTATCATCCTCAAACGGTATGACCTGGAGCAGAGTTTGGGGGACCTGCTCACGGAGCGGAAAGCCCTGGTCGTGCCGGAGCCCGAGCCGGACTCGGACAGCAACCAGGAGCGGAAGGACGACCGAGACAGAGGTGAGTGTCTCTGGCGGGTTTGCCAGTGTGCGCTGTTTCTTTTGGAAGAGCCTTGCTTTGAGGATCTCCATTTGAGGGGGGGAAATGGATTTTGATATTTCCAGTTAAGTAATTTGGGGGGCTTTCTCTTTCCCCCGTGCCCTTCAGGGGAAGGACAAGAGCCAGCTTTCTCTTTCCTTGCTACTTTGGCCAGCAGTTCCAGTGAAGAAATAGAATCTCAGCTGCAGGAGCGTGTGGAGTCCTCCCGCCGAGCTGTGTCCCAGATTGTGACAGTCTATGATAAACTGCGAGAGAAGGTGGAGCTCCTCTCCCGGAAGCTGAGCGGTGGAGGTGAGGCCGGAACCAGGAGACCCGGAGCACAGGGGGAGGAGTAAGAACTCACCTTGCATGCTGATTTGTACTTTGCACAAATCAAGTATTTATTTTTAATTAAATTTCTTGGAATCCTGATCTTCAGTGTTACTGGTGATGTTGTTGCTGTGGCACGTTAGGATTTTCCTTCACTTTTTGAGCCACACCACAGTCCTACAGGAAGCTGAGGAAAGGTTTTGTCAGCCCCATTCCGATTCTCTGTTAATTTACACTTATAAAAGTAGCAGAATTAATTTTATTCTCTAAGAAAAAGCTCTGTTTCTGGGTATTTGTGTAATATTGGCCATTGATTTATTAGTGACTATATCTTACATATTGGTAATTACATTTAAAAAAAATTTCCTTTATTGATTACTTAGTTTTGACTTCGAAAAGTCAGTTAATATGGTCTTGTTTTTTGTTTTTCTGTTATCAAATAATTTCAAAAAAGAGTTGGCCCAGCTTTTAGAGTTGTTAGGTGATCTCTGTTTAAAAAGAAAACAAAATATTATGGATGGAAAGTGTCTAAAATAAAAATACTTGAAATAAGCGTGATACTCTTCAGTGTTAATGCAGAAATTGGTATTTGTACAGCGTTGCAAAGTATTTGTGTAGTTAGGTTGCACCTTATTAAATGCCCCGGTGTCATGTTTTTAGTAGTAATGCTGGTCTTGTAATATTTTAATTTCTCTGATTATCATTAAGGTATTTAACTCTTTATTTCTGAAAGAAACATGTTAAATGTAATGGAGATTGAACCATTAGGTGGGCAATTAGAATTTTATTACTTTGTAATTTTGGTTTTGAGGATACTTGGGCTAAATTATCAACAATTAAAAGAAGCAGCATATAAAAGATTTGTGGAAATTTGGCAGGCAAGGGTTTCTTTTGCTTCTCTGTGTATTTCTGTATTTTCTTATTTCAGTAACAGTTGTTTTAAAATACACAAACTAGAAAACATAAAAGTGGACTATGACAGTCCTCCCGTCTCACTTCCCAAAGATAACCATCATAAACAGACCTTTGTATGTATGTATTGCATTTCTTTGCATGTTCTAGCTAAATCCTGTCTCTTGGGGCGGTGCCGTGGCTCACTCTTCTTTGTCTCTCTAGTGTCTGGCGCTGTATCTGGTGGGCGCTTCGCTAGTGGTGGATGAGTGGCTGTAAATCCTGCCTGTCACCTAACGGAAACCAAGCTGCATGTTACTTTTTTCTCCCTTGGTTGTACTCAAGCAGTTAGATGGTATTGTCGAGCCCTAGTTAAATGCCACATGGGTATATCATATGCTTTATAGTATATACCATATACATATTATACACAGATAATCAGACATATGCAGAGGTTATGTCAGTGTTAAACTTGATTTTATAAATGAGTATCAAGTAAGATAGTTGTTATATTTAAAAAGGAAATAAAATGAGCCCTGGCGTGTGGCTCAGTGGATTGAGCACCAGCCTGTGAACCAAAGGATCACCAGTATGATTCCCAGTCCAGGGCACATGCCTGGGTTTCAGGCCAGGTCTCCAGTTGGGGGTGTGTGAGAGGCAACCACACGTTGATGTTTCTCTCCCTGTCTTTCTCCCTCCCTTTCTTTCTCCCTCCCTCTCTTTCGTTCTCTAAATAAATGAAATCTTAAATAAATAAAAAGGAACTATAATGAGTAGTATATTAATCAGTACTTTCAAATTTTTCTTTTGATGCATTTTAAGGTTTAAGGTAAAAAAATTAATGACAAGTTACCAGTTGCAAAGCTTAACATAAAGGACAATTGCCATTGATAAGCTGAACTTTCTAAGAGATAAAGATGTATAAAGTATGAATTGTAGCATCAACTCTAACATTGTGGCAGTTAATTTTTTTCCTGCATTAATTTAGTTATTGATTCAAAAGAATTGAATTTATCAGCTTGTTTATTAATTCACTAAATACTTATTGAGCTCTTATTCTATTTTTCTTGATACCTTAGGATTTTAAGAGTACTGAACTTCATTCCCTAGTTGTTAACTTGGATTATGAATCCCTTAACTGTTTGCATTACATTTTTTTTTGTCCTGCTTATGGAGATTCTTTCTTAGTAGGTACAGGATAGGTCCCAGGGGAGTGTCTAATTTTAAAAGTTGCGCAAGTGATTCTGATGGGCAGTCCTGGTGGAAAACCGCAAAAATCGTTACATGACCAACCATTCTGTGTTGTTTTTAAGAGTGCTGCAGCGGAGTGGTGTGAGAGGGCACTGTTTTTCTTTTGTTAGCTGTCTCTGCAGGGCAGTGTATGTCCCTAGAGTATCTGGTTTCATTCAGGTACTAACATTTGGATTTGAGCTTCGTATTTGTGACTCTAATTTTAAACCTATGAAATTGGTATCCTTAGTTCTGTAGCTTATCCACCTTCTTTGTAAACAGTGCACTTTGGTTTTTCAGCTTCAGGAGTACCTGTAGCACAGTTTTCCAGCATATGATCAGTAATGCTATACTCTTTATTCTTTAGGACTTGATAGGTGCTCATTTGAACAAGGAAATTTCTGCTCTGTGGTCCCCTTCTCTCTCCCAACATAGAGATGTTTCATGTTGGTGTTAGTGAATAATAGCAGTTTTTGGTGGCCTTATAAAATAGAATTTTATTGCTACTAAGTGTGACAGATTAGTGATACCTCTTCTAAAATTCATTTTTTGGGGGTAGTTGTCCCTTATCTGAGTAAAGTTATAGAAACTCTCCATTTCTTTTTTTAAATATTTAATTTATTTATTTTTAGAGAGAGGGGAAGGAGGAAGAAAGAGAGAAACATCCATGTAGGAGAGAAACATCGATTGGTTGACTCTTGCATGCCCCCAACTGGGGACCTGGCCTGCAACCCAGGCATGTTCCCTGACTGGGAATTGAATCAGTGACCTCTCGGTTTGCAGGACGACGCTGAACCCACTGACCCACACTAGTCAGTGCTCTCCATTTGTTTTCTCAAGGCATTTTGACTCCACAGAAAGGGATGGGAGTTAGGTGACCTTGGCTCTGTGATCATGTCCTTAAGCAGGTCGTCTAACCTCTGGGTAGTTAATCTGTCTTGTGCAGATAATAAAAGCCATCCTACTTCTTGATGTTTTCTGGAAAATTAAGTGAGATTTCGTGTTAATGCTTTGGTGGGATATGCAGTTCTATTATTTGACACTACACGTGCTAAACTATAGTTCTTCTCCCTCAGATAACCTGATAGTGGAGGAGGCAGTGCAGGAGCTGAATTCCTTCCTCACGCAGGAAAATATGAGGCTACAGGAATTGACAGACCTCCTTCAGGAGAAGCATCACACCATGTCTCAGGAGGTACTTGACCGGAAAGGGGAGTGATAGTTTCTAGTTTCCCGCGGCAGACGCTGACTCGGAATCCTGAGTGCTTCCAAGGTCATCTTGCCCTAGAAAGCCTCTTTTTATACATTGAAGAGCATGCAGGACAGGCTAAAGCAAGCAGTTCTGAGAAAGCAAAATCTGAGGCTAGGTATTCTAAAAGGAAGAAAATCATTGAATATTTCTCCTTGACTATGCGGGTGTTCACACAGACTAATTTTAGGGTCTTAGTCATTAGGAAGAAATACTGGTGTGTGCAAAACACACCAAACCCCCAAATAATGAATTGCCCCAAATATAAAGGACCATGCAGCATGACATCGAGGAACGGGTTGGTAGAAATTCATCTGAGAATGGGGCAGTAGAAACTGCTGCATTATTGATGGTCTAGGAACTTGAGGAATGTGGATTTGCAGTCCAAACTTGGACCCAAATGGTGCCATGACCAAACCATGTCAAGTTTTGGGTATTTGTTTATATAAAATGACTGAGACAAGTGATGACAGGCCTTACAGGACTCTTCTGATAGCCTTGATTATCATTGTATCAGTAGTTTAGTTCAAGGGATATTCTGCTGAAGTGTGACCTACCTTAGGTATCATTTACTTAGTGCCTGGCACTTAGGTCTTCTATGGATATTAGCTCCCATCTTACTGCTGAGGAAACAAGTTCAGAGAGATTGGTGACTGGTCTGAGGGCACACAGCCAGAAGGGGGTGGACCTGTGACTGGGGTGCAGTCTGTTTAACCTCAAACCTGCGTTCTACATCATGCCCTTGTTTCCTAAACTCCAGGGCCAAGGTCTGTGCTGGGCCGGTTGCATGAGAATCACCTGGGGAGTTTATAAATCTGTGTGGATTGTTATCAACCTTCAAAGGGGTTATTGTGAAACAGTGCTTACAAATAAGTGGAAGTGCAGTAAAACATAGTGACTTTTTGGTCATGCTTTAAGAGAAACTAGTTGCCACCAAGATGACAGAGCCTTCCTCCTCCAGACTGCTTACATGGCAGCCGACTTCTTCCATGAGTGTCCCGGGAACACCAGGCAGAACCTCCAGAGCCTTTCAGACATAGCCTCAGAGTTACGTGGCATTTCCATGGAGTCACTAATGTTGACTCAGCTTCTCGAGAAGGAAGCAATGATCCCACCTCTTGTTTGGAGGCCTGTCAAAGAATTTTGGGGCCATGTTTTAAAAACCAGTACAAGGGATATGTATGGATTGATGCACACATGTAACAATTATATAATTGAAGCATTAAATAGTATTAGCTGCTGTGTAGCTCCTAAATAAACAGAGAACAACAAAGATTTTTGTATCTTTATAGTATCTAATTCAAGATTGTCCTGGGGTGAGCTTAAAAGAGAAATTGGAAGTTTACCTTTTGTTCTCTTTGGGTTATCGTTTGTGGAAATGTGGGAAGGAAAAGTTGAGGGTAAAGATAGCTGTCTTTCTTTCGTTCTTTCTTTTTTTTAAAGATTTTATTTATTTTCAGAGGGAGGGGAAGGGAGAAAGAAAGAGAGGAGGAGAAAGAGCACACTCTCAACTAAGGACTTGGCCTGCAACCTAGACATGTACCCTGACTGGGAATTGAACCAGTGACCTTTCCATTCACAGGCTGGCACTCAGTCCACTGAGACACACCAGCTGGGCTGTCCTTTCTAAATATACATCTATATTTAAATTTTTGTCTCATCTGATTAAATCAAGGATGTTATATTTTGTCTCTTAAAAAATACACATTTTTTTGGTGGGTTTTGTTTTATCTAGAGAAATGATGCTTCTTTGAGGTAGAAAAATTATTGAATCATAAGTAGTCTTTTCCTTGTATGGAAGTTCTTATAAACTTCTATGGTTTTCATGATTGTAACTTACTCAGAACTGTTAAAAGAACCTATAATTTCATTTTTATAGTCATGCATTGGGAAGAAGGTATTGGTATAAGCCATTTTTTTTAACCTAGTCTCTTTTTTTTGCTATATTTTTATGAATGCCTGCGTGTGGGATGTAGTTCTCCAAGTTGCAGAGTAAAGTGGAGACAGCTGAGTCACGAGTGTCTGTCCTGGAGTCCATGATTGATGACCTGCAGTGGGATATTGACAAAATTCGAAAGAGGGAACAGCGACTCAACCGACACTTAGCAGAAGTCTTAGAACGGGCAAGTGCTGTTTTATTCATAGCTTGGAGACTAGAATCATTTTACGGAGTCTGCTCAGAAAGGATGGACTTGGGTAGTAGTTCTGGGGGACAGATGGACTCCTTTGGAGCTGCCAGGAGGCTACCGGTTTGGTTACCAGACTGAGATGTCGGGGTCTCCCACTAAGAGTCTTTGTCCTGTCTGTAGGTGAATTCGAAAGGCTACAAGGTCTATGGAGCAGGGAGCAGTCTCTACGGCGGCACGATCACCATCAACGCGCGGAAGGTGAGTCGGCCGCGCTCTAGGACGTGTTTGGACCTGGTGCCAGTGTTCTGCGGGGTACTTAGGGCTGCGTTCACAGTGTTAAAGTGGGGTTTGCTAGAAGAGCGGATCGGTGAGGACAGACATTTAGGGATGGAATTATTTAAAAACTTTTGTTCTCTATTCTCATTTTACTGTTTTTCTGCTTCTTTCCAGTTTGAGGAAATGAATGCGGAGCTTGAGGAGAACAAAGAGTTGGCTCAGAACCGCCACTGTGAGCTGGAGAAGCTGCGGCAAGACTTGGATGAGGTCACGGCACAAAACGAGAAGCTGAAGGTAGGAGACACATCTCTTACGGGGAGTAAAAGGAAACCTTTGCTGGCCAACTCGTGAATACTTGTGACCCCTCATAATTTATGAAGGCAGATTGGTCCGTCTATTTACTTATGTACTTATATATTTGTATCCTGTCTCATTCTGAAAAGGTTTCAAGCAACCTACAAAGATATATAGACTGAATCAAGGCACTGTAACTTAGGAATTGTTGAGAAAAATGAGGAGTAGGATGAACTAGGGTGAGGATCCAAAATGGATTTAACAGATGGGGCCATGCCTTGGCTGCGTGGCGGGTGCAGTTGGGTGGGTGTTATCCCATAAACCAAAATGTTGCAGGTTCGATCCTAGGTCAGGGCATCTACCTAGATTGCGGGTTTGATCCCCGGTCTGGGCATGTACAGGAGGCAACCATTGATGTTTCTCTGTCTCTCTCTGTCCCCCCCCCCCCCTTTTTCTGTCTCTAAAAACCAATAAACATATCTTTGGGTGAGGACTAAAAAACAGCTGGGCTGTACATAAGACATATGCCAGGAGTGTGTGCGCACTGCGGGAGGGTGGGCTGCTCACATGTCCGTGATGGCCGGGTGCGGGCCCCAGAGGCTGGCTTTGCAGCTGCCAGCTGCCAGAACAGAGAGAGAACGGGTCAGTGATCTCGGTGGTGGTCCAATAATCTGTCCCCGTTGGAATTTTTTCTCCCTGGATTCTGGGGGGGAAGCAAATGGATTCTGAAAGTCTTCCATTTCTCTTTCCATCACAGCCACCTGTCTTCATGTAATTTGATTTATAGGTAAATATATGAATAAAGATATTTGACCTGAAAAACCACAAAAACAACCTGAGTAAAATTGGTTGAAGTGTTTGGGTAATTAAAACATGAAGCATAACTATTTTTGATAGGATGTCACAAGTATTTTTTTCTGTGACTATTAGTAAAGAGAATTAAGTTAGTGACTGGGGTCCTCATCTATGTTCTTAAAATAAGCATCCTGACAAATTTCACAGGGCTTTTCTAGTATTCTTGGATCTAGATTGACACACAGTGTAAATAAAGACTTTTCAATTAAAACAGTTCCTGGTGGAAGAATACAGGTACCAGGTGCCACCTCTCAGGTGGTCTGATTTAATTTGAGGTAGATTTTACATAACCAGAGGAGTTGGTAGACCTACTCCATAATCTCCATAAAGTTGGTCTCAATTGTGCAGAACCTCAGCGAGTTTAAGATTTTATTTCCTCTCTGGCATCTAGGGCACAGATGTGAGATTCCGCTTCTGACCTTTTCTTTGGGTCCTCCCAAGGTGGAACTGCGGAGCGCGGTGGAGGAGGTGGTTAAGGAGACTCCGGAATACCGCTGCATGCAGTCTCAGTTCTCTGTCCTCTACAACGAGAGCCTGCAGCTGAAAGCGCACTTGGATGAGGCTCGGACCCTGCTCCATGGCACCAGGGGGACCCACCAGCGCCAGGTGGAGCTCATCGAGGTAACAAGTAGCCTTGTCTTCCGTGTATAAGCTTTTTCTGCTTCATAAAGTTTTGATTTTATTCTCTCATGTGCAATTAATCTCTTACGCATTCAGCAAGAACTTATAGAATGGCTGTAGGTCTTCATTCTGCCAGCTGGTGGGGATCCTGCCTTCGAGAATCATACAGTCCGTCTAGCGGGGAGAACAGCACCCGTCAGAACGCAGTGTGGTGCAGTAGGGGCACGTCCACGGGCGCAGTGATAGGGGAGGCAGCATCAGGTCTGACTTGCCAAAGTGAAGGGTGAATCTTAAGGATAAATACAAAAATAGTAGATCAAAATAGGAGAAAGGCATCCAACAGTGAGAACAACAGCTATAAATACAGGTTAGTGTGGCTGGAGCCTTGTGTGCGTGGGGCAGAAGAGTGGGTAGGAGCTAACGAGCCATTGTAGCTTGTACTATCTATGTAAATACTTGTTTTTTTAAAGGCAGAAACTTTTATTTATATGTTCACTTCTGCATCCTCTGTAGTCCTTAAGGTAACGTTTATGGTAGTTGGTCTTTTGTTATATTTCTGCCAAATTAACCAAATTTAATATATCTTTCTTTACATATGCTTATTTTTGTTTTATTGTTTAGTTCAACCAAATTGTAACATTCTTAGAGTTAGTGGCCTTTTCCTTAATTTCTTTAATATTCAGCTGATTCTCCAGTCAGTGTTTTCTAACTGGTGCTTAGTAAGTATTAATTGAGTTGGAATTTTTCATAGTATCTCTCTCTTTTCTTGCTGTTTTCTTTATTTCTTCTTAGGTCCATAAAGTTCAAATTTAGGGAACATATATTTCCACATTGTGATGAGAATTTTGATTGGTTCTTTTTTCTGTGTGTAGCGAGATGAAGTTAGTCTTCATAAGAAGCTGAGGACTGAAGTGATCCAGCTAGAGGATACCCTGGCCCAGGTCCGCAAGGAATATGAGATGCTGAGGATAGAATTTGAGCAGACCCTTGCTGCCAATGAACAAGCAGGTATAGTTGTCTTTGTTCCTCCCTGCAGTTTGGCTGCTGCAAATACTTTCCTTGAAAGACACAACACAGTTACTGGGATTTGTTAGTTCTAACTGGAGTTCAGAAGTCCTAAAGACCCTAAAATCAAGTCCTGCAATTCATTCTGGCTCATCGCCTGAGTGTTTGTTTTTAACTCAAATTGGCCAATTTTGTTTTCATCATCGGAGAAGGACCTGTTCTTTCAGCAAGTCTTCCTGTTTCTTAGCGTCCCTGATGGATGTGTTCTGTGCTGTCTCCCCTGTGCCTTGTTACCACAGTTCTTAATAACGTTGCCGTTGCTGTGTTTAAGGCCCCATAAACCGGGAGATGCGCCATCTCATCAGTAGCCTCCAGAATCACAATCACCAGCTGAAAGGGGAGGTCCTAAGGTACAAGCGGAAGCTGAGAGAAGCCCAGTCTGACCTGAATAAGGTAACCAGGAAGGGTAGAATGAGTGTTGTTTGTGATTCAGCTTTTAAAGCTGTTTTCGAGTGAGGAAAGCAGTGCGGTTGCCCTAAGTGACGTGCTTCTTGTTTCTTTGTCCTCCCAGACGCGTCTGCGCAGCGGCAGTGCCCTCCTGCAGTCTCAGTCTAGCACTGAGGACCCCAAGGACGAGCCTGCAGAGGTCAAACCAGATCCTGAGGACTCCTCTGCCCAGGCCTCTGCAGCGAAGGCTCAGGAGGAAGTCAATGAAATTAAGTCCAAACGGGACGAGGAGGAGCGAGAACGAGAAAGGAGGGAGAAAGAGAGGGAGCGAGAGAGAGAGCGGGAGAAGGAAAAGGAGAGAGAACGAGAGAAGCAGAAATTAAAAGAGTCGGAAAAAGAGAGAGATTCTGCTAAGGAAAAAGAGAAAGGGAAACATGATGATGGGAGGAAAAAGGAAGCGGAAATCATCAAACAGCTGAAGATTGAACTCAAGTAAGAGCAGTGCTTAGAGTAACTTTCTGACCCAAAAGCCAAGGTTAGGACACCATGCATGCGGTTTTTGGTTAATGGCATAGCTAATCCGATAATTATACTGTTTTGAGTGTAACTAAATGCACAGTTAATGTGGTCTCAATTCTGGATCAGGTGTACGGCCAGCATGACCTGCATGGCTGCTGTGCAGTCCATTTTGGTGGTCAGGTCTCGGTAAGCCCCACGTTGTGGCTTTATTGCTCATGAACCCGAGTTACGCAAGGGGTGTCATGATTGAAGTAACACTCATGAGAATTACTGAATTGAACCCCTGGCAGATTGCTGGCATTAATCGTAATTTAAATTATATCAGGTAGAGTGTGTATCACTATAATTTGAACAATACTGATGTGTTTGGCAGTTAACTAGTTTGTGTACATATCAGGTCATTGTAAGAGATTTCTTAAGAGGTTTATTTATTTGTTTTAAAGATGTTTTATTTATTTTTAGAGAGAGGAGAAGGGAGGGAGAAAGAGATGGGGAGAAACATCGATGTGTGAAATAAAACATCAATCAGTTGCTTCTTGCCTGCCCCCAGTCAGGGACCAGGCCCACAGCCCAGGCATGTGCCCTGCCTGGAAATTGGACCGGTGACTTTTTGGTCTGTGGAGTGATGCCCAAGCCACTGAGCCACACCAGTTGGGGCTTTTAGGAGATTTATAGCTATAAGCAGACCTTTAGGTCAGTGAAGCCCTGTCAGATCTCACACATTGCCCCTTCTCTTCCTGCTTATCTAATAACTTCTCTGGTAGAACAGGTTACTTCTTGCTGCACATTGGTCATGGTTAAGCCTGTACTGATGTTTGGGTTTGAGGGACCGCTGTACTCAAAATGTTTGAACTTCTTTGATATATGCAAGTATAGTTAAGGGGTTTGATAATTGATTAAGAGATGAAGTTTCTGTCTTTGGCTGATGGTTAATCACTTAACTATCAAATCTAGGCATAGCAGTATATTTTAAATGTTTGATTTTTCTCTCCCCCCCTTTTTTTCTTTCTCTTGGTATCTTTAAGACAAAGGGTTTTTTCAAATGTGTCAGAATCATTTGGGTGACTTATTTAAAATATAATCCTGGATCCCAGCTCAGACCTGTTGAGTTATTGGTTTTCAAGAGTGAGGGCCCAGAAATTTGCCTGTTAAATAAGGGCCGCAAGTGTTTATTTGCTAACTCTATGTTAGAGAACTTGGTCTGCAAGGAGAAGTGATTCCTTTATACCACTACCTCTCTGTATTTACTGAGTCTATCCAGAAGTCTCCTGCTAGTCTGTGCAAGTTTTGTCTTTTAGATGTGTGATGTGAAGTGTGAAATAGAACTGCTGTGAAATAGTTTGCTCAGTTTGAAATTCCCTCGCTCCGGTGCCCATTGTTTTCTCCTTACCCCACTCCCTGTCCTCTCCGACCCTCCTCCTAGGAAGGCACAGGAGAGCCAGAAGGAGATGAAGCTGTTGCTGGATATGTACCGCTCTGCCCCGAAGGAGCAGAGAGACAAAGTTCAGCTGATGGCGGCTGAGAAGAAGTCTAAGGCAGAGGTACTCTGGTCTGCTGTCGCCTGTCATTTGGGTTAAAAATCTTCATTTGTGGGCTGTTCCTTCACACTTCTGAGGGCTGTAGATTCCTTCTCTTCGAAGTTAGTGTTTAAAACTTAGCAACATTTCCTTCCCTTTCAAGGACCATCTAAAATAGAGATTTCCGTATTCTCCACTAGGTGGTGGATAAGACATATCACAATTATTGGGAATAGGAGTAGCCTTTTCAGCTTTTTATCCACCCTTACCCATAAAAAAGTCATCGTTATAATGATCCTCTTTTCTGATTATTTTTGGGAAGAATGTCTTAGTCTCTTAAAATTTTGGAGGCTAAGGAAAACAAAAATGATGAGAACTGCTATTCTAGAGAAACATACATGTGCACTGATCAAAAGTGCTGCTTGCAGAAGCCTGTGAAGTCAGAACTGAGCAGTGTTAAATGAGCAATGGATGTGGTGTGCTGGTGTGTCATTTACCTCCTTTCATAATTGTAACGCTGCTTTTGATGTTACGGGCCCTCCGTCTGCGTACAATATTAATTGATTTTTGAAATTTTATCATGGCTTTTTCTTTGTTTTTGTGTGATTCCTCTCCTCCTGTAGTTGGAAGATCTAAGGCAAAGACTTAAGGATCTAGAGGATAAGGAGAAAAAGGAGAACAAGAAAATGGCTGACGAGGATGCCTTGAGGAAGATCCGGGCAGTGGAGGAGCAGATAGAGTACCTGCAGAAGAAGCTGGCCATGGCCAAGCAGGTGGGCACACTTCCTGTATTTCATTAGCTTTGGAAGTCAGTGTTACCTGACAAGTAAGTTATTGACAGTGAAGTTTGCTCTTTCATTCTAGTCTTTTCTTTTTTGCCAAGATTTTATTTATTTTTAGAAAGAGGAGAAAGAAGGGAGAAAGAGAGGGAGACAAAGATTGATGTGTGAGAGAAACATTGATTGGTTGCCTCTCGCACACCCCCAGCTGAGGACCTGGCCCGCAACCCAGGCATGTGCCTTGGCTGGGGGTTGAACTGGTGACCTTTCAATATGCAGGCCATGCAGGCCAGTGCTCAATCTGCTGAGCCACACCAGCCAGGCCTCCAGTATGTTTTAAAAATATTTTTTTCCTATATGTACATTTGTTCGTTTTACATTGAAGTCTTTCATCCTTCAGTTATTTTGTTGTATGTATTTGTGAAACATGAAGTTTACTTTTATTTTCAAATGTAGCATTTTGTTCAGAAATTGTTTATTGAGGGGTCTGTCCTTTCTCTGCTGATCTGGAATTGGGGTGTAATGAATACTAAATTAAAAAGAAGGATACAAAACTTAATACACATTATGATTATAAATATATGAAACTAAGAAAAACATGTGCCCAAACAGGTTATAAATAAATACCCAGTGTTTTAACTGTGGTTGTTTGTGGGTCATGGAGCTAGAGAGACTTTTCCTCTTCTGATAATGAGCAGGTATTTCTTTATGTCCCGGTGAATTTATTAACATTCAGTAATAAAGATACCAAAAATGGCTGGAAAACCCATATGTGTTTACTATGAGGAACACCTTCAGTGTTTCTAAGAAATAGCAAAATGACAATGAAATGAAGTGTTTCTAATGGTGACTAGATCATTAAGCACCTTTAAAAGAGGAACTTATTAGAATCTCTTTACATTCCTTTTATAAAAAGTGGGGTTTTGACTTATTAAATCTGATCACCACTCCTCTCTCTCCCTCTCTCTCTGTTTTTCAAATAATTATCGGGAAATTGTATTACTATAGGTTCTGATACAAGTAGAAAGACATACTCAGTTCTCATATAGGACAACTCATTATCTTAAAAATGCCAGTTCTCTCTAAAAACTTGGAGGGGAGAAGACCTTTCTAGCTATTAATAAATATTTAAAAACATGAAAGAAAAGATTGATAATTTTTGACTTGTGAAGAAAAATACTTCATGAAACTTCTAAATGGCAAAAGCCACTGTTAGCAAAGCCAAAAGATAAATGACAAACAGGGAAAAACAAAATTTCTAACACTTATCACAAAAGGGCTTATCTTTTTAATATATTTTTTAAAAAATTCTAAAAAATGATAGGGAAGAAAATCCGCCAACCCAATGGAACAATAGGCAAAGATATGAATAGTTCACAGAAAAAAAAATACAGATGACTCTTAAACATGTGAAAAGATGCTCATTTATAATAACACAAATATAAGAAAGCTATTTTGGATATGTTCTTCTCTTATCAGTTTGCTTCGCAGGGCTGTTGGAAGGTTTGCAGATTAAATTCAGTGTTATAATTGTGAAAAGGGTGAGGAAACGTGGGGTTTTGTGTTAGAAGTTCCCCTAACCAGCTGCCACTGCATCGGTGCGCTGCATTCCGGTGTGTATAAGATTTCGTCTGTTGAAACTGCCCCTGAGAGCAGATCAGCAGATGGTGTCACACCAGTGCCAGTGCCAGTGGCTTCAGATAGCAGGGCTTCTTCTGCATGGCTGGGGCCACCGTGGTGACAGGACGGTGCTTCTGAAAACGAAGCATCTCTTCTCCTCTAGGTTAGTTTATTTTGGAATGAGCAGTGGGGAACTTTAGTTTCCTGTGCCCATTTTTTTTGAAGTCAGATGATTTGATTAAAATGAAGAGTTTTCCTCCTTATTTTAGGAGGAGGAAGCTCTCCTCTCTGAGATGGATGTCACAGGCCAGGCCTTCGAAGACATGCAGGAGCAAAATATCCGTTTGATGCAACAGTTGCGAGAGAAGGATGATGCGAATTTCAAGCTCATGTCAGAACGTATCAAGTCCAATCAGATCCATAAGTTACTGAAAGAAGAGAAGGAGGAGCTGGCTGACCAGGTTTTGACTCTGAAGACCCAGGTAATTAGAACGAATAGAGCTTTCCAGAATTCTGTTGAAGTAGGGTAATTTCTACATGAAAATATGCATTAAAAATGATGGTTCTGGCATTTTTTTTTTTTTGTATTAGGAAAAACTGAAAACTAAATGTACAATTATGTTACTGGTAAATAAATTACACATCCCTACTAAGGAGTACAATGTGGTCATTAAAACAAGTGTGGGCCTGCTAATACGGAAAAATACCTAAAATATATCATTAAGTGATTTATTCTTTTGTGTTAAAAATGCATGTCTTTGTGTCCATGTGCTGTGCATTCTAACAGTTTCTGGAAGGTGCCATGACAACTGGTGAGAGTTACCTGATTGCTTCTGAATGTTGGGATCAGAGTGTGGGGGGGGGTGTGTGGCTTTACTTTGTACCCCTTAAGATTGTTTGATTCTATTTTGTGCACAAATTTCAAGTAAAAGACTACCTTTGAACCTGCAGCCATTCTGAAAGAGATACACTTGGCTTTTTGTTTGCGCTGTGATACACACTCTAGTGTGAATGGCCTGGCTTTCAGGGTTGTGTGACTGGAGGAGATGAGTATCTGCAAGGCGAACTTCCTCTGTTCCTGGCAATTTGGAGAGAATGTTTTCCCTGGTTTCCCAGACTCTTTGAATCGTCAGCAATATCTTTTTGTGTTAAAAGTGAAGCTTTTAATTATTCTAATCTGCAGAGTTCATGGGTAAAATTGGTAATAGTTTGAGATTTCTAACAGATTCTCTTTTATGGGCCTGTGGATTAACAGCGCCTAGTTGGTTTTTCTTTTTCTTTCTGTTTGTGCTAAAATCTGATTTTCTTCTTCCAAGGTTGATGCCCAGTTACAGGTAGTAAGGAAATTGGAAGAGAAGGAACATCTGTTACAAAGCAACATCGGCACCGGGGAGAAGGAGCTGGGTCTGAGGACCCAAGCCTTAGAGATGAATAAACGCAAGGTATGACGGATTACTCTGTAATGTGAACAGACGATCAGTCTCAGAGGAACAAATAAGCATGGCACTGATGAAATTACAGGCACACTCACCCTTTCGGCTTGGGTTAACATTTTGGCGCGCTGGGAATAGAAGAGGTGATCAGATGACATTGTTCGTACATCCCACATAGGCGATGGAGGCAGCGCAACTTGCAGATGACCTCAAAGCACAATTGGAGTTGGCGCAGAAGAAGTTACATGATTTTCAGGATGAGATTGTGGAGAACAGTGTCACCAAGGAAAAGGACATGTTTAATTTTAAACGAGCCCAGGCAAGAGCAGTTCTTTTTTCTTTACCTATTACTTGCTAGGTGTTTTCTGAGCTCTCAAATGACCCTCCTTATGAAGGGTCATTGGTCTAAAATATGTCATTTCCTATTTAACTGAAGTTTCTCGGGTGAAGAGACCAGAGTCCGTTTTCTTCACTGCTGTGTCCCCAAAGCCTGTCGTGGTGCCGACCACCTAGTGGGCATGAAGTGAGAACTTACTAAATGGATGCATTAGTAAATGAGTGGCAACATACCTACATTAGAGGACCCCTATAAGTTCTCCTGTACTTTTTCTGTTTTTGGCATGTCAGCTGTTTCTCATGATGCTTTTCTGGTCTTATCCATACATCTGTTAATTATTTTAATCCAGTCTACCCTCAGCTTAAAACTCATTGGCTTAAAATAATGTCTCATCAAGTTTTTCATCTTCTTAAAAAATTTAATGCCTCTAAATTCTTAGACTGTATTTTCAGTTAGTACTGAAATTGACTATAATTAAGTGCAACTCTAGTTTGGTGATATGATCACAGTTGCCTGTTTTGAAACAAAAGGAAGTATCTTGCCCTGAGCAGTTCTCTACATTCTTAAAAGACAATCGGGCATGAAACAACCTCTTCCCACAGCAGGATGTTTAGGTTGGAGCGATGTCTTTCTCACATGGCAGGTCTGGGGGGCGGGTGTCTAATGGTGTGCGTCCTGCCACAGGAGGACATCTCTAGACTCCGAAGGAAGCTGGAGACCACGAAGAAGCCAGATAATGTGCCCAAGTGCGATGAGATTCTGATGGAGGAGATTAAGGATTACAAGGTAAGAAAAACTGCCTCGGTGATTGCTTTGTGGGTTTTTTTTTTTTGTTTTGTTTTGTTTTTTGTTTTTTTGTTAATCAGGGTCTAAAGTGGCCTGCTAACAGACTAGGAGAATAAATATTGAACTTCTTTACATGAATATAACCAGAGAATGGTTTATTTTGGGGGAGGAAAATAGTCCTTAGCACTTAGTGGATCTTGTCTGCTTGGGTATGCGAGCCATTCGGATCATAAACTGTTACAGTTGCTCAGGCTCTCCTTTCTTTTTAGGCACGCCTGACCTGTCCATGCTGCAACATGCGGAAAAAGGATGCTGTGCTTACCAAGTGTTTTCATGTTTTCTGCTTCGAGTGTGTGAAGACGCGCTATGACACCCGCCAGCGCAAATGTCCCAAGTGTAACGCTGCTTTTGGTGCCAATGATTTCCATCGCATCTACATTGGTTGATCCAAGGCAGAAGAAGAGGAGGGGCTGGCTCGACGGGCACTTTCTCATTAACCATGAAACCTCTACCTCTTCCCTCCCTGACCGTCACTCACAGGGCACTTTGTCTGTCAAACGCCTGTCCTTCACAGACTTGGCCTCCGGATTCTCTCGCAGCTAGATGACGTCAGGGGGACGGACTGGTAAATGCAAGTCTTAGGTTATAGAATGAATTAGAAACAGAACTCTTATTTGTCTCCCTACCAGCCTTGTTCATTTTGTGCTTTTAGACTTTTCAACATTTTCGTCTTCAGGCTCACTGTAAAACCTTGGATTGTCCGTTCCAACTGCAGAAGTGGAGTTGCTGTTTTTGGCGTGGAGAGGGAATAGGGAACCGATGAGACACATGGCTGTTGGGGGAAGGGATGTGTGTGCGATCTTTAAGAAATGAGCTGTCCGTGGGCACAAGCTTTTCTTGGTTTAGATAATAAACTTTTTGTAAACTTGGGTCAAGATGTTACAGTTGTGCTATTCTTTCCTGGATGGTTTGAAGCCTTAATGAAATTATTTCCAGGATGATGTAGTTCATTTTTTATTCGCTAGCCAAGTGACTTACTAAGGTCAGCTGGCCTCCTTGTTGAAGTAATCTAGGTTTTGAATGTTCTGCTCATTAAATTCTTTAAATTTCTTGAGGCAGGTTAATTTTGGATACTCTAGTCCCTTTTATCTCCAAATGAAATTCAGGTTGGAGAGGATGGGGAAACAGCGCTGAGATGGCAAAGAGAGCAACTGGGTACTCTGGGAACTCGATTCCAGGAAGCTAGGTGAGCTATGTATTTCTCTCATCAGCGTCTCCACAGAGGTGGTTCTGATCCCTGTTTTCCGGAAGATTCCCTGTAATCTCCTTGTAAAACTGTATATTCCTCACACTTCAAATAAAGAAGGACTCAATTTGCTTTTGTGTTTGTTTTTCTTTGAAACTTTTGTATTCGTCATTATTAGTTGATTTATACCTGCTGTTCTAGAATAGGATCCTCTTGAACAGAAATAATCAACTTAGAATAAGAGGCTAACTGTGATTAGTTAATTGATTAATTGAAGCACTTTTCTCCCAGCTGTTTTATTGAGTCTGTTCTGGGGGGAGATTACGCTTAAAAGATGATGGTTTATTTGTCTATTCTTGGTTCTCTTCCATAGCTCACTGTCATGGTAAGAGACTGTAACTTGTTTGCCAGAGAGTATAAGGCTGTCTGGCACTTGAAGTTGCAAGTTCTTGAATTTTAAGTTTATCGTGACCAGCTAACCTGAAGTCTTACGTATCTTTGGCATGGGGTTGCAAAAAATGGATCCCTTGTGGATCACCACCTGTCCTAGGAGATGGGCAAGGACAAATTCTGTGTCCTTTTGTGGTCACTCCCTATAATCAGCAAGACTTGTGATGAATTTCACAGTCATGTGGTATGGGTTAAGAAGCGAGTTTAGTGGGAATCATACAGTGTCATCAAAGAGGTCATGCGTCCCTCAAGCCCCTCAACCCCCTGTCTCACACACACACAGCCACAATGGGGTCAGGACACAGCGCACTTGCAGTCAGCAGTACGACACCTCCCGTTGCTGCTCTGTGCTTACAGGGCAGCCTGGAGCGTAACTTCGTTGGCTTGGGGGCCAACAGGCTACTTAGGCAGCAGGTTATGATGGGCAGGTGCCAGGGACTGCTAAATAGTAACTTTTATTATAAATAAATTGAGGGGTCAGTTTTTCTTCTACATTTTTTCCTATGTCTAAGATAAGACTGACATTCTCTTTGGAATCTAGGCCACATACATTTGTCTCTGGCTCTTAAGTCCACCAGTCCTGGTTAGATGCTGGCAGGGCTAAGTCATTCCAAAACGTCAAAAAACTAACTCCATTTGCTCCCTGCCCAGCAAACAAACTAAATGCATGTGAATGAGAGGCATTTCCACCCAGTGGTGAGGATTCTGATCTTTTAAATATGTTCCTGTTCAGATTAAAATCCTTTAATGGTTCCTCCTGCCCACAGGTGGCAAACACATGGCCCGCGGGCTGACTTTGGCCCTCCACCTTGTTTTATCCGGCCCGGCACCTTGTTTCTACCGGGCTGCAGCACCGAGCTCTCGCTTAACTGTTAAGGAGTAGTTACATTTACATAGTCCTAAAATTACATTTGGCCCTTTGAAGGCGACTGTGAGGCTGAAACAGCCCCTGGTGAAAATGAGTTTGACACCCTTGCTCTAGTCTTTGGGATACAAATCAAGGTTAGCGTAGTGACCTTGCCTCTGCTTTTCTCTTTCCAGTCCTTTTACCAACCTACCTTGTGCCTTAT
Source organism: Anoura caudifer (assembly GCA_004027475.1). Classification (NCBI taxonomy): domain Eukaryota; kingdom Metazoa; phylum Chordata; class Mammalia; order Chiroptera; family Phyllostomidae; genus Anoura; species Anoura caudifer. The sequence goes on along the minus strand of PVKU01000785.1, from coordinate 116,570 downwards.
ATTTCCATCCTATTGAACTATTTGATGTTCCTAAGTTGCCTGATTGCCATGGTTTCCCAACTCTGGGGCTTGGCATAGGTTTCTTTGACCTGGGCTGCCTGTCACCCTCCTTCACACACGTACACATGTGCACGGAAGTGAGTTCTTTGTTCCCATGGTACCTGGTGTGCATTTACCAGAGTACAGGCCACATTGTTTTGCTGGTTTGTGTCTCCCCAGTAGACTTGAGTTCCATGGGATTGGAATCGGCTTTTGCATCTTTCTGTCTTGAGCAGCTAGCCACAATGCCTGGCTAAAATCACCCAACGAACGAATGAATGATGCAAAACATCCCTGGGTAATTTGGTGGTTGAATTAGGTTAGAGTAGGGTTATATTTTTATGAGACTCGACTTGGGTGTATGCCAAAAGAATGTGTGTGAAGAACGCACCCAGCCAGCAGATTCGTGACAAGTTTGTCGGAGCCAAAACTGCCTGAGTCGTCAGAGACAGCAGGATGCCCGAGACTGCAGGCCTGCTGAGGGATTTGCAGCTGTGTTGATGCCCGATCTTGGATGGACTAGGAAGCAAAAAGAGGTGCCTAAAACTCTTTCTGTGAGACTCAGGGGCTGTTGTGTTGAGTGGACCAATGCAGGCGCGGTTACCACAGCAGATTCCCTCTCTGTGGAGCTGGGAGCCAGGCTGAGGCCTCAGACACAGATGATTGGCAGGAAGACTAAAGGGGAGTTAGAGGAGGAAGAATCCCGACAGGGCTGCCTGGTTGTTCTGGAAACTGCACTGTCTGCACAAGAGTCTCTGCTGCTACTATTACAAGCTGCGTGGCCTTAGGCAACATACAGAATTTCCCGATCCTCAGTTTTTCTACCTGTAAACTAGAGGTCCAGTGTATCTGCTCCAGCTTAGGTCTACAGTACATGTGTTATGAGGTCATGAGGTTATAAGGAGGATTACGGGAGATCATGGTTTATAAAATAAGTGATCGACAAATGTTAGCTCTTACGGTATTATCTGTTTACAGGTTGCGAAAAGAACAGATTGAGAGAAGGCCCCTGAGGTTAGAGACCACACCTGTCTCATTCACCATTGTGTCTCCAGCCCTTGGCACATAAATACAAGCTGTTTAGCCCGCGTTTGTTGAATTACTAAATGAGGGTGCGTAGGGCAGAGTTTTTCAGACCTCTCTCAATAGCATGGCTTTTCCCGAAAGTTTCTTGCAGACGAAGCCACCTCTGTTCTACTTCATGATGCCAGGGCTCTGAGATTTCTGAGCAGATTTTGTGCCACTTTGGATTATACCCAGGAAATCAACACAGATCATAGTATCAGTGGCCCCCTGTCAGGAAGGCGCTGGGACCACATCAATGTTAGAATCCCCAAAGGCAATGCCAGCAGTCCATCCACAGTGAAGTTTCTATCCGAACATTTATTCCACAGTCATAGAAACTGAAGATGGAAAAGATCTGAGGACATCTAGTCCATCCATGTGGTTGTACAAGAAAAGTGGCTGGAGCAAAACAGCCCGGTCACGTCATGCTCACAAGACGGCATTTCAGTTCTTCCTGCAGCGGAGTGATCTCAAACACATTAGAATGAAGACACAATGCAAACAACACTTATTACAAACCTTAAGAAAATGCTTTTAAGTACATTATTTTCATAAAACGATTAGGGACTAAACTAAAAGAAGAATGAGGGAATCCTGGATAAGATGGATGGCGTCAGGGGGTGAAGAAAGGAACAACGAAACAGTGAAGATAGGGAAGTGGTTTGGGTGACTAGAAAGTTTCTTCTGAAGACTGCTTGGATTTCCTGGTTTGCTTATCAAAAATCTGAGTTGGGAGGAAGAGAGGCTCTAAACTACTTTCTTTCCCCTCCCTTCTTTATCCACACCTAGCAGAGCTCACTAGCGGCAAGGCCGAAGAGACCCAGCGCCAACTCCGAGAAGCCCATCATCGCCCGCATGACAAAGCTCTGTTCTCCTTGGCAGCTGCTCCACTTACACTTCTCTGGTTGGCACAGAAGCAGCAGGTCCTGTATAAAGTTTGTGCAACAGCAAGATCCGACAATGGAGAGTCACCTCCAGGCACATTAAAGACCTCGACTGGTAGGGTCCCTGCGGCTGCCTCACTTGTTTGTCCCAGTCCTTCCTCCAGCTTGGCTTTTACTGCTGGAGGAACCCCCTGTCCTCCGCCTTGAGGCATCCCTGCTCTGGGGTCCTGACTGTTATTTCCATGAACCCATCTGTTCTAACGCACTCAGTCATACTTCACGGTGGGCTTCCAGTGCCAGGCATTCTGCCTTGGAAAACAGGGCTGGGGGCGTGTGACACGATCATGTCACATTCTAGGTTTCCCCGCACCAGATCTCGGACCAGACTGGCCTTCCTCATCTCATGAATAACAGCCCACAGGAGGAGGCAAGGTTGCAGCATCTTCCGCATCCCTCCTCACCGCAATATCACCTCCACCTGAGGACTTCTGAGCTTGGTGTTTTTTGAACCAGAGGAGAGCTGAGAGAACAGAGGTGGGGCAAAAGAGAAAGGAAGGTTTTCAAAGGACCTACCATTTCATGAAATCTTTTTACAAAACACAGCATACTGCTTCACAAATTGCAAAAACACTGTTCAATCACTACCGATAAAAATAACCATTGCTACTTAACATGAAGACAGCTTCATTTCACCACAAGCAATTAGCTTTGTTTTTCTTTACCCCGAACCAGGAGGCATTTCAAGCAGTGCTGATAGCAGCAAGCCTGCTTTCAGCCCCTGCTGCGTCTTCCCTCATCCTGGCCCTGGTTTTGGCCAAGTAGTTCCCCAGAGGGTCCTGGAGGAGCTGTGCGCCGGTCATCCACCTCGTGGAGAGGCAGGGCGGTCTGGCATGTCATCACCACTGCTCAGAATGCCTTAGTAGAGAAGCTTAAGGGAAACCCGATATACAAAAAATCCAAACTTACAAAACAGAGACATTAAGGGGTAATTCGTTGCATTACAAAAGGATTCTTTACAAAAGAATTCACCTCTGGGTTCCTTTAAGTAGCCAGCTTCTGAAGTACAGTCAGGAGATGAGTTATAAAAGTGTCCACGTACAATGTTAGGAGCATGGCTGTTCTTTGAGTTGAGGTACGCCTGTACACGAGCCTTCCAGGCTGCTCAGAAGGTAGGAGTGCACGGAGCAGTCTCTGAAGCATCCTTAGCTGCTGCAGATGGTGGGGGTGGGGCAGCTGAGGAGCATAAAGGCAGTTGCAAACCTACCTCTGGGCCTGGGGCGAGAACGTGGGAGGATAGGGCATCTCAGAGCAGATGACCTTCCTCTTCCCAGGCTCTCCTGTTCCCTCCCTGCTGAACTGTTTCATCTGAGAGGTTGGTGAGGTCTAACTTTAGAACCCTCCCACCTCCCTCATCAGCATCCCTGTGCCTACATCCACCCCTGGGTTCTCTCAGACAATTAACTAATTGCTGAAGTGTTATCTAATCACAGCTTAGGGTACGATCTTTCCCTGGGAGCTTGGGTAGCTCTTGATGGGAATGTAGGGGCTCCATTCAAAAGTAGGCCGTGCCTTTGCAGCATTGGCAGCTGTCACAGGGCCCCGGGGCTTGGCACAGTGCTGCCAACTCATTGTGGGCCTGCGGATGGACTGGGGTGCCGTAAGGAGCACTGAGAAGATAAAGCAAACAATTGAAAAACAAGGAAGCCTAGTCCTCAGTGGTGCTGGGACTGGGAGGGCCTGTACATAAAAGAACGTGAATCAGCAGGTACTTGGCGGAAGTTTTTAAAAAACTCAAAAAAGCTCTTCTCGCTTCTCCCGCTGCCTGGGACAGTTGCACTTCTCAAACAGTATTTCTCAAAGAGTGATTTTTGGACCACGTGGGTCAGGCACCTGAGAACTCACCTCCAGTCCCTCCCCGGGCCCCTACCCACTGTCTGGGGCAGTGTCCTGTCAATCAGCATTTTAACAAGTTTCTGGATGATTCCTGTCTACATGAACATTGGGAACTGAAGTTCTGTAGTTCCCAGAGCCCTTTGTTTTCCTGCATGTGCAAGCAGCTGTCCAGTGGGAAAGGGTGGACTAGGCAGAGGGGGAGCCACGTTACCGATAGCAATCTTTAAGAGCATTAGATGGGGCCAGGGAAAGAATCGGAGGGACCAAATCTGTTCGTAGCTCCTCAGAGGAAAGTGGGTGTGAGGCTGGGAGACTGACTTGGTTGTTAAGCAAGGCAGGTATGAGAAGCACAGGGCACACTTCTGAATGGTGAAGCCTGTGATGTTCACAAGCTTGGGGTTCACTTTCGGGATTTTTTGATCCAAGAGATAGGTGACTACTGATCTGAAAATGGCCTAGTATGGGGTTTGCAGAACATTTTCACTGAACCCGCAGTTGCAGTAAGCACAGATATTCAGGTTTCATCCTCAGGCCACACCCTTGCTTTGTTTTCTTCTCTTTGTCTTTTACAAAAGGCACGCACTGCAGTGGAGATGCTTAGTTAGGTTACAAGTACAGGCCTGTTCATTTCTTAAGCCGAATTGCTTTTCTGGCCTAGAGCTTTTGTTCTAAAAGCATGGTGTATATTTTTAATGCTTCTTTGGCCTGTCCTCTCTTCCTACTCACCACATTCCTGTCCCCCTTCATAGTGGCGTGTAAACACTTTCCTACTTAATGTTAATCAGGATGGTGTCAGAGAGCTAGGACGTTCTCAGAATCGCGGCTCTTACCCAACCCAATCAGTCCTCGCCTGCTGTAATACTAATGAGTTCAGGTGATGTTCTGAAGCACCCACTTCCCTGGCCTTAGTTTCTCCAGCTCTGACCCTGTCCCTCATTCAGAATGCAGGAACAAATCTAGGTTGCGGAGTTGTATCCAAATCCACAACCCTGGATAGTGCTGTTCTATACTGAGAATGAAGCCGACAACCTAGTAAGACACAGGTCTGGGTGGCAATTCTTTTTCTCTCTGGTTGTTAGTGCAGAGAAAGGGCTAAAAACCAGAAATAGGGCTGTGGCACCCGGTGAAAAGGTTAACAGGAGCTGGGGTTGTTTGGTAGTTCACAAATCCCTTAGCTGTGCTCACTCCTGACTAATTTAAGATTCCTGCTCTGAAAGGCCGTTACCCTGGAGACTTAGGGAGTCAGCTTGGGAAGAGCTGCTTGCTGCCTCTTAGGCTGGGGAGCATGGACTTGACCTCTAAGAAGACCTAGGCCTCAGAGTCCCCACACCTTTGTCAGTTGTTACAAAAGAGCATTACAAAGTGTCTCAAGGGCTCAGAGGAAGGCCAGGAACCGACAAAGGGGAGGGGTAGCATCAGCTAGGACTCAGGAGTCCGTTTTGTCCGTTGATACTCTTCCAGCTCCGTTTTCCTGCTCACGGCCAGCTGCAGCTCCTGCTGGATCACCTGAATCTGCTTCTCCAGCTCCGAGAGCTCCTGCATCACTGAGTTCCGTGCCCTGTGTACGGAGTCTGCTTTCCCGTTGGTGGTCAGTGAAGCAGGTAGCTCTCTTCTCCTCGGAGGGAGAGGGATGTCCTGGTGGGTCCCGACGCCCAGCTGGTTTTGTCCTCCCTCCTCACTGAAGATGTATTTTCGTTGGTTGTCGTGACTCTGATTGGAAGTATTCCACACGGAGAGCTGATGGGGTCCAACGTTGGACCTGGGAAAAAAAGAGGCACCGTAGGTTGACCTTCCACTCTGCAGCTCTCAAAGTGCCGGTCCCCATCTGTTAGCCCTTTCCTGTGTGAGTGACATGGAGCCGGGCACATAATTCAGAGACACAGGAACAAAGCCATGGGCGGACTGCCTGCTAGCTGCTGTCATGGGGATGAAAGGAGCCAATATAGTTCTTTTCAACCGAAGTTCAAGGTCTTATCAAGTCTTATGCTGCCCTAAAACTGGAATGGATGTATCCTCTGCAGAGCTAATGGACCAGGGCATGGCCCATTCTTACATCAAGAACCTTAGATGCCCTTTTATTCCCATCCTGCCAGTAAGGCTCAGAAATCAGCACTGCCTTGAAACATTCTGTGGCTAGAAAGATGGCGCTTCAGTAAAAGTAAGAATTGGTTTATTCAGCTGCTGGACTCCAAGCATGAGCCTGATCATAGATATTATATAACACGGTTCATCTTGGGTCTCATAGGACCACGCTGATGCTCTCTACTTCAGAAGTTTGAGGAGAATAAAAGCATACAAGCCACAGGTTTCAGCAAAGTCTCCCATTATAGGGAAGCCTGTATGTGGGTTCAGACTGACAGCTCAGTTCTGAAGCTTAACAACAACAACAAAACACACAAGAAAGCCTCAAGTTCTTGCCAGGATAGTGCAAGTCAAATAGAGATAGATGTGCAATCCTCTGCTGGGCTTGGGTCGAACCACCCACCACCATCTCAGACAGATGGCTGTCGACAGCCAGAGGGCCACTGATGGCCAGTACAGGAGGTGGGGGGAGGGTCTGGTTTCTGAAATACACTTGGACAGCTGGATGCAACGAGAAGAGTTTCCTGCTACAAGAACAGATTAGAGCCTGATCTGCAAAGCCACTGATTTCTTCTAGCCTTATGGAACCAGAAGGAGGAGGAGGGGCAGGAGGATTATGACCACGTTTGCAGTCCACCTCAGGGCCAAACAAAACAGAAACACTCTATTAGGCCCTTGTGCCTTGGTCCCCATCCACGTAACTGAAGGAAGATTTTATTCCTGGACTCTTACTTTCCAGGAAGAGAAGGGGAGGACCTGCAGCGGGAGGGGTCAGGGGAGGGACACTAAAGTCTCGATTCAGTTACACAGATGAGCACTAAACCACAAGGACTTCCTAGGATGGCTCTATTCCACTTCTCCCTGTGGTAGGTGGCAAAAATGCTCACAATCCTTTGTTCTTCCTCATCCGTGCCCCTTTGTAATGTGACTTTGCAGGTCATCCTTACCGAGGGGATTCAAAAGGGGGAAGTCTGTTTCCCCTTCCCATGAGAATGGAATTTAGTCCATTCCCATGACTGTTTGGGGCAATAGAAAGTGGAAGAAGTGGCAGGTGGCAGTTTCAAGCCTAAACTTTTAAGAGCCTCACACACTTCCACTCTCTCTCAGAACCTGCTGCTGCAACGTGAGCAAGTCCAGACTAGTGTGCTGGACGATAACAGACCATGTGGAGAGAATCCCCAGCCCACCCAGGGCACCCAGCTGAGGACCCGTCATAGACTGGCCAGCTATGAGCAGCCTACGCCCCGCCTGCAAGCTGGCTGCAGACATATGAGCCAATGTAGCCAAGGTCAGCCAAGTCTGGCCCAGCTCAAACGCCCAGCTGACCCACAGATTCATAAGCAACTTCCTGTTGTTTCAAACATGGACTATCGAGATAATTTCTCACACGGTAAAAACTAACTGACATATGCCCCAAGCCATTAGAACACACAACTGCATTCCAACTGCCCTGTCATTCTTTAACATTTCTTATCATTTCAGTCTCATGTAAATGAGCAGGGGGTACCAGAGTTCGGCTTTCATGTGTCCTGGGCTGGGGAAATATTCTACAATGAGCCCACTTATAGTTCTCCTGGCTTTATACCTGGATCAGAGGTGGGGTTATAATTTCCCTTCTAGCCTTTAATTGTTCACTTCCGCTTAACTTTTCAACTCATTTCCCATTGAGTTTGAATAATTTCAAAAGAATCTTATTTGTGTTGTGTGTTATATAGTTTACAAGTTTTGTGTATCTAGGAGTGATGGGAAAGGGAAAGGGGGGTGTACTGGAAATTCAGGGCGGTGAAGGATACCAAAACTTACGTGAAATCATGTGTTAAATAATCCAAGGGCTATGTATAAATAGTCTCTTATAATCGCTACTTTTTTCTCTGCTTTAAATAAAAAAGGAGCAACATCAACTTTCATACCATGACTCAAAGTATCTCCCAGCCTTTCTTCAAACCCATATATTAGTAATTGATTTGTTTATCTATTGCTCCATTCACTCAATAAATACCACGCACACAGGAGGGATGTCACGTTGTGGCAGGCATGGGCTTTTGCATAGACACTCTTCCAAAGAAGAAAGAGGAGAGTTTCCAAGCCGACAGAACTAACTCTAGTACCAAAGGATGATTCACAATGCATACCTGGATATATAATGTAGATGAATAAGCAAAAGCCGATTCCACAACGAACTCTAGTATTGCAAGTGCTCTGATAACGGACAGGTGGCTTTGGGCCACCTGCACACACCGGATGCCGGATGCTGAGTGTCAGGCTTGGTGTCTGATCGGAAGGAATGACTGCACAGCACTGATGCTCTCCACGGTGCTTAGGTTGTGTTTTGTATCAAGCCCTTCTCAGCCTTGGAGTGTAATGTGACCAGTGAGGGAACTGTATTTAACACGAAAAAGGAGCCAAGCAAGCTTCCGCAGAGCAGTTGCGGACATGGAGGTCCGGTGCTCCCCTGGACCATTCAGAAGAGACATGACAGCCGTGGGACCTCAGACACTTGCCGTGTTTGACAGGTTCCAGGTGGGAATTGGGTTGTAAGCACGTGGCACAGGCAATGTGGACCCAACCCAAGCCTCAGGGCTTTGTTCTGCCTTAGTTCCTTCGCAAAATAAGGGGTTCTGGAAGGGGATTTGCCAAGGAAAGTGGCTAAGCTGAGTGAAAGACACATTTGGTTCTCAATTTAGGCCAAAGAGATGTGTTTCGGGCTCACATCACAGTTGGAGAGGGGCTCCCTGGGCTTCCTGTTTCGATTATGACTGGAAAACAAATGCTTTGTCGTTATGAGACGATGTCTTTGCTGCTATGGCTTCTTGTGTTCCTCTGGTTAAACATTTATGTAAAAAATAATTACAGAAAAAATATATGTAACATGACATAGAACAGCTGGGACCTGATTAGCCTACAGCTTGTTGCTGACAGGGCTGCTGGCCATAATACGGGGAGACCACAGACTGAGCGCGGGCAGGGGGCGAGAGGAAGCCGGCTCACTGACTGCAAAGAGGCTTTAAGAGATAGTGGAAGGGATTCTGACAAGCTAGATGCAGACTGGAGAGAAGGGGATTGCACAGTCCCAGGGGAGGTCCAAATAAGAAAAACAAACCACGGTTTTCACTCCTTTTTCCTTTTCCTCTATTAGAGAAGTGTGAGTGTTAGGTTTCAAAATTACCCAGAAAGCCAAGCCTTGAGCCTAGGATCTGACCTAGATGACAGTAGCTTGGAGGTAATGCCCTAAACAGAGGCTCTTGGGCTTGTGGAGGAGCTGGGGGGGGGGGTTGGGGGGGGCACCTTCCGCAGCCATGCCAGGAGCCAGACCCAGATGCTTCCGACAGCTTTAGCTACCATGAATGAACCGACAACCGTCATCCACAGGCTAGATGTGGGCAGGGGGTGATGTTCTAATTTTGTCTTCTGTGCATTTAGTGCTTGTTACTTCCTGGTAATGAGGTCCTTTTCTGGGGAGTCTGTAGTGAGAGTGCCAGGAAGTGAATTACGCAGAACACATCTGTTGCCTATTTTGCCTATTCCTAGGAGTACTGCAGCGGAGTGGGGAGTGGAAACATGCCCCAAATGCAATATTGCATGAAATTAATTGCCTGTAGGATTCATGAACCGTCTTACATGCATTTTGTACACAAGAGTGATTACCAAAATAGCCTTGTTTTCAGGGCTTTATGTGTATCATCTCATTTAATTCTCACAGCATCTCTACGGAATAGGTACGGTTTTCATCTCGGTTTCACATGAGGAAACTGTGGCATGGAGAGGTTAAATGATGTGCCCAAGCCCACACCTGCCGTCAGTGTCCGAGGTGGGACTTGGATCCAGCCGCTCCACTCCAGCGGCCACACCTGAGCTTCTACCCGCGACAAATGTCGCCGAGGCTGTGTTTCGGTGTTCGTGTATGTACAGACATGTTCTTTGTCTTCTCTCTTTCTACTTGAAGTCACACATACTTCTACTGATTGTGTTTATCAACAGCGAGGTCCTAATTTGATCTGAATTATTTATACGTAATTTCCCCGTGAGCACAGAATCTCAGTTTTATCTCTAAACTTTTACATGAGCAAATTTGAAGACCCTAGTACTGGCTTCTTCTTACCTCTTTGCCACACGCTTAGTCTTGAAACGCGGCTTCTTTTCCTCTACAAATGATGTATTTAGTGCTCTGTGTAATCTCTGGTGGGAAGAACAGATTCACATGTAGAGATCATTAGAAACACACAGTCAGGGACAGAGTTCTGCTTGCAATTTAATAGTGCATCTTGTCGCTACAAACCTTGGCCTCTTTAAACAAACTTCCAGGGATGCCCGAAAAGAGATCAACGTTCTCAAAAGAACAAGAATGATAAGTTATTATTCTACCTGGAGGGAAAAAAGTAATTTGATAGGAAGCTTAGCTTCCTTTACAACCCAGATGGTCTGGGTTGTAAAAAGGTACGTGACATAAAGAAGAGCTGCCATGACTGAGGTATGGCAAAAGGCCTGGTGCATTTGCTAATGATGCATTAAAAAAAAAAAAAAAAAGCCTGAGCTTCCTAGCAGCCAAAACAAAAAGGGAAAGAAGAGCATTTGAGAATGAAAGTAATCACATTAACACACAACGAAGATCGGTTGTCTGTGGAATTCTCCTTAAAAAACCAAATTCTTCCTAGGATGAAGGTGGGAAAAACAGGGTTCAAGTGTAACTGAACCAATATAAGTCACCTAGAAAAAAATGTACTGCGATAACAAAGCAGCAAAGCCAATGACTGAGGCAGAAGTGGCCCCATTTTCTGGACCACTGAAAAAAATGCAGGGAGAACAAGGGTCAGTGGGTTCAGAGGGAATCAGGGACTTTAAGCTCATTGAATGGGTTTCAATTTTGGCAAGAAAAGAATCTATAGAAAACAAATTTTCACGTCCTCTCTTTAGATAGTGACTGTTTGGTGAAACTGGGCCAAAAACAATTCTGTTGCTTTCATTGTGAGCAGAAGTGGAGGGTTGTATGAAAGGAAGGGGCTTTCAGGGAGAGCTTAATCTGAGGGGAAAGTGAATTAACGGGATAGAGGGAACTGTGTCTTGCACACTGAGGGTGTCTGCACCACCCTAGTTCTCAGGGTAACTTGTCGTTTGTCAGTCTGACTTGGGGCTCTGCAGGTTTCTCCCACTACCGGGAATTCTGACATTTAAGAACACTGGAGAAAAAGTAGATAAATAAATAAAAGAACATTGGAGCAAGGCGCCTGTGGCACGCACCTGACTGGTGTGGAGCCAGTACTGCAGCCTGGATTTGTTCTTGATTCGTGGTAGCAGCAGCCTGTACACTATGTGCTCACCAATGGCCGTCAAGATGGACAGACCCAATCCTGCGCACAGCAGCACGAAGAGTCCCGAGAAGTGTTTGATGCCCATTTGCAGAGTCTGGGGCAAAACAGAAAGGGAAAGGCTGTGAACGCGATGCTCCCCTTGGGCCCACGCTTGTTCATTCTCAGATGCAGATGCTCTTTCTCTAGACCTGGAGGATGCAGGAGACTATGCCGTCCTGTGAGCTCTGTAGAGCTCCCTGTGAAAGGAATGCAGCCCGGAACGAGGCCGCAGCAGAGCAGTTCCTGGGGAGCCACTCCCACGGGGTCCGGGTGTAGGAATGGCCCCCGGGCTGCTGCAGAGACGCTGAGCTGGACGGTGCTGCAGTCTGCAGGGAGAGGCTGATGGAGAGTCCATGAAAGAAGCAATGTAATATGTTAAAACACCGACTAGTTAGTTATCAAGAAGTGAACCTCTCTCAGGGACACAGAATGCGTAGGTTTCAGGGGAAAAGATGACGAATTCAATAATTTTGAAATTTATGTCTGGCAGGGAACATGGGCATCAACTACTTCAATGTGCTCATTTTACAGATGAGGAACCCAGGACCAGAGAAGTGGGTCCTAGGTCCCCAAATTAGTCAGCCGTAGAGGAGAGAGAGATGGGACCTGGGATTTATTGATTGCTTACTCTTTTGCACTGAGACAGGTATGATAACTGCAACTGATAGTTGAGGAAACTGATGTCCCTGCAGCTTTGAAGTGACAACCTGGGTCTGCAGGTCCATGTTTGTGTCACTCCTGGGCCTGGGCTCTGCTGCGGGCACAGCAACAACAGTTACAATAACTAAATGGGCAAGCACTTCGCTGAGGGGTTTACACGGGATATCTAAGAATGCTCATGAGTTCTCTATGGAGCAGGTATTACTCAGTTGCTGACATCAATGATCAGTCGATCCTGTAGAAGGAAGGATATGTGATATGTTGATTGCCTACTATGTGCCAGGCACTCTTCAAAGTACCACAGGGTGGAAACAGGAGGGTTTTGTCCTTGCCTTCAGTCAGCTAGAATCTTGGGAGGAAGCAAATACGTACACCCCACAACCCCTGGGTTTTGGGGAGGAGCTGATTCATAAGAAAAGATTTAGAGTAAGAGAGGCAGGTGGAACAGCAGGCATTCTAAGCTTGTGGTGTGGAAACAAAAAAGGAAAGACATGACCCCCTTGGCACAGTGATGTAGGGCTTGTGAAATAGACTGTGGCTTAAGGGCGGGGTGCACAAGGCCTGTGTCGTGAGGGAGAAGCTGGGACACCGGGCAAGCCCTCAGATGCCAATGCTAAGGAGGAGCCTGGGTGTCATTGCTTTGCCACAGGCTTTTGATCATCATTATTGTCCTCCTCGTCATCTGTATTTATCTCACACAACATGCGGGAAGCACAGTTCCGAGCTCTTTACCAACGCAGCAGCTTGTTTAATACTCATAACGACCTATCAGGTAGGTAGGTGCTGTTACTATCTCCACTTTGTTGGTGAGGAAACTTAGGAACAAAGGAGTTAAATAACTGGTCTGAGGCCACATAACCAGTAAAGGTTAGAGATGAGGTTTGAACCCAGGCAGCCCGGTTCCAGAGCCTACACTCACAACCACATCATCGACTGATGTGGGTGGTCCTCCCATCCTCTTGAAGGGATTTTCCTTTCTTTCCTTCTCCCCACCTCCACTCCCAGCCCTGGAGAGAGAGCCAGCCAGGCATGGTTCAGGCCTGGCTAGACCTCCTGGGTATTCCAGGAAGTGTATCTAGGGGACAGAGTTCAAAGGCAGCGCTTGGAGGTGTCAGGCGTTGGTGGAGGCCAGGGCATGGAATCTCATTTCCTCTATGACACTACTTCAGGCCGTGGCTCTGGCTCAAAGACGGGTGCTAGAATCCCTGGTGAACTAATGACTACAGGTGAGCAGGGGCGTAGAACAGACACCAGGTCCAGGAGACTGGGACACAGGCAGGAAGACTAGGCAGACCGCTTGAGAATGCAGGCGGAAGGCCCGCCCCAGAGAACAAGGCCTGCTGGGCTAGGACAGGGTAAGGAGGTGTACTGGGCCCTGCGGGCTACACGGGTGCTAGAGCTTTTCCTGGGACATCTCTCTACAGGTGGTAAACAATGTCTAACCTTGACCTCCAGAAAGTACTTACAAATGTGTTTGGAAATAACTTTTGGCCTGGACCCATTGTACATACACAGGAACTAGTTATCACATAAGGGTTCAACGTGTTATTACTGCTATGGGTGGAGAGCACACTGAGGCAACTCGCTTTGGACTTTCACATAAACATCATCGATCATTCGGCAAAACACTAAACAGATTGGCACTGCTTTTTATAAGGCTCTGCCAAGATGAGGAAGAAAAATGTAACTTATAGTGAGTCATCTTGCCTTTATTTACTCATTTATTATGTTTATTATTTTTAATTGAATTTATTGGGGTGACATTGGTTAATAAAATTACTTAGGTTTTCAGGGGTACAAGTCTATGATACATCATCTGTATGTTGTGCTGTGGGTGCACCACCCCGAGTCAAGCCTTCCATCACCGTTTATCCCCTGTACCCCCCTCCCACCTACCTCTCCCCAGTCCCCTGTGCCTCCAGTAATCACCACCAATCATCTGTTTTCTTCTGTACAACAATAGTCTCATTTTCCTCTTGTTACCTCAACAACAAATAGGCTATATTCAGTTTATTTTATACATCTCTTTCTTTAAATTTCTGTTGTTTACATCCACACACTAATAGACGAATAGAAATAGCAACAGTTACTTTTTTTAAATTAGGCATCTAATGCGTGTACCGGACACCAGTGTGGGTGCTATGACCTTACAGTAACCCTGAATGTTAGATATCATTATCCCCATTTCACTTCTGAGAAAATTGGGATTCACAGAGATTAACGACCTAACCCAGGATCACACAGCTAACCAACGGGGAGCCAGGCTGAGGATCCAGGTCCAACTTAGGCCAAAGCCCACACAGCCTTTCACATGCACATGGCTTACAGATCCCTTGCACTCTGTTTGTTCCCTATAACAACTTGCAAACATTTTTATTCAAAGCTCAGCATCCTAATTGAAAGCCTACTATAATCCGACTTTGAGTGCCAATTGAAATGTTTAAATTGTGTCTGAGCCTGAGTGATGAGATGTACAGCTGCAGTTGTACCTTGGCTGCTCGTCCCCAAGGACCACAGGGTCCGTGTGCTGTGCATCGGTTATGTGCACCTGCCCCCGGTCATCACATGAGAACTTTTCTAATGAGGTGGAACTGGTTCAACTTGACATGTATCATTGGTGAGAGGAAGAAGAAGGAGAGGAGCAATGAATATTCAATATCAAATCTGTAAAATAAATTTAAGTGAGGCAGACAAAATGATGATTGCAGTTGTGACATGAGAAGAAACATCACATTCAGATTTGCAATCAAAGCCCAGACTCATGTCATCAAGAGCTGCATAAATGAAAGCAAAGAGATGCAAACAAAAGTATGCTTTTTATTTTCTTCATCGCTTCACCTGCAGCTTCGTCTGATAGCTCAGAGCCACACACTCTGAGGTCCCCAGTGTTGAGGAGAGAAGACTATCCCAGGATGTAGCCAGGGAGAAGTCTCAGTCATTTATGGTTTCCCTTTGTCCTTCACAAGCTCGATCCAGCTCACCCAATCTCAGATAACTCTTTAATCAATAAGTAACCATTCAGCCCTGACTGGTGTGGCTCAGTAGGTTGGGGCCATCCTACAAAGGGAAAAGTTGCCGGTTCTATTCCCTGTCAAGGCACATGCCTGGGTTGTGGGTTTGGTCCTTGGTTGGGAGCAACCGATCAATGTATCTCTCTCACATCAATGCTTCTCTCCCATTCTCCCTCTCTTTCCTTCTCTCTAAAAATAAATAAAATCTAAAAAAAGGAATTATTAAAAAATTGCCATGTTTGCTCATTTTATTTTGCTAAATATTATTTATAGTTATGTTTCTCTAACATTTTATTTTCTTGTTCATTTACAGTAGTACATGTGCATTGTACTGTGGAGGGAAACACACTCTGCGTACTGAACCTGTGGATACCCAGTAATTAAGCATGAAAACAAGTGGTGTCTTAGCTGCTTTGTGCTATGCAGAAATCCTTGGCAGATTGCCCCACAGGACAGTTCATGCATTGTGCATGAGACAGTAAACATCTCTAAGGTGCCTAAGAGTGTTTTACTGATATTTAGGGAAGCTGGTTGGGTTTTAGTGGAAGTGGGAGGGCTTTATTGTTTTTCCCATCTAAAGTAATGGAAAGGACCCCCACCCTCTGGAAATTCAGTAGCTAACACATTTTCTGGAACAAACTAGATTCAGATAAAGGGAGGTGCCTGTACTGTCAGATGCTCTGAGGGGTCTCTGTCCAGATCATCAGTTCTTCCACTGACAGGCAGAGGCTGGGACCACCAATTTTGTTGCTGCCCAGACCTTGCTTTCAGTCTTGCTCAGATGTAGACGCTTGGAAACATCTGACAGCTGGTTAGATGACTGACTAGCTCTCAAACCTCCACCAGGATGTGCAGTTTTAAAGTATTTCACTCATCATGTGCCTTAGATGTTACTGGCTAAGTCCTATGAACTAAGCCTGTCTAGCTCCTAATCCACATCTCCCAACACACAGCAACCACTCAGTTTCTCTGGTCCTCTAAAGAGTCCTCCACTACTTTCAATTCCCATTCTCTTTCCCTGACCTGCTCCAACAGGCGTTCGTCCCTACCCATTACCTAAACAACGTCCATCGAAGCCATCAATGACCTTCACGTTGCCAAATCCACTAGTCAGTTTTCACCTTATTCACGTATCAGCCCAGACACTGTTGATCATTTAGTGTTTTTTTGATATATTTTCTTCACTGTTTTTGCGATACCTCTCTTTTTGTTATACATCAGTCTTGCTTTCTGGTTCCTCCCCATCTTTCTGAACATAAACACTGGCAGGCCTTCAGTGACTTAGCTACACTCACATTCTTATCCAGACTCATGGCTTCAAATGCCACCTATGCGCCAATGACTTCCAAATTTATATCTTACCCAACTGCCACCTCAGCCTCTCTGTATGAACATCTAACAGACATCACAAACTTAACACATCAAAATAAACTCCTAACTTCTCCCCTGACATCTCCTCCACACACAGTCTTTCCCATTTTAACACATCTCCATCCTTGCAATTGCTCAGGTCAAAGACCTTAGAGCCAACTTTGACTCCGCCCTCTCTCTAGCATCCTGTACCGAGTGTGTCTGCAGGTGTGGTGGACTCTACCTTCAAAGTATGTCTAGAATATGATGACTTCCTGCCGCCTGCACCAACCACCCTGGCTGGGCCAAGGCACCATCGTCTCCCAGCTGGAATCTTCAGAAATACCTTCCTAACTGGCTCCCTGGCCCCTTCAGCCTGTCTTCTGCATAGCAGCCAGAATGACCCAAAATATGTCATTCTTGCGCCCAGTGCCCAGCGATGGTTCTCCACTTCACACAGAATACATGTCAGAGTCCTTACAATGGCCTAGAAGACCTCACGTGATCTAGCCCCGTGCATCCTAATTTTATATCCTTCTTCTCTGACTTGTTCACTCGGTCAGCCATGTGGGCTTCCTCACTGTTCCTTAAATCTAGCAAGCTGTTTCCTGCTTGCGGATCTTCATTTTCTGTTCTCTCTGCCTGTAAACTCTTTCGCTAGGATTCAGCATTGCTCCCTGCCTCGTTTTCTTCAGGTCTCTGCTCCAATGTCACTGGTCAGTGAAGTCTACCCTAACCACCATGGTTACAAAGCAAATCCTGCCTTCCTCCTCTCCTTCTTTCCTGGACACAATCTATCCCCCCTACCTTCCTTTATTTTTCTCCTGACAGAATATATATTTGTTTATTGCCTATTTCCTTTAAAAATTATTTATTTTTAGAGAGAGGGTAAGGAAGGGAGAAAGAGAGGGAAAGAAACATCAATGTGGGAGAAAAACATGGATCAGTTGCCTCTTACACCCCCGAAACTGAGGACCTGGCCTGAAACCCAGGCATGTGCCCAGACCTGGAATCAAATCAATGATCTTTCGGTTTACAGGATGATGTCTGAGCCACACCAGTCAAGGTGATTATTTCTTACTTTCCTCCTTATGTAGAATAAGTTCCAAGAGGCTAGGGATTTTGTCCATTTTTGTTCAGTGTATATATCCTAATTACCTAGAATACTGAGTAGCACTTACTAGATTTTCAATAATTTTTTTGAAGGAATAGATGGCAGAATATGAGCGCTAGAATCTTTTTTGTATAATATTAATTTACAAATGTGTTTGTATAATATAGTAAAATACACATGTGTTTTCCCCCAGAATATTTTCATAGGTCTCAGGAGATTTTTAGAATAACTCTGTGAGGGAGGAAGATATAGATGGATATTCTCAATTGATGGATGAGGAAACAGAGGCTCAGAGAGCTTGGGAAACTTGCCATCCTGACTTCATCAGGCCAGTATTCATCCTGAGGACCTAATGTGGGAACCTAAATGAAAAATATATTTACAATTAATAAAGTAAAAACTTGAAGATTGGATGCAGTAATTCAGCTGGCTTATGTTAGAAGTGTATTGTATTGATTTTATTTGCTTAGGATCCTTCCTTGGGGAGCTGCCCTTCCCCACCTCATGTTTTTTGTGTGTTTACCATTCAGACTCTCCACTCCTTGTGTTGTTGGTGGAAATCAGGCTCTTCCACGGGATCACAAGGAAAGCATTCCAAGGACCCACATGCAAGAGACTGTGGTATGGCAATATGGTCTATTGAGTTGGCAATCTTCCCCTGGGTTTGCAATGTCCCATCTCTTTCCTGCTGTGCAAAAAGTCCAACTCTGTCCTCAGCAAGGCCAATGCAAAAGCTAGTGTCCAGTTTCTGTTCTACATTAAAGCTTAGTCTTTTGGAGCCCATGCCATCCACTGTAGGCCTTGGTCACTGCTCCTGGTAGCGTGCTCCTCCTGGGAGAGAGAGAGCACATGCTAACACACTGGGTGAGTGTGCATCAAGAGCAAGAAAGCGGAAGAGCTCCTTTGTTCTCCTGAGATTATATCAGCTTGGGTTTGGGATAGACCAAGTGCTTTTTCAAAAGAACCAATCAACTTCCCCAGCTTTTGTGGGCTTTGGTTGGGTCCACCCCCTAATTAGACCAACAGGCTTCTAAGGTCCTGAATCTCCCTCTGTATCCTGCAACGATCCTGTATGGGAGCAGATATGGGAGAGGGGATGGGAGGAGGGTTAATCCCCTGGGCAGAGAAATGCTGTGATCCCCTGGGGGTGCGAAGCTGTGGCTTCCTGGTGAAGCCAACAAGCTAATGTTCCCCTGCTTATTGAGTTCAATATCTAATTTCCTTTCTTATTTATAATTAGTTAACTACTTATGGTAACACTTGGTCACACCAGTCCAAGCCTGTGACCCAAGTAAGCCAATCTGCATTTGAAGCAGAGACCTTTGGCATTGAAAGAGGCTGGAGTTGAGTGTACTGTCACTGCCTAAAAGACAGTCTCCTACTTCCTGCCACTAACCTCCCTGGATCCTGTGGTTACTGTAGCATCCTAAGTTACTCTTTTTTTTTTTTTTTTCATTTCAAAACGTTATCTTTTTCAATAATCCTCTTTCTTGCTTAAATTAATCTGTTGCTTGCAACCAAAGAATCTGAGCTGATAGTCTGCTTACAGGGTTTAAATCTCTCTAGCTCTGAGGTGTGACTATAATCTCCTTTGAGATAGCCTTCACTTCTCCTGCAGAACACTGAAATGGCTGTGTGAGCCTCTTCTGGAGAGATTTCTCTGACAGGTGCTGCTTTGCCTTTCTTTGTGACTTCCACAAGCTGCGTGTATAGCAGGTGCTCAATAAATGCTTATTAAATGAAATGCATACCTGAAAAAGAATTAGGTATAATTACTCTCAAGATTTCCAGTGTCTACTAAGTACTTTGCCCCAGAGCAAAGTGACTTCAAGAACTAGGGGAAATCGTTTTACTTTTCAGTGATCTGGTGCATTAAACTTTGTATGATCTCCTCTAAGTCTGCAAAACCACATCTTGGTGTTCAAAATAATTTTCTTGTTCTTTAATAAGAGAGTGGGGGTGGGGAGGAATCATGGTTTTAGTGAGAGGTAAAGAAAAGACAGGCTATGGGGCTTCTGAAACATTGACAGCTCCTATGTACTTGGAAGCAGAAGGAGGAGGAGGCATCTGCTGTTTCTAGTTTTGAAGAACTGATTTTTATTTTTTGCCACCCCACTATTTTGCCCAGAAGAATCTCAGCTCAATAAAGTTAGTCAGATTCATTTTTGCGTCCATAGACATGGCCCTTTGTGAGGGAGAGAGAGAAGGTGGAGACCTGCATGAGGCATGGGCTTCCCAGGTGCCAAGGACAGCTTCCAGGGGGCAGAGTTTGCTTGGCTGGAGAGAGTTGGGTAAGACCGTACAGTGTAATTGTTTGGGATTTCTAAAAATAATTTAACAAGTCAGAAAAAGGGAGAAAGAAGATGTTCACTCAGCAAATCTGGAATTTTCTCTTTGACGGATACGAATTGGAAAATCACATGTAACAAAAGAAACAATACAAGAGATGATTGGCAAAATCCAGGGAGACATGGTATGAATGAAGTTAATAAGTACTCACACATTTCTTTGGATAAGCAAAATAATGCAGATGCGCAGCAACCAGGGAACTTCCCATCACTCCCCAGGCCTTGGGGGCTGGGCCGACTCCATCTTCTCTAACCTATAATCAGTGCTGTGGCCCATCCGCCCGCCACTGCCCGGCACTGCCCGGCACCGAGGAAAGGTTTCTCTCTGTCCTTGTGCCCCCCGAGCCCCTGTCCCTTCGAGGCTTGGGCAGCCATCTGTTAGCCTTGGATATGGTGCTTAATTTGCCGCATGAGCTCCACAGTGCAGCCTTTTGAAAAAAATCTTAATTTATTATTAAAACATCTCAGAAAAAATTCTAAAAAGCAAATTTGAGATAGTTAACCATAATCTGTTTATAGTTATGGTTATTTCAATAACTATATTTAGGTCTTCATTTTTATAAACAATTTCTTTTAATTCTTCATTTCCTCATCTGAACTATGACCTTAGGCATAGATATTTTCCAGAGTTGTAAACACAACGTCTAATCATTTTACCTTTTAAAATAATATTTTTTCTAAAATTTTATGTGGTTTCATAGTCATTTTATTTATTTTAGTAGCTTTACCTACAACCTATTGTTTTACCATAAGTGACTTAACTACCCCTAAAACTATCAGGTGTTTAATTTTCTATCATATTCTTTATTAATATGTGATCGATATTGCTACAATAAAAAATCTTCTGTGTACAGCATTTTTCAATGATTATTTTTCACTCTTTCTTTGAGATCTCTGTTGCAATGGGTGGTACTAGCAGGTCAGACGATGTGACTGTTTTGACACTTGGTGGGTGGAAAGCAGCCCCGGGAAAGTATGACAACCATTCCTGCTGCTGCCAGGGTTGCCCCCGCACCGGATGCTCTCATCCTCAGCGGCCCTGCTTTATAATTTAACCTTGTTTCAGGTTTTCAATATTCTCATTTGTACTAACCCAATTAGTGAGGCAAGTTTTAAATGTTTGCTTTCCTGATCTCCTTTTGATGCCTGCATCCTCAACAGCCCTGCTTTATAATTAATCCTTGTTTCCTGTTTTAAATATTCTCATTTGTACTTACCCAATTAGTGAGGCAGGTTTTAAATGTTTGTTTTCCTGATCTCCTTTTGTATGAATCATATATATTTATATCCATTGCCCAATTATGCATTTCAGAAAAGTTTGAGAAAAGCAGTTAACCCCTTTCCTAACATGTTTCTCCATTTTTAAGTTTTCTTGTTAGCTCTGTTTTGTTAGATTTTATTGTACAGAGGTTTGATATTTTACACAGCTGTGCTTATGTTCTTATAAACTCTTTTGCTATTGCAGTTGTTAAAGAATATCATTTGTTGGAATTAATGTCTTATGACCAGCTGTTTTATTTTTGAAAAACAATGAAGACTTCAATCTTAAGCTTTTGTACTGAAGAATGGAACACATTAGAACACATTATATTTACCTGCCTCAAATTATTCTGATAGTCTTGTTAACGTAATCAAATCAAGCCTCAGTTTTCACATAGGAGGTGAATTGCTTGTCAAGGAGCCCCGCCTCTTTGGTTCTGTGTATTACAAAAACCACACACGTATTCGGCAGGGCAGTCTTAAATCATCTTCCACCTTCATCTCATCTTGAAAAATATTGACAGTATTTAGATTAAACTGACACCAGCAGCCAATGTCCGTTGAGGCTATCGAGACCAAGCTTTTGTACTGAAGAACGGAACACATTAGCTTCTCTTCGTTGGGACTTAATTTCAGCCCACGTTTCAGAGGTACTTTAGCCAATAAAAGACCATCCTGGTTTGGCCTCTGTTTCTTTATGCTAATTTTGATTTTTATTTCTAAAAAATCCTCAGATTTTATAAATATTGGCAAATAAAAAAATTGTGAGAACAAACACTTTGTAAAACTAACAACAAAACAATTTCTTTCCGGGTCAGAGTGAGTCTCTGAGCTGCCAGATGGTATCCTTTGATCCACACAGCTTTATGGCTGCGTCCTTTCACTGTTACGGTTTTTCATTATGACCCAGCTATTGCCTTTCTAGCTGACACATGACTTGCTGCTATTCACAGTCTCTGGCCACCACGATAGTTATGGTCCCAATATGAATGCAGAGGGTTCCGATTCTGATTCTCAGTCTAGTGGGCTGACTTCTCTATATGATGCCACCTTATCTTAAAACACTTCTCCTGCCCTGGCTGGTGTGGCTCAGTGGATTGAGTGCCAGCCTATGAAGCAGAAGGTTACTGGTTCAATTCCCAGTCAGGGCACGTGCCTGGGTTGTGGGCTGGGTCCCTGGTGAGGGGTGCTCAGGAGACAGCCACACATTGATGTTTCTCTCCCTCTCTTTCTCCTTCCCTCCCCCTCCCTCTCTCTAAAAATAAATAATACATTTAAAAAATCTCACCTTTTCAAGTCATGCTAAATAGATAAAACGCGGTAGTCAGAAATAACTACCTACCCTACATTCTAACGGAGAGAATCAATAGCATAAGTGAAGAATGGAATTTGTAATTAAAAAAAATTCCTGGGAGATTTTTCCTTGAGAATTCTTCTAAAGTATCGTAGACTTAGGGGATAAACCAACTGTTCTAGTTCCATAGTTTTTCTTATGTTTCAAAAGATGAAGTGCCTAGTGCTTGGGGATTGCAACATATGGTAGAGAACAGACACAATTGGTTAATACAGGATTCATAAGAACGTATTGTTTCTGATCTCGATAGCCTCAACAGACATTGGCTGCTGGTATCAGTTTAATCTAAATACTGTCAATATTTTTCAAGATGAGATGAAGGTGGAAGATGATTTAAGACTGCCTTGCCGAATACGTGTGTGGTTTTTGTAATACACAGAACCAAAGAGGCGGGGCTCCTTGACAAGCAATTCACCTCCTATGTGAAAACTGAGGCTTGATTTGATTACATTAACAAGACTGTCAGAATAGTTTGAGGCAGGTAAATATAAGAACCACAAAAATAGGACACAATACAGTGAGGTGGGAAAAGCTCAGCGTTTGGGGTCAGAAAGGCTGGTTCAAGTCCTTGCTTTGGCACTAACCAGTAAGGAAACCTTGGAGAAGTTTCTAGATCTGTCTGCAGAATCATCTGTAAAACTGAGATGATGGCACCCACTTCACTGTGCTGTTATAATGATTAAATTATACAACAAATGTAACAGCATCTGGGATTGTCGTTCAATAACTGTTCACTATTTATCTCACCCCAAATTGTACAGAACTGTATTTGCTGGCAACCAGTAACAGAGAGAAAAATCAAAGCATTCTAACTTGGAAGTAAATATGATCTTTCTTCCCCCAAAGCCATATAAATCAAACCTTTCCCATTGCTGAAGCAAGAAACAGGCTCTCAGTTCAAGGTTACTGCCCCAAAGCCTTGGGCAACTATACTAAGTAGACTGATCGAGGAGTTGGCTTAATTCTAAGCACTCTAGAGTAGAAATACTTTCCTTCTCCTTGTTAAATTCGACTGTATAATCTCATGTGTTTCAAACTCTTGACCATAATGATAAATTTTCCACATTTTACTGTGCACATTGCAGAGCATATAAATAATGTCTCTTTTGGGGGGTCACCTGGCTACGTATGCTCACTTTCCTCATGCCTTTTCCTCCATAACGTCAAAAGGGTTGAGCAAGAATGAGAGAGCCTCCCTCTTTTACTTTCTTCAATTGAAAATTCTGCTGTCTCCTCTGCAAATGAGGAGGTAGGAGGACCTTGACATTGTTTTCTTTCTGGATTAGGATTACACAAATATCCAATTAAATATAGAGTAGGTGTGGCTAAGGACTAAGTAAGGGTTCCAAAGGAATAAATATACTTCCTGTCTCCCTTCTGTGTGGGTCTAACAGAAGTGGAGGGAGGGGGAAGAGAAGGAAATCATCAGAATGAACCTACTGTGCTCCAAGCACTTTATACCTCTTTTTTTTTTTTTTTTTTTTTTACATGTTTTGTGTTTTTGAATCCTCAAAACAACCCTGGGAGGCAGGAGGAATGACACAGAGAGGTTAAGTGACTTGCTGATACTCACACAGCTAATAAGAAGTGATTGTAATAAGAATCCAGTTGGAACTGGATCCAAACCCAGGTGTGTCTGAATCTTAGAACTATGTTACCCTGCAATAGGGGTATGACTCATATATCACTACAGAGTTGGGAGCATTTAATGATTGCATTTTCTTAGGACTGCGCAGGAATTAAAGGGACAAGGACTCCTGTTCTTTGTGGCTCCTAAGTAAGCTATTAAGTAAAAAGTGTGGCAGGATGCCTTGATGGATGGGTTATCATGACAGTAATTAAATCTGTGGAATTATCTTTCCTACTTTTTTTTTTCCTGCTAAGACTAGCTTCCAGCTTCTTCAAAACATGTGGCTATCCTTGAAATGGATCTTCCTTGTCCCGAGGAAAATCACCTGAGTTTTGTCTCTTGGCTAAGAACGTGTAGGGAGAGTGTGTTCCATTGTCCTGGTGTTATAAAGCCTTCAGCACTGTCCAGGGGAGTAGTCCACTGGAGAACTGGGATGGGTGCAGTGCGACCTCAGAGAGCTGGTCATGTCTAGGGTATAGGTAGCGCTGTACTTACTGGTACGCTGCTCTCCAAAATAAGCAAAACCAAACCAACTATGAGTTTCTGCTTTCTTCCGGGACATACCACTCCCACCAAGGCTGATTTTCAGCTATTGACATGACGTCATTGACCTCGAAGCTAGGGAGAACTCACTGGCCCTCACCCTGTGCACCTTGCCCAGAGTTCCAGCACATGCTTGGCTGCAGGCTTATTAGGGGTGCGAGAAACTCTAGGATGAATGTCATGTTAGAGAAATGGCTTCCTGGGACGAGACAGCTCTCAGCTTCCCTGCCAGCCTCCAGGTCTGATTTTTGAAACTAAGCTGACTTAGTGCAGATGGCATTTGCCTCTGCTGCAGGGATGTGCCCACCCACCCTTGACCTCCTAGGACCACCATCACTTCAGCATCCTGGGGAGAGCCCACAGCCTCCAGAATCTTCCCTGCCTTGTCCCGGGGAGGAACCACACTGAACCTGTCCTATCCTCACCTGCTGGCATGGGGCTGAGTATTGCAGGTGAGAGAGCTTTCCAGAATGGTTCCTGCCTTGTTTGGCTGCAAGCCCTTTAACTGGACTTCATACCAGGTGGACAGCCAACCTTGAAGACCCACTGCCACTGAGGCTGACAGCTGTGCAGGGCACTTAGTTCAGGCTTAGCATTTCTCACCCAAGCCCTGAAACCTGTTTCTACCTGGGAGCTGGAGCAATGAATGCAACATGAGGGGCCCGACTGCATTCCCAACCCTCAAGATGTGCTCTGGGATCTCTAGATGCATTATGGGGAGTGGGATGCAGCCTGGGAAAGGGAAAGATGGGTTTTATTGCCCAGACAGAGGTGATTAAAAGGTGCTCAGGCAAGACAAAAATACTCATTCCTGCTGCTACAATGGGAAATTAACTATCTGTCAAAAGACACCTGAATACCACAAGTAAACAAAAAACTGTTAACCTAACATGGGGTTTGAACTGTACAATTATTTCCCATATGTAAAATCGTGAGAAGGAAAGGCAAAGATATCTCCTTATTTTTGAACTTTGAAAGTTCTTCTTGGCTTTTTATAATTTGAGCTGTGAATCAAAACAAAGAAAAAAAATGTTTATAAAAGCCGTTTCCTCCTCTTTCCCCACTAGTCTCCTTCAGGTGTCACCCTGAGTCTCTGCGAGAAGAATCATCAACAGTCGGTCACGAGGCTTGTGTTGGAAAATGTGGCTTTACAAGGAGAAATACTTTTGAATAAGCCAGAAGGACAGTGGTGGGGCGCCTGGAGCTGATCTTGAAAGAGACAGAGAAGTGAACGTCAGCATTGGGCGGAGCTCCGAAAACTCACACAGCTGCCACCAGCTGCTTGCGCACCTCCAAGCCCCCCACCGCAGCTCTGAACTCCTCAAAGGATATTTTCCCATCGCCGTCCCTGTCCAGGGTGATGATGGTTTTGTCCACGAGCTGCTGTAGCCTCCAGTCTTTCAGGTTGTCCCCCACCAGCATCTGTAGCACCTGGAAGAGCTCCCCGTTGGAAATGTAGCCATCTTTATCCATGTCGTAGATGCTGAAAGCAAACCTTAGCTTCTGCTCCTCGTCTCCCTTAACACTGAACTGGGAGGTCCCCACGATGAATTCCTCGAAGTCCACCTCTCCGTTGCCGTCGGTGTCAAAAACCTCGATCACTCGCTGCACCAACGGGTTCTTCTGCAGCTCGGGCATGGACATGAACTCATCCACGCTCACGGCACCCGAAGAGTCCAAATCCAGCTTCTTAAACCTCTTGCCCAACCTTTTAATTTCGTCATGATCAAAGTGGGAGCACATCTCCTTGGGGTAGCTGGCCTTATTTCCCATTGTGGACGCCCAGCCCGCTCCCAGGGGTGCAGGGGTGGTGGGTGCCCCCGGCTCGCGCGGGGACAGTTGCGCGGCCGGTAGGGTAGGGACCTGGTGGGGCTGCTCGCGGGGGTCCACCAGGGGACCACGAAATAGGCGGCGCTGGGAGCGGGCCAGGGTGGGGGTGGTGCAAGAGGACGGGGAGAAGGAGGGGAGACAGGGTGGCAGGAGGTGCCTTGCAGGGCAGAGGAGATGGTAGGACAGGAGAGGAAGAAGCTGAGAGCCGGGCTACCCTCCGTTCTTCCTGCTCTCAGCCCCTAGTAGGTTTCCTTGATAACCTCCGTCCTCCTTGCTCTTCCTTTCTCACCTCCCCACTTTCCCTTTTCCCCTAACACTATAAACTCCAGGCGGGCAGGGGCCGCGTTCGTACTGCTCATTGCAGCACCCTCGGCACAGAGCCAGACGGACAGAGCCTGCTTCATAAATGTGTGCTGATTTGGGCGTGAGCTGCAGTCAGGGGCTCGTGGTGCTCACCCTCCTGGCCTGGTGTAAGCACTAGGTGAGAGAATGCGCCAAAACACTGACGTTATTTATCCCCTAAATTCTCCACCAGGGGAAGTCAGGATTGGTCACTGGCCTTTTTCAGGACAGGGGGTTCAGGGTCTTTGAAGGAGACCGCTCAGGTATCAGAGAAGTCTCACACAGATCACACGCTACAGGTAGTAGCATGTGCCTGGTGAATGCACACAATGCTGGGTTCGGGGCATCCTTTAAGAAGACACCGGTGCCAAGAGCATAGCCTGTCACGCTGTTACTTTGAGTCCATTGTCACGTGCACAGTCCGTATCTTTGTTGGCTGTCCTGCAGAGCACTCTGGGGACGGCTGCGGTGCGCCAGTGAAGCCTTGTGCATGTGCTGAGTGACGCCCGCTCCTAGGCTAGCTCACTCTCTCTCTCCCCTTCCTCCCACTGACAGGTCCTTTTTGTTGAAGATTGATATCACATGCCCCCATGTTCCCTTTTCTTTCAGGAGCACATCAGTTACTCCAAATGCATAAGAAATCCATTTGGTTCAAGAACAGTAGAGTTCAAATGGACCTGGGGGACACCCAAGACCACAGAATCAATTGAAAGGCGGCCCTGGCCAGATAGCTCAGTTGGTTAGAGCATTGTCCCCATACATCAAGTTTGCAAGGTCAATCCCTGGTCAGGGCAACCAATGGATGCACAAATAAGAGGAACAATAAATCAACATTTCTCTCTCTCTCTCTCTCTCAAATCAATAAAAAATATTTTTAAAAAATTAATTTGAAGGGGGCAAAAATTCCCTCATTTAAAAAATGCTGGCATGTTTTCTGTGCTTCAGTTCAGGCAAAACATCAGTCTAAAGGTAACTGTGCTGAAACTGGCCGGGGGCCATAGGATACGTTACCACCAGCTCTAGGCAGTTTAAGAGAACAGGAGAAGTTTGGAGGCTGAAATATTTGATAACTGAATTACTATTGAGACTAAATTAACTAGATCTGAAAGAAGCATTATAAAAAATAATTTAAAATCAGAAACTTTGTAGCAATACGGCCTTGCAAAAGTTGCTTAACATCAGTCTCTCATCTGTAAAATGTAGCTAGTAATATATTTTGTACACTTGTATGAGGATTAAAGGTGACATTGGCCAATAGGATGAATCATCATCATTCTCACTAATTTTATTACTATTTACACTGCTGGTGGAGATGATGCCTTCAGAAAGAATATTTGGCCACACGGGAACTTCGGTACATGTTACGTCCGTGGAATGAAGACAACTCACACACCATTCGCAGTGTGCCGCTCACTGCTCTCCGTGGCTTTGACTTTGGCCCCTCCAGGGCAGCATTCTTTGGGACTAACTGCACACTTTCCACTGCAGGCTTGAGGAATCCAGTGACCGACCTCACTGGCCCAGCAGGGATCCTCGCTGACTTTGTCCTGTGTAATGCCTTGATGGTGTCATTTAGAAAGGAGTCATCCGTGTGGAAACTTTCGGTCAGTGTATCCCTCAACGAGGGTGTGTTAGTAGGAGGTCTCAAAGGGGTAGTAGGGGGAGCATAGGAATTAAACAGACCAGGTTCCGAGGCTCTACTCTGCCTCTATTAGCTGTCAGCCCTTAGGGGAGCTATTACTGTCCCCACCTCAGTGTCCTCATCTGTAAAAGGTGATAATAATTATACCTGCTTTATCTACTACATGTGGTTATTATACGAGTGAGATGAGAGGATGCATACAGAACTGTTACGCAAGGGGAGAGATATTGTCTCAAGAGTTAATTAATTTAATGGTTGAATAGACAGTACTGGGAAGATGGCGCCATTTCATTGAAACAATTCATGCGTGCACCGAGAACTGCTTTACTCCTGCCCTGTGGAGGATGGGATGTTATGCTGGACCTGACGTTTTAGTCAATGAGAGGTTGAGCTCCCCATTATTCCCATTTCATAAACCTTGTAATTCAGCATTATTATGGGACTCACTGCCATTGTTTTGATTTTCTCTGGCCGTTAATCTCAGTCATTTCTATGGGAAAAGGTCTAATTCCATTTAGAACTGTGGAGGGATCCCGAGGGTGAGACATTCACTGTGGTAACTAAATTAAAAGAGTTGACAGATTGCTTTGGAAGAAATCAGGAGCTCGATGGACCTTCCATTTCTGCAAATTATTTCTTCCTGAAGAGTTTTCAGATGAAGGACTATGAGATGATTACGTGCAAAAATGTCTGATATTGGAAAATAATACCAGTAGAAATGTAAGCGATGAGGCCTGAGGTCCATAGGAGGCCATTCTGGCAGCTTTACAGGAATCCTGGACCTTTAGCTGGAAGTTCTCCACTTTCTGTGATGTTGCGGGTCACCGTATTTAACATCTGTCTGCACTGAGGTTAGTCTCCGTGTAGACTGTGAGGCCCAAAGCCCTGAGTTTAAAACCTTTCACAAGCACCAGATTTCCCATTTGCAGAGCTGGAATAGCATAACGACGGCATAGTGTTATTTTAGGTTTAGGTGGGATAATACCTAAAATGATAATTGAAAAAAGCATCTGAGATAGCCTGCCAGTACACAGGAGGTGCTTAATGTGTTTTGTACTTGGTCTGCTTTGCTTTCCTTCTCCTCTCCTTTATTTGTTTTCCAAAGCAGAAATTTGACTCTGGCTGTATGTGTTTTGTCCTCTTTGGATGTAACTAACTTTGTTTCAAGTTTAAAGCCACTTGACAAAAACATTGAGCATCACTATGTGCCATGCTCTGTGCCTGAAAATGTGGGTTTTCTGAGGTGAATGAGGCACAGTCCGTTTAGAAATATATAGTTTTGCCATTAAGAAATGTACAGTTTAGTAAGCAACATGCTTTAAGGGTTTATTTGCTCAGTCTTTTATGTTTATTATGCATAGCCAAAAGGATCAAAAGCATTATGCTTGATTTTCTTTTGTAATGCTGGGATAGTTTTTAATATCAGCTTTAGAGTGTATAATATTTCAATCCTAGTTTTTCTATTTAATAACTCTCTGATCATGGGCAGAGTTGTTTGTCTGAGTCACTGTTTGCTCATCTGTAAACCAAGGATACAAATGCTAACTTGTAACATCATTTTCAGGAATAAATGAGATAGAATACATAAAGAATCAGACTCAAAGCTTAGCACATAGTAGGTACAAAATGGCAGATGTCATCATTGCCTACTTTAGGTTTGCCTGGAAAATTCTAATAGACTGTTTGCATATATACACATGCAGATATACTCAATTACTTTTTTTTTTTTCCCACAAACACTTATTGAGCATCTAATGCATGAGAGCGGTACAGTGATCTACAGCAGACACTTTCCAAGCTGTCTCTGTCCTCATGGAACTTATGGCATGGTAGGAGAGTTGCATATTAGTTACTTTATTCAGCCCACAAATGTTGAAGAAGCACCCATGGAGTTACAGGTGAGAGATAGGTCAGTAGGAATTTGATCCAGTCAGAGAAAATCACAAAACCTTTACTGGGGACTAGTGATTGAGCTGAAAGCTAACAGAGGAGGAACTAACAGGATGTTTTCTAGGCAGGGAAGAGTGTGTCAGGGAGAAGGAACTCCTGTGCAAAGGCCCTGGGGCAGGAGGAGCACATGAAGCGGGAGGAACTTAAAGGTCAATGTGGTTGAACAGGCAGGTCGAGGGTGAGCGTAGTATTAGATGAAGTGAAGAGATGGTATGATCAGGCCCTGGACACTGAAGAGAGGGCAATGTTTATTCAATCATTCCATACAGGATGTAAATTATTCACTTGGGTTACAACATGTAAAGGGGGCACTCCCACGATGCTGCCTTCTCAGCCAACATCTGCTGAAATCCCACCACAGCTGTTCGGTGACAAAGGATCTTCAGAAGCCTTAGATATTAGGAAATGTCAGGACAATTACATCCTTAGGCTCAGCAAACACCCTTTGTGAGGAACAAAAAAGATGGCTTTTCTGATATTTTGTGACATCTCACATCACAGCCACTAGATGGCAATCTTCACACATTCCAGGTTTTCTTTGTTTACTTCTAGCCCAGAATCTCCAGAATCCAGAGGCAACTGTTTAGCACAGGCAATACTTTGGGAAGAGACCCGTTTCCTGGGATCACCCATAGATTTCAGCGTAAGGAAATCTAGAAAAAAAGGGAAGACTCTTTCACAGTAGTCCTAATCAGTCTAAACCCTGTTCACACCTTTTAGTTGCATAGTAAATAAATCACATTCATAAATATTCATGAGTTCACTGAATTTAACCAGGGGAAAGGCAAGAACTATCGACAGTATGTGCTCTTGGGTATAATGTATGTTCCAAGCACCTCAGGCATATAAAAGAGGAGACCCTTATTCCCTGAGATCTGTTTTCTTGGTCATTAGCAAGGGTGATTGGGGACACTCGCTGGAATTAGTTTTTCAGTATCAGAACTCAAACTTAGTAACCAGAGAGCAAGAGAGAAGCAATCCTTGTGATGATGTGGGCTGAGGGACTGTCGGTCTCCAGCCTGCCTACCCAGCAACCCGACTTGAAATACCCTTGATCACATTTGAAGAAAATAGTACTGTTGTTTTTTTTTTAAAGATTGGGGAAAAGTGCATGCAGCCTAATGGTTTATATAAGCCATCTTCTTGTTTTCCTACTGAAACCTCGGAGCTGAGTTGGAAGAAAGGAATAACATAGTGCTACAAAAAACTGGCTAATTCATAGATGATTGGATAAAGAAAATGTACATATATACTGTGGAATGCCGCTCAGCCATAAGGAAAGATGAAATACTGCCATTTGTACAACATGGATGGATCTTGAGAATATCATGCTAAGTGAAGTAAGTCAGAAATAACACATTAAGAACCCTACGATAATAGCACATTAAGCACTCATATGTGGGGTATGCAACTGAAAGCAACAAATGAATAAGTAAGAAAAGCAAACAAAAACACATAGACACAGACAACAGTATGGTTGTTACTGGAGGGAAGCGGGATGGGGAGTAGTGGAGGGTAAAGGGGGTCAAACGCATGATGATGGAAGATGATCTGACTTTGGGTGATGGGCGCACAATGCAATATACAGATGATGTAGCATAGAATTGTACACCTGAAATCTGTGTGATCTAATCAATCAATGTCACCACAATACATTTAATTTAAAAATTAAAAATTAAAGCAAGGAAAAAATGTTAATTAATCCAGCATTTTGCAAAACAGAAAATTCCAGAATCCTGTTTTTCTAAAGTCCTGCCCAAAATGTCTTCCGTTGTATAACATATGTAAGTAATAAAATAAGTTTACATTGCAATTCTAAGATGCTTGTAATTATAAAATGCTCCTGCTTTTTTTGCAGATGGGTCCATGAGGGAGGGTGCACCAAAACTTTCTTGCCCATGCTTATTATTTACCAAATACTTCTTCTTCTGCGTGTATAGCTCTATGCTTAGGGAAGAAGGGGGAAACATTTGCTAAGCTAGGTGTTCTCCACAAACTAGCTCATTCGCTACAGTTCACTACTTACAAATAGCCTTTATTCTGATCCCCCAAATAGAAAAGATGTCCCTGCTCTTGCAGAAGTAAGAAGGGGCTACAAGGCAGGATGCAGCAAAAGTCTAAGGCCTGTAACTCACTTCTGGTTCTAGCGGTGGCTGCATAACAGGTGAGCTAGGGAAGCTGGCCAACTATGATTTTAGAATCCCCGAGGAGGGCACCAGTAAGAGGGCTCAGGGTCCTGTCTGTCCAGCAGGGCTGGGTGTGGTATGCCTGGAGGGTGGGGCCACATTGCATTGCTTGTAATTTCATGCCTCAGTGTCTTGCTCATGCTGTAGCTGGAGGGGTATCCCTGCTACAAAGGTTACCTCCTCCAGGAAGCCTTCTCTGACTCTCTCTCTTGCTCTTTCATGGGTGAATCATGGGCTTGCCTGTGTCACAGTTCTTCCTTGTGTCTTCTACTGCTGCCCCTGTGGTGGTAGGTGCAGGGGGTTTGTTCACAAGGCTGTTTCTCCCTGCCTGTGAGCTCCATTCATGTGTCTGTTCACTGTTCCTGGTGCCTGAAGGGCACACAGGAGTTCAATACATGTTTCCTGACAGATGGCTGGCTGGCTGGATGAATGGATGGATGGATGAATGAGTTTGTTCTGGCAGCAGCGTAAAAGAAGGTGAAGCCTTTCTGAGTTTGGTTTCCCTTTCTTCAGTGCAATTCCACCCCATTTCCAAAAAGGACGCGTGAGCAGCTTTGTGCTTCTTCAGGTTTCCAGAAAGCGCTACCTGGATAGGTTCCATTTGACCCTACACTTGGCTTAAATATTAAACTTAATTACTGAGGCTATTCCAAGGGAAGCACTCAGCTGTCAAGGTGGCTCTCGACATACACGGGTTTTCAATTTAAAGCAATCTACAGTCATTAACTTTCCTTGCCTCACCATAAGTTTCATCAGGTTGAATAGCAGTGACATTTTAAATTGAAAAAGGAAGGGACAGGAATGAGAAGGGGCAGGAAGCTATTGAGACGTGACCTAGTTGTCATGAGCAGAAAAGACTGCATTAAAACTCCCCACTCCCCCACCCTGTACCATTCCCTTTGGGTTTTAAAAATAAACTGGACAGAAAATTGACAAACACTGAAGCTTCTTGATGTGGCTCGTGTGATTTCTTTGGCTTTCAATGTATAGTAAACTAACCCTTCTTCCCTCCCTTCCCTTAACAGAGGGAAGAATGGATCTGCCATGAGACACCTCCGTTTTCTCAGTGAACAAATGTTAACAGGTTTCACGCTAGATGCACATTTTGATGGTCTGAGGCCATGATCAGGGATGAAGAGCCCACACCGGGGGCCAGTCAGTTCACTGTCTCCTACATGCCATGGTCCGCATCTCCAGCGAAGTAGGTCAGGCTTCCTCTGAATGAACCTGCTTGAGAACCACAGCATTCTCCAAGCTGGATATGCTGCCTGGCTCAATCTCAAGGTGAGGAAGTAAGCTTAAGAGAGCTTAAGTGATTTGCTGAAGGTCATCAGCTTGGTCAAAACAGGGTTAGGACAAACATACCTACCACCCATTCAGCACCTACGACATGTCTGGCACTTTTCTGTATATTATCTCTATTCCTTAGGCCAAATTGGGAACCTTAAATGCTGCTATCTACATTCTGCAGAGGGGGAGACTCAGAGAGGTGAGGTCATTCGTGTTCACGGTGTTTTCACGCACCTTTTTGTTGTGGATACTTCGACACCATGGTTATGTTTACGTTTGTTCCTCTACAGCGCTCCTACCAGCAAACAATTTAAACTTAAGTTTTAAAAAATGAACATAACAGACATGCTCATCTCTGCCTGCTCTGTGGCCCTGTCCCCTGTGGGATGAATTTTCAGGTTTGGGGGAGGCCAAGGATGGGAAGGGTCAAGAATGAATTAAAGGCCAAGTTGGGATTGGCAGCTAGAAATGAGGTGAGGTCAAGGATGAAGTAAGGGGTGGGGTGAGGGTCAAGTTGAGGGTGAGGTCAGGGATGGGATGGGACAAAGTTTTTTATTGTGCACTTGCTTTAATAATAAAACAAACTAACAAGTATGATGATTTACTTTTAGACTGTTTCAAAATTTACTTCTCCTTTCCCCTACCCCATGTAATCAAACTCTGTGGATTCCAGGGAGAGAAATCCTTTCACCACAACCTTTGACCTCTTGCTTAGTGAGTATTTG
Source organism: Anoura caudifer (assembly GCA_004027475.1). Lineage (NCBI taxonomy): Eukaryota > Metazoa > Chordata > Mammalia > Chiroptera > Phyllostomidae > Anoura > Anoura caudifer. The sequence continues at coordinate 82,027 of PVKU01000785.1, read as the reverse complement.
TTTCCCTCAGCGCTCAATAACAATGTGAGAACCCTGCATTCAGAGACAGAAAACCTTGCACCAACCAACAAGATATGAGTTATACTGGGGCTCAGAGGGGTTAAGTAATTTTCCCGAGGATATAAAGCTGCCTCCTTATAGTAATAGGAGAGCCAGGGTGGCTTGGCCCCCAAGACCAGGGCCATTCAGTGGACCTGGTCACACTTCCCTCTCCTTCCAGCATGAGGCACGATCGCTGCCCGCGCCCTGGACTGCTGTCTGTGGGTGCAGAGGCTGCCCATTCTCAGGTGGTCAGGCTGCGAGCACGTTCTTCCATCTGGCCGCAGCCCCACCATCTATCTGCCACGAGGGGGTATACTGGACATTCTTTTGCCCCTCCAGATCCACTCTCCACCTTTCCCCACCCCGCTTTGGCCCTGGGACGGTCTTCTATGGGCCATATTGTTGGCTGCCTGGATCTAAGGCAGTGGTGGAAGATGGGAAGGTGGGAGGAAACTCATGTCAGGCATTTGTTCCCTGGCTCACTCTCAGCCAGGTCACTGTGAGTTTTCTCTAACCAAGGGCTGCAGCCCCAGTTAGAAAGCCCTCTCCTGTTCCCCCTGGGCTCTAGGAATGGCACTCTCCACTTTTCCCCTGGAGTTTAAGTGCGGTAATGGCTCTTTCACTTTACCTGCCCTGGGAGCCCGTACTACTTCTGTTGGTTTCCTTCACCCATTTTTTTGTAAATAGTTTCTTGAAGACTTTCCTCAGACTGTTTGAGTGTGCTATCTATCTGTTCCGTGCCAAGATCACCGTTCCCTTTTCCTTCTTGACTAGTCTCAGTTGTTTAAAATGTGCATTATTTAGCCCATTATTTAAAGTAGACTCTCAGCACTGGCTGGTGTGGCCCAGTGGATTGAGTGCCTACCTGCGAACCAAAAGGTTGCTGGTTCGATTCCCAGTCGGTGCACATGCCTGGGCTGTGGGCCAGGTCCCCAGTGGGGGCCATGTGAGAGGTGACCACACATTGATGTTTCTCTCTCTTTCTCCTTCCCCTCCCCTCTGTGTAAAAATAAATAAAATATTAAAAAAATAAAATAGACTTTCACAAAGAGGCATCATCATATGTATTAATAATTCCTTGAAGAATTTTGGGAGTTTATAAACTGTGATCTGCTTACTGTGTTCCTTTTACTGATTTGTAAGTAATGGATTTCACAAAACTTTTCCTGAAGCCCTTAAATTCACTCCGTGATTTGAACAAAAAAAAAGTACGTTTTTTTCCTTCCTGAATCAAAGGAAGTGAAGGAAATTGAAAGCCTGCCATAAGTTTCCCCTGTGGAATTGATCTACGAAGAGTCTAGTGTGGGCAGAGGCACAGTTGGGCTGGTGGGATCACGGGGAAACATCTGAGGTCAATTTAAATTTCCTCTCTGAAAATTGCCAGAGTCTGGCCTGCAGAATTGGACCTGCAATTTCCTAGGTGACTCTAGGGAGCAGATAAGGCCCTAGAACTTAACAAAAATGAGCTTATCTTCCAGAGAAACTGTAGCTAGACAGGTCTGGGCCTGCCAAGAAATGAGAGGTGAATAGATCAAAGTTCTCACAGGGGACCACGTATTAATGTCCAACTGCCAAAGGCATCTGTGTCTTATTACTAGGTGGCCACATAATTCCTTAGCCAAACTAGAATACATACATACACATACATATGTGTGTGTGTGTGTGTGTGTGTGTGAAAGAGTGTGGAACACTCTGTGGCGACACACAGACTTGGATTGTACCTGGCAACTAACTCACAGGTAACTTCAGAAATAAACAGAGTAACGTCTTCCTTGGAGCACCTGCTGGGTGGGAAAGCCTCCAGAATATACCTGCTTCCTGCTGCACTGTGCCCTGCACCCCTCCCCACCTACGGGGAGGGGGAGGGGGAGGGGGAGGGGAGGGGGAAGGGGAGGGGAGGGGCTGGGACATGTTCATTAAATGACCATTTTCTTTCAAATTCCTCACAAGAGTCACTGAAGAGATGAAGAAGTGGAGGCTGGGGTGTGTTAGGGACTTGCCCCTGAGAAGCTGATGGTAGAGGCAGGCTTCAAATATGGCCTGTTTGCTTTCAAAGTCAGTCCTTGTTTCTTACACCGACTCATCCCAGCAGTGCATGATATTTGAGGTGAAGGGGAGGGCAAACAAAGCTTTACCAGCCGTGCTTCCTTCTTCTGACCTTTTCTGGGAGAAAGCTTTAGAAAAAAAAAAAAGCAAGCAGGTGGAGACTCAAGGATTGAACAAAAGGAAATCCAGCAGACAGATGGCCTTCCCAGAGGAAGTTCAATCAATGAAACTAGGTTCTGTGTGGGTGACACCCTGAAATTCTGTCCTGGGTTGTTCAAGATCATATGCCCGCCAGTGCATGAGGATACGTACTGCTATTTAAATGCACACAGGTGTGCACCGTTATGTAGCAGTTATTGTCTTGGCCGGGATATGCCACAGAGCAGACCACCATCCCTGAGAAACAACAGCGCCGTGTGTGTTCATAACGTTCCCCGAGGCTGGGGGTGGCCCCCCTAGCTCCACCCACATGCATGGAATCAGAATCTTCTTTATTTCTGTCTCTGAAGTTCCAATGAAGGGTATACCTCTTTTTCATTCCCCTAATTCCTACACTGTTCTCCCCTTTCTAAATTCAGCTGACCTGAAAGTGGGACCAAGGTCGTCTCAATGACCGTAACTTGATGGTTATGTGGAAACTGAGGCTCAGAATGGCCAAGAGGTGTATCTGGTATCACACAGCTGGTTCAAACCTAGAACTAGCTCTAAAGCCCATGCTTTCTACCATTAGACCATATTGTCTAGGTTATTAAATACAGGATGGGGCAAAAGTAGGTTTACAGTTGTTCATATGGAAATTAATATGATAATTAATAAGTAATAGTATAAGAATAAATTCTGTGTTTTGCATACTCATAACTGTAAACCTACTTTTGCTTCATCCTCTAGTCATGCCTCAGGATGCTGTAATGGGAAACTAGAGTTATTGTATCAAATACCTGGGTTGATTGAATCCAAATACCTCATTGTACATATGGCTGGAGGTGGGTGAGATGAGAGAGCATGAACATGGAAAACAGTGTAGTGATTGCAGGGGGAAGGAGGGTATAAAGAGGGTAAAGGGTTGTGGGAAAAATACAATAAAAATGTTTTAAAAAAAAGATGAGAGAGGAAGCAACCTTCCCATCCACAGACAGGTGCAGAAGTAATTGGTTGCCTAGTCAGCATCCACTCTCCTGTCTTCTTCCTAAGAGAGTCCTGCTTTTGTTTAGGTCTGCACCCTTCCCTGTGGGAGCATGTGTTTCAAGGGAAGCTGTCCCATCACCAGTCGCAGCGGGTGAGTCACGGTTGGTCTATGTCATCATGGGGATCCCATTATTCTCACCCTTGGTTGTCTTAGACATGAGCAGATGACACAATTTTGACCAATCAAATATGAAGAAGTTTACTGGAGGGCTTCTGGGAACACTTCCTTACTTCTAAAAAAAAAGCTAGAGGAAGACACTTGAAGATATCTATGAACCCCAGGAAATGATGGAGGGAGAGTCAGTATTCATACTTCTAGTATTTACTACTTACTGTGCCAGTTTTCTTACTAGATGTTTCCATAAGTGATGTTTTATGCTCAGAACAAAATGGCAAGGCAGGTTTTATACTCATTCACTGAAGAGGAAACTCAGACTCAAGAGTCATTCAGTTATTAATTGGTAGAGCAAGGATGCAAGTCCCAAAGCACATGATCTCAAATTTGTCATACTTTGTGTTCTATATTTTCACATCTGAATAAATAGATTTCTGTTAGTGGTTGTGTTAGTCAGTCTCCAAAAGCATGTTCCCCTCCATGTGCTCAAGTGGAGTCAGGTTCTGAGTTTGCAGAGATCTGTGCCCCAAGAGGTTTGCCCTGGGAGTCACAGGGCCCCTTGAGCTGACATCTCAATCTGCTGGTCCTCTGAAGTGACAGCAGCCTAGAGGTGTGCCTGCCGTCAGGGAGGTGCAAATCCTTCTATGTTGCTGGCTTTGGGGACATGACCGGGAGTCTCCTTTTGTCTGTCTAATGTCTTGCTGTCAACATTGAATCATTTGGAGATTCTGAGTTGAGTTAACCATCCATCATAACAAATGGCAGAAAATACCGATGATGGTTCCTTTGCACAATTTCAGCAATTGGTTTGTTTGCTTTCCTGGATGAGTTAACTTAGTTGACCAGTGCAAACCCAGGAGTATTTCTTTTAGGAAAAGCCATGCAAATCCCTTCCAACAATGATAAAAAATTCCTGCTTTACCAGGGTTTCGGTAAGAACAATGACTTAATGTCGCTAGTTACAGTTATGTACGCTTAATGACAGTTCCTGTCATGTGGTAAGAAACCCAATGCCAGCTCTCTAATTAGAGAACTAATACAGGTATCCTCATGAAAGGGTTGTTGGGTAGAAAATCAAGACCCTGAGGTTAGGTTAGACAACCGAGACTTTTTTTCATGAACTGCTTAGTCAAGAATCAAATTGTTTGAGAACCAAGACGTTTGAGAACAGAGGTTTTGTTCCTGGTAGACAGCCTCTCTGGAGTGCCACAGGAGTTTCCTCCATCGGCCAAGTTGGCAGCAGGGGGAGGTTCTTACACTGAGCACCCGAAAGGCTAGCAAGATAATTGGATAGAGGAAAAAAAGCCTTTCTCTCCCTCTTCTGGTACAAGGGGAAGGCAGGCACATGCACCACAGAAGTCAAAATGGCCCAGGGGAGGTGCTGGACCATAGAGGGTATCAGTCTAGACTGGGGAAAAAGGGATTGCTTGAGAGGTGGACCCACCCAAAGCATGTGAAAGTTTGGGAAGTTGATTGGTCATTTTGAGAAAGTGCCTGGTTCCTCCCACACCCAAGCTAATATGATCCCAGGGGAACAAAAAAAAGGGTGGCTCTCTCTTGCTCGTGGCATGCTGGCTCTTGACCTGCACTTGCAAGGCAAACAAACTCTCCTGTTCTCTCCATGGGCCATGTGGCCATGGCCTCCAGGAGGGAATTTCTCTCTCTCTCTCTCTCTCTCTCTCTCTCTCTCTCTCTCTCGCTCTCTCTCTCTGTCTCTGTCTCTGTCTCTCTCTCTCTCTCTCACCGGGTGATGCATTTGCCAGTGCGTGCATGTGCTCTCTCCCAGGGGTACATGACATTGCAGCCCTAGCAGCTGCATGGCTCAGGACTGGGCTTCACACACAGGCTCCAGGAAGGAACCTGAAATGAGCAACAGCTGGGAACAAGCCACACTACCTGGGCGGGGAACATAGACTCCTTAGCAGCTACCTGTGGGCTTCAAAGAACTTACTTTAAATTGGAGCAGGAACTCTGGACCCTGGCTTTTGCCTTGGTCTCGCTGAGGAGTTGGGCTTTGAGACAAGAGTCTGCCGTTCTCCCAGATCATGCAGCACCTGAATAAAACCTCTTTTCTTTTACACCAGCATCTGCTTCATGAGTTTGGCTTTTGTGGTGAGAGACAGCTGACCCTTCATTTTCTTTGCTTGTTTGTTTTGTTTGGCAATAGTGTGACTGTACAAAGTGCTCAGAACAGGGTCTGGCACCATACTGAGTGCTTGAAAAATACTGTTGGACAAGACAAATCCATTCTTACAGGTGGCCTCAGTTCTCTGAGCAGGCTGGGTAGGTCACAGAGAAGCGGAGGATTACCCGTGGAGTGCCTCCAAAAGGCTTTCACTGAATCACATCTAACATCATGCTCGCAGCTTCCATGAATCATCAACACAAGAACTAGCTAGAGAAATATTTCTGCATTTTGCAAACATTGCCAATTCTGTTATTCAGTATCATTTTTTCCAAGAAAGAATCATTTTAGAATTTAGTAGTAAAACCATGCTAATTTCCTTCTCTTTTTCTGATTAAAAATCTCTCCAACCCATCTTATAGTCTATTTTTTTGTCATGGCTGCCCAGAACATTGGAGGTCAATTTAATTCTCAGGGCATTGACTGGCTTGCCTCAGTTTCTAGTTGTAGTTATTTACTCTTCTTTTGTAGGTTTTGATTTCTGATTTAGGCAAAACACACTTAAAATCTACTTATCTATCTATCTATCTATCTATCTATCTATCATCTATCTGTACTAGGTTCTTAGAGGTGCTGAAATGAATGACCACAATCTGGGAGTCTTAAAACAACGGAAATTTTGTCTTTCACATTTCAGAAAGACAAAAGCCTGAAATCATGGTGTCAGCAGAGTGGGGTCCTTCTGAAGACTCTGAGGAAGAATTCCTTTCACGTTTGTCTTTCAGCTTCTGTTTTAGCCTCTGGTGGTGGCTGCCAGTCCTTCGCCTTCCTTGGCTTGTAGATGCATCACTCCAGCCTCTGGCTCTGTCTTCACATGCACTTCTTCCCTGTGTGCCTCTACAGATGGCTTCTTGTAAGGATACCAGCCACTGGATTTAGGGTCCTCCCTAATCCAGCATAGCCTCATCTTATCTTAAATAATTGCCTCCAAAAAGACTATTTCCAAAGAAGGTTACATTCTGGAGTTCTGGGTAGACATTAACTTTGGGAGGACGTTATTCAACTCAGTACAAAACCAATATCACCCTGGCTTTACGTTCTTACCTTTTGCCTCCCAGCTACTCAGATATGTTGCTTCGTTTCTCTGGTTCATTTATTCCACAGTCACTTACTGAGTGTCCAGTATAGTCTAATGAAGGAGAAATCCACTTACAAATAATAATCTGATTAAATATATGTTAACAGTAAAGTTTATGAATTATAAGTGCTATAAAATAATGCGAGATATAAGATTTTAAAGGGAGATATGATTCAGATTGGATCAGGAATAATGGCAGGCTCTGAAGACAGGAGATTTCAGGTGGGAGTTTATAATGAGAAGGTACTAGCTGGGTAAGTGTCAGGGGGAAGGGTATGTAAGGAGGAGGAAGCAACAGCATGCTCAGAGACCCCAAGGCAAGGAAGCCACCTGGGAATTGCTATTTAAAATGAATGTTGTGGTGAGGCTGTCATGGTCCAGGAGAAAGCAGGAGGAGACGCAACTGAAGAATTAGGCAGGGTCACATCCCACAGGGCACTGTAAACCATGTTCGGTATTTCAGACTGCTTCCTAATGAACACGAGAGGCGACTGCAGGCTTCTAGGCAGAAGCATGATCTGCCATGTAGAAAACAAATTGAACAAAGGCAGGAGTGAAAACAGAGATGCCAGTGAGGATACTTTAACAGTGGTCCAGGTGAAGGATAATGGCTTGGGCTAAAGTGATGACTGTGGAGATGGCAATAACTGGGCATATTTGAGACAGAGTTTATAGAAAGAAAAGAAAAGATATGGCTTGCTGATGGATGCAGAAGGTGAGACATGGGACGCATTAAGGATTCCTGCCGGTTTCTGGAATGAGTAACAGGTACCATTACAAAGATGTGAGGCACAAGAGGAAGAGCATATTTAGGAGAAAAGATCAAGGGTTCAGTTTTTGACAAGTTAAATGTGAGATGCCTGTAGGATATTCAAGTGGGGATGCACACAGGAAACTTGATATATGGTCCTGGAACTCAAGGGATGAGACAGTGTTGAAATATGTGTTCGGGGATTGTTGGCAAATACAGGCTATTTGAAGCCATTATTGTTGTCTTTAGATTTTTTTTTTCCTTTTAAATATCAGGCTGACCTTGTACTGGTTTGCTTGGCTTCTCTTTTAAGTGCCTGAGCTCTTGTGGCTCTTCCGACACCTTTTAGTCTCCTATCTAATCATCCAGTTTCTGGCTCACTTTGCAGGTTTCTTTGTAATTACATCGTAAAGGCAGAGCATTGCAATAGAAAGAAGTGGGTTCTGATTATTTGTATGCCTTGGGCAAATCCCTTAGGATCTCTGGGTATTAGTTTCACATCTATAAAAGGGAATTGGTTGTTTTCAGTTTTTAGAAAAATCTATTCTTCATGGTAATGCTATACAAAGCACTAATGTCATCCGCAGTTTTTCCCTTACCTCGGTGACAGCAAAGCTTCTCTTGCCACAGGGAACCACCTTGTACCACTTGTCGTGCAGCACATCCATAAACCCATGGGACTTGTATTGACTGATTAGCTCAGATATATTGGAGGTCAGCAGAGAGTTGGGTGGGAGCCCAATGCCGTATCCTAGGAGAAAACATAATCTCAGATGAGCTTTTCAACTGAGAGGTTCCTAAGAGGTTGCTACTACACTCATGTGTTATTGCCACCCGGCCTGGTAACAAGGGTGTGGTGAACTGTCACCATCTTGCATCCGAAGGACTCGAAGATATCCAAGGTATGCTTACTTTAGGTCTGCTGCCTCTCTGAGTGGCTGACATGAGTCTGGAAAGGAGAGGAATAGGCTGTGCATAGTGGAGGTGGTATATCATTTTCCATGGGTGTCTGTGCCTCCTTTCAACATACTTCTTAGAAACCATCTTTGAGGTCTCTACCAGGGCCAGGATTCCCTATTCATCTCTCCAAGAACCCTTCCTCTAGGCCTTAAGTGCACAAAAACAGGTTGTAATCATCATCTTTGGCTTGTGACATACTCTCATCACTGGTCATGCATGGCCCTCTTTTACTTTTGTTCTATTTATTTTTAAATACTAAGGCCATGTAAACATATACTTTAGCATGAGAACTAAAATACCAATAAAGATTTATAATAACAAACTTCAATTATTAAAAAAATAAATCTGGTAATACCAAGTGTTAGAGAAGATACACATCAATAAGATAGCTTGCCTATCACTTGTGGTCATGCAAACTGATACAAACATTTTGGAAAACCATTGCTGTTTCAACTATACATTACTTTTTGTATAGTTGAACACGTATATACTTTAAGACCAATAATTTTTAGCATATTGCCAAAGAACTCTTCCACAAGCACACCAGGAGGTAAGCACGAGAATGTTCTTAGAGTCACCTTTCACAGTAGCAAAAGCTGGGAACAACCCAAGTGTTCTTTGACAAGAGAACAGGTAAATAAATTGTGGAATATTTACACAACTGGAATATTATATGGCGTGAAACACATGAACTAGAACTACATGGAATAATACAGATGACTCTTAGCAACAAGATATGGAGTAAAAAAGGTCAGTCCCAGAAGTTTACAGCACGGATCCATTGTGTAAATGTAAAAGCATTCAAACAAAACAATGCATCTTTAGGAATTCATATGTAAGTGATTGAAATATATTTAGGAAAAAAAATCAAGGAGATGATAAGCCAGGAGTCCAGGATAGTGGTTACAGAAGGGAAGGGAATCAGGGGAAATGATGAGGGAGGAACAGAAAGGTGGATGTAATTTGTTGTCAGTTTTATTAATCAGCTTGAACCCTATATCCCTGCTCTGTGTGGCTTTATTTGCTTTACAAACTGTTACCGCACTGTTAATCTCTTTGATGAGCCATGTGAAAGAGCTAATTACCTGCATTTTATCTTTAGCTATTGGATAGCAGAGTCAAGGAAAAGATGTTTTGCCCTCAAGGTGATTGAGGAAGATAAATTAAAAATATAGTTACTTCCTAAAAGGCTGTCACGAATCCAGAGATGTTTACTGGTGACAAATACATGTTCTAATTATTGTATCTTATAATTTATTTCCAAGGAAATTAGTTTTTTTTCCTTTTTTATTGCAGATACATAAATTACACACATCCTCCTATAAAGAAAGATGAGGCCTGAGATGTGTGTATAACCAATAAAAGACATAAATAATGCAGAAAATGCTTGAGTTTTAAAGAGCTGTATGTTTTCTTTTCCCTGATAATTTTGTTTGTCCCTTAACAATGGCAAGTCAAGGAAATGATGACAAATGTCAAGAGCGTGCTTAGAATTTTCCATACAAAAAGTTATTTTGAGGGCCTATTTTGTGCCTACTAGCTTTGGATTGAAAGGCAAGGCTGACAATAAAAGGTTTGACATGGGCAGCCTGTTCTTCTGCTGATGTTATCATTAAATAACGTAACATTTTTTTTTTTTGTAATGAGTATAAGGAAATAAGTGGTTTTCTTTAGAAACAGTTCTTATAATGTATGTTATTGACAGTTCAGTAGCACATACATTTATTCAGTACTTCTGTCCATGCCAGACACAATCTTAGGCACGTGTTTGATAATATTCACTGACTAACTGATTTAGTCATGCATTCATTCACTCATTCATAAACTCAACAAATATATTGAGTGAACAGGCACAGTGTTGAATGGTCAGGATTTAGCAAGGAACAAGGCAGGTGTGGTCCTTGCTGTTACAGTATGTTATCTGTCTCTCTTAGGGAGACAGATATTAAACAATGCACTAAATAATGATTATTTCATTACAAATGAGGTAAGTGCCATGAGGATGAAGAACTGGGGCATATAAGAATGTACAGTAGGAGGACTTGGAACTCTGATGGAAGTGGGTTTATGGTCAAGATAATTAGGCCAAACCCTGGCTGGTGTGGCTCAGTAGATTGAGTGCTGGCCAGTGAACCAAAGGGTACCTGGTTCGATTCCCAGTCAGGGCATGTGCCTGGGTTGCGGGTCAGGTCCCCAGTAGGGGGAGTGCAAGAGGCAACCACACATTGATGTTTCTCTCCCTCTCTTTCTCCTTCCCTTCCCCTCTCTAAAAATAAATAAATAAAATCTTAAAAAAAGATAAGTAGGCCAGCCTTGCTGAATACTACTGTATTTTTTAATAATACATTATAAACTATTGTGTTATAAAAATATTGTGAAAATATAGTAACATTCAGCCCCTGAGGCAATAGTTTTCAACAATGATAGCAACAACGACAACATCTAATATTTATTGGGGGCTTAAAATATACCAAGTCCTACTCTATAATAAAGTTTTTACAAACCTTACCCCATTTTGTAGATCATATACTAGATGAAGATTGTGTTTTCGAGTGTGGCATATGGTTCAGTTAAATCAATCTGGGATTCTAATAGTAAGAACCACAACATACTGAGCCCTACTGTGTGCCAGACACCATTCCACATGTGTTTAATTTCTTTATAAACCCATGCAGAATATGTATTACTTGAGCATTAAAGACTGGATAAGTAAATTACCCAAGGTCACACAGCTCATAGTTGGCAAAGCTAGCATTTGAGAGTAGGTCTGTTTGAATCCAAAACCAGTGCTCTGCCCACTGTATCTAGTAGATCATGTGCCCAAGTCAAAGGAATACCTGACTTACTTCTGTCCCTCCAGTACAGGACATATCAGTACGTCATACTGATGTAATCCCCCCAAACCAGGCAGCTCAGTAAAAAACCAGTTACCTAACCTGGTGGTTTGTTTTCAACAGCAGGCAAAAATCTATATTATCAAGAGCAGATTTTTATTTATAAACTTTTCATTAAGTTGTGGGCATACAGTGTAAGTGTAGCCCTAATTGGTATATGTGTGTGTGTGTGTGTGTGTGTATGTGGGTTTATCATATATACATATGCAAGGAGAGTAACTAGCAAGGATGCTCCCTAACTGTATTATTCCTCCTAAAACTCCTCTTAAATTATTCCAGCCCATATTAGTGTAATAATGACGGAATTGTTTTCATTTTTCACTTGATAAGTATTTGTTGCACCCCTATGCACCTAGTCATTAATTCTACAAACATGTACTGACTGCTCACTCTGTACCAGGCACTCTGCCAAGTCTGTGGAAGTTGCCAAGTGAAATCAGACACTGAGTGTGTCCATGAGGAGCTCCTTGTCACATGGGGAGATGAGGCACATACACATAACTGCACCACATGGAGGGAAGTTTCAGGACTTTTTTTGGGAAAAAAGATGGGTGAGTCATAAATTCAACAAAGGTAAATTTAATGGCTAGGATGCAATGAGGAGGGTGGATAAAACTCTGTAGAGTTCAGAGGGATGACAGATTGCTACCAGATGAGGGGATGAGAGAAGACATCTTGGATTGATTGTTATAATGGTATTTTAGGCAGATGAGACAAAAATACATGATAAGAAATTTTTAAAAATCTAAAATTAACACTTATAATAAATCTAAAGATTCTATGAATAGAATTTTGGCACTACAACAAAAGTATAAAAATTGCCCCAGAGGAAAAGATATGTTGAAGTTGCAGAGACATTTATAAAAAATTGCTACATAGGAAATAATAAATATTAAATCACTCCACTCCATCATGTCAAGGTTCAGTTGCAATTGATTGCTAAAAATACATTACTGTCCTTTTTAACTTTCTATTTTAATGCATATATTGAGCATTGACATTTTAATGATTTTTAGCATTAATAATAATTATTAGCTAATTAAAGCAAACTATGCATGTGAAATAAGGGGAGAAATAAGAAAAATGTTATGTGACACAAAAATAAATTCAAGGTGGATAAAAGATTTAAACATAAGCTGTGACACCATTAAAGTCCTAGAGGAGAACGTAGGCAGGAAAATCTCAGATATTTCACGCAGCAACATTTTTACTGATATGTCCCCTAAAGCAAGGGACATAAAGGAAAGAATAAACAAATGGGATCTCATCAAAATAAAAAGCTTCTGCATGGCTAAAGAAAACAGTATTAAAATAAAAAGAGAATCAACTGTATGGGAAAACATATTTGCCAATGATAACTCAGACAAGGGTTTAATCTCCAAAATATATAAAGAACTTACATGACTCCACTCTAAGAAGACAAGCAACCCAATTAAAAAATGGGCAAAAGACTTGGACAGACACTTCTCCAAGGAGGACATACAGAGGATCCAGAGACACATGAAAAGATGCTCAATATCACTAGCTATCAGAGACATGCAAATTAAAACTACAATGAGATACCACTTCACATCAGTCAGAATGACCATCATAAACAAAGCAACAAACAACAAGTGTTGGAGAGGTTGTAGAGAAAAGGGAACCCTAGTGCACTGTTGGTGGGATTGCAGACTGGTACAACCACTTGGAAAGCAGTATGGAATTTTCTAAGAAAACTAAAAATGGATTTACCTTTTGACTCAGTAACTCCACTGCTAGGATTATATCCTAAGAACCCTGAAACACCAATTCAAAGGAACCTATGCACCCCAATGTTCATAGCAGCACAATTTACAATAGCCAAGTGCTGGAAGCAACCTAGGTGCCCATCAGTAAAAGAATGGATCAAAAAACTACGGTACATTTACACAATGGAATTCTATGCAGCAGAAAGAAAGAAGGAGCTCCTACCCTTCAAGACAGCATGAATGGAACTGGAGAGCATTATGCTAAGCAAAATAAGCCAGGAAGTGAAAGACAAATACCATATGATCTCACCTTTAACAGGAATCTAACCAATAAAACAAACAAACAAGCAAAATATAACCAAAGACACTGAAATTGAGAACAGACTGACAATCACCAGAGGGAGAGGGGAGGGAAGATCAGGGGAAAAGGGGAAGGGTTTATAGGAACAAGTATAAAGGACACATGGATAAAAACTAGGGGGTTGGAAATGGGAGGGAGGTGGGGAAGGCTGGGGTGGTGGAATGGGATGGGAGTAAAAGACAGAAAACTGTACAAGAACAACAATTAAAATAAAAAAAGAAAAATGTTATGTGGCAATGAGAAGAGGTATTTGTTAAAAGACACAAAATTCTATTTTCCTTAGAAACATAAAGTAGTAAAACCTTGCCCTGGCTGGGTGGCTCAGTTGGTTGGTACATCGACCCATCTATCAAAAGTTTGCAGGTTTGATTCCCAGTTAGGGCACATGTCTAGGTTGTGGGTTTGATCCTGATTGGGGTGCTTAGAGTAGGCAACTGATTGATGTTTCTTGTTCACATTGATCTTCCTCTCTCTCTCAATCAATAAACACATTTTTTGGGTGAGGATTAAAAAGAAAGTAAAACCTTGAAGGTTTCATTTCTGTCCTTTTCTTTATCAGTTACTTTTCAAATTTGATTGTGTTCATTGGTCAAAGAATTTTTGTTTTCAAATTGCCAACTCAACTTAGCAACCTGAGTTGCTTTCGTTATAATTAGAAACGTGGCTTTGCAATAAAGATGGGGTTGACTATTTTGTGGTTGATGGATGAAGCAAGATGGAATCCTTCAACTCCACAGATGAAGGCATCAGGCACCCTGGAAATTGGATATAGCTTAATAGCCCAAGAGAACAATTTTTACAATGGAATAGAATCCCAATCTTTTCCCCATGGATAAATCAGCTTTGTTCAACTGAGAGTTGTAGAAATATATTTTGGCTGGGAAATGTATAGTTAAAAATCCATAGACTAAGAGAACTTCCTGAAATGTGGTTGGAAAATAGATATTTTGAAAATAAGATTTCAGCATCAAAAAAGGCTCCAGGAAGACAGACTAATTCAGCTTTATAGTCTATCCTTGGAGTATCATATTTAGCTACTCTGGGGCAATGGTTGAGGATATGCTGTAGTAGCCCCACCTATCAAGGAGACATTAAAAATGGGTCTCCGTTACCCCCAGCATAACAAAGTAGAGAGAGAAGTGTGTGGGAGAAGCTGAGATATACGAAGGCTATCTCTCCTGGGATAATTTTATAGTGAATTGATCTCAATCTATTAATTCAATATACTGAATACTAATTTTGGGGGCACTTACTGTGTGCTTGTACATGCTTTACATGTATTATTTTACTTGACCTTTACAACAACTCTCATAGATATACGAGTGCAGGCAAGGAACCCAAAGAACAGGTTCAATGACTTGCCCAATGACGCACAGTTAGTAATAGCAACTCTGTTCTAACCCAAGCACTCCAACTTCACAGCTGGGGCTCCAAGCACTGTATTAAATAATTAGTGGGAAGCATATAAAAGAACAAACTCAAAACAGGCAAAGGGCTGTGGCAGAAAGGTCACAAATCATTACTGTGCAGTTCCATTACTTTTTTCTCGTTTGACCTTTACTGTCAGCTAACTCCAATGCATAAATTTGGGGCATGTATTCATTTATCTAAACACTTTCTTTTTTCCCTCCAGAGTTGTGTCCATGGTATATACAGTACTTAATATGACCAAGGTTTTCCATATGCTCTTAAACTCTTAATATTTTGGTTTGCTGTGCTAAGTACTATCTACAGTGAATGTGCACTGAGTGTGAAGGAGTCAATGTACTCTGTTTTCCCTCCTAAGTTCCCAAAGTCATTTAAGCACTGGGAAACGTATATGCAGACCATCTGGATGCTTTTGATGACTGCATTTGTAAGTGAATTAAGTACTTACTTCAAATCTAATCTAATGAGTTATGTAATGGGTAATACATTATTTACCACATATCTGTTATATGCCTAGAATTTTTACTAGGTCCTGTGAAAGGAATCAGACATATTAAACAGTTCTATAAGTAAGAATTTTTCATAAATTGCTTTAATGATATTTCTATGCTTATAAGGTCTAATTAATTAATAATAAGGCCCACATTTTCACAAGTTCCAGAAACTTAAATGTTAAAGGAAAGCATGTAATACTTTTAAAAAATTTTATCAGGAGAGAAAGATTCCCTAGAAATCTATAAATTAACATGCTTTTTAAAAAAGCAGCAATCAAGACTTTTCCTAGTATCTTCATCACATTGTTTATAACTTATAAATGACCTCCCTTTGTGTTTGACCAAGTTCTCTTTTTAGGACATGAACTTGTTGCTGGGGCAGTAATGAATTAAATTTTCTGATTTGCAGCTCACCCAGAATAAATCAGTAATAGTGTTTTATTTTATTTTATTTTTTAGAATAAACCTTCAATGATGAGAATGTTCTCTCTGTTCAAATCGATAGTCTTTCTGCTCTTTTGCAAGGAGAGCCCTTCATGGGCCATTTTTGTGTTTATCCTCTTTGAAAACAACATGGTGTCTGGAGATGATGAGAACTGCAAGACACGAAGTCTCAGGCACACAGATGGAAATGTAAACAGGAAGCCAGTGGGAAGTTAATTGTCTGGCATCTGGCACTGAGAGCCAGCAGAAGCAAACAAGCCATCTCCACTGCCTTTTGACAAGACAGGGTTGCCCCCCGAAGACAAAGGTGGAAAGCGGAGTCTCTCATTCTCATGCCTGCAACCAATGATTCATTGTTTAGTAGCTGCTGATGGTAGAAGGGGCCTCAATTACCCAGTGAATCTAGGACAGGAAAAAAAAATATAACATCCCTTTTTTATTTCCAGATGCCACAAAAAATGGAATTTTCCATTGTTACCTCAAAATGGGGTATATAATGAATGTTCTTTGGTTTTCAAGCTTTTTTCTTTTTGTGGCTTTACTATCTCAGAGTGTAGTCTTAATAGAAGACCACTACCACTTAATCTCTCTCTTCCTGAATTCTATCCCTGGTTCAGGTAGAGGTCACTTTGCCTGGAGAAGAGATTGATTTCTCTTAGGAGAAGGCAGGAAGAAATAGCATCAGCTATTATATTGTCATTCATCACAGAGGCAAAAACTTAAGTACAAAATTTGCTGATGTGTTTAGGGTAGACAGAGACCAACTGTGGTTGGGAAATTGGACTCAGAATAGTCTTGCTACACTAGTTAACATACAGGAAAGTACAGTTTTATGGAAACAGGACTTTGGCACCCCCATGGGATTGTTTCAAGTCAAGTGTTTGCTGACAAGTGAACGTCACTGTCTAGAGAGCTAGCATATACTGTCAGAGAAGGGAAGCTGGGAATTGGGAGATATGAAATTTGCTGGTTCAAACTACCAGCTCTATATATCAACTGTTGTCCAGAGTGAAAGGAGCTACTGACAAAGCAATCATTCTCTGGTCCTGAAGTTTGATTGATTGGCTGATCAAGTTGGAAGCAAAAATTTGCTGCCAGTGGGGAGAAAGGCAAACCTGAGGTCCCAAACAAGTTTTGTTTAGGACTCTTAAAGGTTACTAAGCTATAGAATTAGATTTTGTTTCTACTTACTTTCCAACTAGTGGAAATATAGTTTTTAAAAACCATGGATTTAGATGCTAATTCCAGTATTATCATCTAATTGCATGCTTATGAAAAAGTGATGGGATGTCCCCAGGCTTCCTTGAGTTTAAAGTGAATAAATTAGATTAGATCAACATCAGGGTCCTTCCAGTTGTAAAGTGCAATCGTTCTAGCTTTTACATTTTTGCACCAGATTCATTACAGGATTTTGCCATTAGAAAATATAGATTAATTTAAAATTGGACTCCCCATTTATTATGCTATACTACTATTCCCAGACATCTGAAGCAACACCATTTGGATAACAATATTTTTGTTGTTTTTTTCCCCTGACTGTTGAGTAAATAAATGTTTGTAGAGTAGGTGAAAAATAAATTCCTAACTTCAGCAACTTAATAGCTAAGTGCTTATGCATTAAAAATGAAAACAAGGGAAGATGAATAGCATTTTGCCTCTGACTTTGGCACTTGTGACTTGCTAGGTTGGCAAAAACAAGCACATCCTGAGTAAAAGTGAATTAAGAGTGACTGATTAATACCTTCTATGGCAAATGGCTTCCCCACGGTAAGAAGTTTGCAGTCAGCATCTATCGACACTTCATAATCCAGAAGGGCTTTGTCCATGATGAAGGCATCTAGTTTCACTGGATCATTCCTATATTTAAGACCAAGAGAAGAAAAGCAAAAAAATGATTCATCAGTGGACAGGAATTGCTAAGGCTGACAGCTGGCTTTGTTTAGGGGACAGAAACCTGGACACTCAGGGCAGCACATGCGAGCTGCTGACTTGGCCTTGTTGGCATCTCGCTGACCTGTAGAGAGCAGACCAGGAGACACAGCTGCTGTTCTAGGAGAGCATGACCCCTTTCCAATGGGTTTGCCTACCAGTTCCTTCATTACTTCTAAATCCAACAACAAAGCCAGGGAAACTCTGCACTGAATGGGAGAGTTCATTTCTCTTACATTAACTGAATGAAAATTTTTGGTGCTAGGCATTGTATTTATTATTTTCCACATATTATCACTCGGAATGACCACGAGGTAGGTTGTAGTATCCCATTTTCACAGATGAAGAGATTGAGGCTCAGAGACTCGAAGTAACTGGATCCAGGTTACATGGCTAGTAAGCGTTGGAGCTAGGTGGGCTCATGCATCACTTTTGGGAGATTCTTTCCTTTTTCTTTCTGTCATGATCTCTATCATGTTCTTCAGAGACCAGACATTATTTCAGATTTAGGAGTAGATGTAAGGAGATGCAAATAAGAGAGCTAGTACTTTTGGAGGGAAGGGAGTTAAGGTCTCTTTAAAGACCCTAGGCACGCATTCAATAAATCCGAGGGGAAACATCTGTCATAGATCTTAGTAATCTGTTTTGTTAATTTATCTCCATAGCTTCATGTCTCACTCCCATCCCAGGAGGAAGTTCTGGCAAAACTCATTTAAGGAGTTGTCCCTGGACTGTATCAGTGAATTGGTTATGGGCTGGGCTTAAGATGCCAGCAGATGCCTTATACATCTTTCATGAGTTCTCCCCATTTTTTGGACACAGGCACAGAGGCAGTCCAGAGGATGGCTATGCCTAGGCACCAGCTGAGCCCCCACTTGCAAAGGGGGGGCAGGAGGGAGAAGTTTCAAAGAGAGTTGTTTAAGGTATAGGTAATGACTGTTGTTTTCAGTCACCTCAAATCCTTTTTTGGATGGGTGCAGGACAAGCATCCATTTTAAAAAGACTTTCTGACCCTCAGGGTTACCGAAACAGCTTGTCAAAGAAAATATCCCTTCTCCATCCTACCTGGGCTCATTCATTCCTCACTTAGAGCCAACAATGAGGCTGTTGGAATTTAATATAGAGGAGATTATGGCCAGGTTCCATCAAAATCTAAAAGAGAAAGACACTCCTAGACATCTCTATGATTCATCATGGGGCAGGATGTGTATGGGGGCAATGACACAGATGACTTTGTCTGGGGCACACACGAACCCATTTTAAGTAGGTCAAGTTCTTTTCTTGGTGCCAATGAACATTGCTTTCTCCTTCTCATTTGGGAAGTAAAATTGCCAATTCACAATACATCCTCCTTTCCATGCAGTATTGGATTTAAATTACACTGAGGTCTACGTTTAACTTCAACCAAAATGACAGAATACCTCCTAGTTCCACAGCTGTGGGAAGCTTCAGAAAGGGTTGGGATGTGAATTGTCTCATAGGAGCTGAGGATGAGGAACCTTAATGGACTCTTGGCAATAAAATCAAAATTGAACTGACACATGTTTCTCCAATCAAAGTTTTACTGCTTTAGTAGCAGAATGTACCCTAGGAGCTACATAGTGACAAGTTACCATTTACAAATACTCTGCAAATATTTGTAGTTGCAATAACAATAGAAAAAATTAGGGTTCAGTTTTTCTAACAAGTAAATCCTGAGGTCCATTCTCAGTAGTATCCTTAAAGAACTATGCCTGATTTCAGGCTGCACAGGGCAGCTCACAGACTCCCCTGGGGCCCTGAGTCACTGGTGAAGATGGGTGAGATCCAGGTATAAATAGCTTCTAGGCAGGCTGACTCATCCTTATAGTTGGCAGAGCCTGCAGTTGTTTCTCCCATTATTGACTTGGGCTCTTTTTGAGAGGTTGTTTCATAATAAATAAAATGCACAACACAGTCATACATAAGCATACTAAAATAAATTAATAATGTAATAGAGCTTTTTTTAATAGAAAAGTATCATCTCAGAAAGCAAGGCCCTAGGTAAGTAGGACTAAGCCCAGGGAAATTTTGATAGGAACAGGAAGGGACAGGTTGAACATAGGAACCTTTCATGTACAGAGTACTCCAGGGTTGTGCCCTGTAGGTGAAGGTGTTGGGATATCAGGGGGGTAACATGAGAACTGTGGTTGCTTGGAGTGGTGGTTAAGAGCTCAGTCAGTGACTAGGTCAAAAGTGGAGAGAGAAGCCCAGAGATTAGAAGGGAGAGGGCATTTATGGTACGCTCTGCCTGTATTCCAATTTCACCTCGATTAGTGAATCACCTAGGAAGCTTATTAAAATGCAGATTCTGGGATGAGTCCTGAGGCTCCGCATTTCTCACAACTCCCAGGTGCTAACTGGAACATGGATGCTGCTGGAACATGGACTATTCTTTGAATATCTAGGACCTACTTTTCTGTTATGGCTCCTAGACCAGCCTACAACAGAGGTTGGATTCTAGAGACCCCATTCTAGTCCTGAGTCTCCACTTGCTAGTTGTCTCACCATGAACAAGTTGCTTCTTCCAGGCCTGAGCTTTTTCATCTGCACCTGCTTTTCTAACTATTTCTTGTCTTCAGGCTAGATTGGGGTCAACTCTGTGCACTGGGGCTTTCTTCGGTGAAGCTCCCAGAATCATGAATACCCTGAGGTGAGTGCGGCTGGGGAGAGCAGAGTGGCTCTTCGCACTCCTTTCTTACAGAAGGACACTAACTCTAGTTATAAGTTCATAAGATTGTTTTAGGGGCCTGTTACTAGAGCTTTTGAGAAACACAGAACTAGCCATTTTGTCCCATGAAGCTATTTATTTTTCCTTTTGTTTCAAAGAATTTAAGGTGGCAGGTTCTGCTGTCCAATATGAAGATTACTGTGGTCAAGCATTGAGACACCAGTTTCCTGAAGCTGCACAAGTCTGGAGGTTTGAATGTATGTCATTGTCCTGAGACCAGTAGGCAGGAGGGAGAGGACCACTCATTTTTGTGCTGGGTGCTTGTCAGAAATCTTCCTTCCCTTTTCTCAGGCCAACCAGGTGAGTGAATCCATAGATGCACCACCCTCCTTTGCATTCTGTCTCACTGAATTATAACCTCCAATATCCTGCCATGGAGATGGGAGTGCTTCTCATAAATACATTTCCTTCCCCCCCCCCTTTTTTTTTAGAGAGGGAGAGATGCATCAATGTGTGGTTGCCTCTCGTGCTCCCCTTACTAGGGACCTGGCCCACAACCCAGGCATGTGCCCTGATTGGGAACCAAACCAATGACCCCTTGGTTCACAGGCTAGTGCTCAGTTCACTGAGCCACACCAGCCAGGGCTGCTTCTCATAAATTCTGATGAGAAGGGTACAGACATGGGGTCATTGCTTTTTATCTTGTTTCCTTTCTACAGGAGATCTCTAAGAAAACTTCCACTTCTTTGTGAAAAGAGGAGACCATCCACTGGCTTAGAGATTCACTGTGAAGGAAGAAAGGGTTGCTTTGGGACACATTATCCTCTGGCCACATTCCCTGAGTGTTTGATCATTTCCGCACCATTGTTTTCTCAAGCAAAGTCAAGCCAACATTTACTTCCCCCACCATCTGCTACACTAATGACCCCACTGGCACTTAGAGCAAGTCTATTGCCAAATTGGCACTATGCAGGTAACTAGTGATTTAGGTCGCAGAAGTAAATGCACACTATTCCATACCGGATCTCACACAGTGTGAGGTATTACTGAACACACAGTGGGTGTATTTAGCTGTCATTAAAAAAAAGCAACAACAACAAACACTGAGTCAGAGAGAACTTTTTCAACCCAAGAGGTTGACACTCACTTCAGAAACTCCACTCCGTTGGGGGTGGCTGGTACATTATACCTCCTCATGTACTCGTGCATCTCTGGGAAGCTTTGCCTCACATAATCTTCAGCGCTGCTTTCCCGGACAGTTCCAAAGCGGAAGCCTTGGGACGGATGATGGAGCTATGAGGGAAACAAAGAAATGTCTTTAATATAAATTAGTCTTAGAATTTTCTTCTTCCATCACTCTTTAAAAATCCAGTGACATAGAATTTTATGCCACATGCAGGCATAAATATGCACATAGAAATGTGCGTATTTCTATGGAGACGTTCTTTCATATCCTAGCTTTCACATCAGTGATTGCTCTATATTTCAGAAGCAAAGAAACAGAAAACAAAACAATTTTCTGCTTTCTATTGAGAACTTATCACAATTCTTTAGAAGCTGTATAAATTGGCATGTAGAGTCAACTTCATTATTATAAATTGCATATCAGACATAGTAAATGGTTAAGGTAATAAAGATTGTGTTCCTCCTCGGTTAGAATTAGACAAAGTCCAACTTAAAACTTTGCATCCTGAGATGGAAATATACCTGACCCAAAGCAATAACTATATCTCTTTTATGTTTACCTGTCTTTATGCTATACAGCAGGTCCTCAAATAATGTTTTGTTCATGCCTTTTCATTATAATGCTTATGAGATACCATAGGAACTTAACTGTTGTTTATATCAATTAGCCTATGGTAAAACTGATTTTTGTTAACATTGTTTTGCCACAGTTCCAAGAACCTATCAATGAATTAAGTGAGGATTTATTGTATTGCATTTTAAGCCTGTAGAATTTATTTTTGGTGTTACTATGAAATGATCTCTTTCCTTTAAGTATTATCCAATGCTGAGTCATGCTCAAATGGAATGGTATGTAAGACAATTAGGAGCCCCAGAGGAGAAGGGGAGTGGGAATAGGCCCAGTAATATCCCAGTTGTCCAGGGGCGAGACCTCCCAGCGAGGGGTGGTGCACTGGGCATCCTACAGAGCCTCTCTGCCACCAGGAGAGTCAAGGCAGAGCACGTGAAACATTATTATCCTTGAAAGGTACACAGAAGTGTTAATGTGGAAGCTAGACTTAGATTATTTCAAATATAAGAATGAACTGGGGTTGGGCCATATCATGAAAATAGTAGAATATCCTGTAATCACCAGTATTTTTGAGATGATGCTTCTCCACAAGGGTTATGGTAAAGCTTTTGCAGTTTTTGTTCTGCTTCATGTTAAGATATTTGATATCACTGGTTCTGAAGTCCTGGGGACAGGAATCCATGAATGGACTTCATGGAATTTAAAAGTTCCTAAAATTGTAGGCAACATTTCGTGTAAATATGTGTCGATAATTTTCCTCTATGGGGGAGATAGCAGAGAGGTGTTTTTTTTTTTTAATAATTAGATTTTCAACTGGTTTACTAAAGCCAAAAGTGTTCAGAACTCACCGAATATGGTAACAAATAACTTACATTTGAAGATGAATTAGTGTTGACACACACAAATGTCTAGCAACATGGCAATGGTTAAATTATATGACACATTTATAAAATGTTACACAATGTATAAGTATGTTCGTGAAACATTTAACAAAACAAGACAAATGCTCATATAACAAATAAATAAGAAGCTTTTGTAGGGTATGGTCGAAATCAAATATGTGTAGTTATTATAAATGCTGTGATCCCCCACGTATATCACATCTGAGACACCCACGCACCTGGAGGAAAATGTATCAAGACGCCAGCAATGTCTGTCCCACTGGTGGTGAATACAGGTGTGCTTATTTATTTATACATTGCTTATGGAAATATACTTTATGATTTTAAGCAGAAAAAGACTTTATTTTACAATAAGCAACATAAATCACTCACTAATTTATTCAAAATTCATTGAGGACTTAACTGCACACAGCTCTCAGAGTGACTGGGGCCACAAAGCTAAATACCTGCAATTATTGCCACATAGGAACTCACCACCTGGTTGTTCATGATATTTCATTCCTTCATCACAGGTACCTTGGGTTCCTACTGTGGACACTTGGTACCTGACAGGTGCTCTAAACATGTTTATTGAATTAATTTTACACTGTTCTTTCATCCTCTCTTTACCCACTGAACTTGCATTCATCGTTCTACCCTCCGCGGAGTCATCCCTTCCCTGACCTGTGGTCGGTGCTAGATCACCCTTACACAAAGCCCTCATCGCGCACACACTTTTCTTTCATAAAAGTTAACACAGCAGCACTTTTTAAATTTGACTGTGTAATAGTTTAATATCAAGACTTTCAGCTTCTTCAGTGGATTGGAAGTTCATTGTAAACTATTGAACTAACTTGCATCCCAATGACTTTCATCATGTAGTTGCTCGGTAAAGTGCTTGAGGAATAACTGACCGATAACTATTCTTTGACCCCAGAGGAGGTGAAAGCTTTGTCATCCCACTTAGTACAAATGGGGCTAAAAACATAGTTTGCACCTAAAGCTTTCGAAGTGAACCCTCCTTTTCAGGCAAAAGGGTTTTAGGTCAGTGATTAAATATTTTTTATCTCAGATATGAAAGTCATTCCTTTTAAAAGTGCATTTTCTCACATTATGCTATGGCAATACTTTCACAGTCTACAATTGTTCCTAGGAAAACTGTAGGCCTCTTTTCCCTGCTGAGTGTATCAGTACATCAGTCCCTCCCCAGACACTGGCTGGAGACAGGAGCCAGCAGGCCGGGGCTCAGAATCCCAGCGGAGGACTGGTCCTCTTCCTCTGGGTGCCTTTCAGCTGCCTGCGCTCACGGGTTCCCACATCTGCCTCGCATGGCTCTAATGCCTGGGAAGGAAACGGTTTTGAGGTTTTGAGAATGGAAAGTTCTTCAAGGATTAACATAAATAACCCAACTCTATGAGAGGAAACGCTTTATTAGGCTGCTAGGGACCCTGCTTTAACTTGGAGAGGTTTTACAGCACCGCCACCTCTCCGGTCCACACCACCGTCATTTCTGCCCCTGAACGTTGCCTCTCTTCCCCTCCGACCCAGTCAGAGGAATCCTGTTTAGAGCCCAAATATGACCATGTCCCTCACTTGCTTAACACCTATCAATGGCTCCCCACCGCCCTTGGAATGAAATTGAAACGTTCTTCATGTGCCCTAAGGTTCAGCACCACCTTGCTCCTGCCTTCTCTCCAGCCTTATCTCCCTACTCTCCCTGGGACCCTCTAATCTTTAGCCAGTTCTCTCAGTTCTTCCAGTGTATATATTTTTTAATGGATCACAGCTCTTCCCCATAGTCTTCATGCAGCTAATTCTTAAAGTCACTCCTCAGGGAACTCTGAGCTGACTCCCATTGTACCCTGCAATCTCACACAGTATTGATAACACTTGTAATTATCAATATTTGTTCAATGTCTGCTCTTCCTGCTAGCTTGTGAGTTTCCATGAGGGCACAGCCCCTGCCTACCTCATTCATGTGGTCATAAGTCCTGAACATATAGCTACTATTACTGTCATCAGCATCACTATGTAACAAATACAGTGCTCAGCGCATAGTAGATGCTTGAGAAATACTGGTTTAATAAGTCATCATTATTAATAGAAAATGCTCTTAGGTTAGACACATTACCAGTTTGATACTTTTGTCACACCTCATGCTGTCTGTTCCCTTAAAAATTAATTTTTTCCCTTTAATTCTTATTTTAATTCATTCAAAATAATATCTTTTTTTTTATTTCTGTGTGTGAGCCTCTAATGGAAGAAAACAGTGAGCTTTCCAGCAGTCACAGAATAATAGAACCAGAAAAGGGATCAAAGAAGCTATTGATGCCACCCCATGGACTAACATAGCCTGTCCTGCATGCCTATGTGGTGTGTAATTCAAGCAGCCAGGGACATCAGAGAGCCTGAATCAAGGAGGGGGGATAAAAGTATACAAACAGCTACAGCATTTGAGCTGGATTACAGCCATCACCAGGAAGTCCCAGAGAGAAAAGAATTTCTTGAAAATCTTAGCTAAATATTTCACCAGCTCTTCCAATTCAGTTTATGTTTGCATCAACCTCTTCAGGCCTTGGGGAAATATGTGTGGTTAAACTATCTATTTGTGTGTGAATTGTTCAGTATTAATGTAATACTGAACTTTACCCAGAGCACCTACACAGGGAATAGTCAGATAAACATTTAAAAGGCAGCAGAGAAATGGCTCAAAACAAAATAGAAGCAAACTCGAGAATAATCAAGCTAAGCTTGTGCATCTAAGGTAACTGTGATGCTTTAGATTAAAAAACAACCCTAATATTGAATGCATTCATTTAAGGTCTACATCTGTATTTATCTGAGATTGATACTTAAATAATAAATGGAATGTAGCACTGGACCTGGTATAATGTCTTTTGAAACTGGGTGGAAAGGGCCATTCTTAGCTTGCTCGATGGAATTCATTTAGAAGCTATGGACTCTACAATATGGGATGGTGTCAGAGTTTGGAGGCACTTTAAAAGTCACCTCAAATTGTCCACTGATGCCTAAGTCCTTTATAGCAAAGATAAATATACCACCTGTAGTTTCCTCAAAATGTAGATTCTGTTTCATTAGGGCTAGGTGGGAGACTGAGAGTGCATTTCTAACTAGTTCTCAGTTGATGCCGATACCTTGGTTCATGGACCAGACTGAGTAGAAAGACTTTATTTATAACACCTCCATTAAGTGCCTCTTAAGCCTCTGCTTGAATATCTCCAGCAATAAGGAATGCCTCTTGAGGCATATCTTATGTACATGAAGGATAATTTTGTGTCTCCACCCAACCAATTTATTTAGTTGGCTAATAATAACAATAACAATAGCAATGATGAAATAACAGGTAATATTTACTACATGCTAATACATTAAAATCTAACAAGAGTGCTAATTTTATTTATTATCACATATGAAGAACTGAGATTCGGGTATATTGTTTAAGACTAGCAGAGAGCGATACATGAAGATATGACTAACTCTGTCTGACCCTTCCCTGGCTCTACCTTCTGCCTTTACAGACATGTGTTGTCCAAGTTCTCATGATAACTTAATATATATACCTGTCTGCACTACAATTTCAAAGTCATTTTGGTTGGTGTCGGTGTGGCCATTGAATTTATATTGCAAATGAGGACACTTCTTTTAAAGGGGGCACTATTGATAATGACACAGGGACCACAGGCACACTAGGAGGGTCTCCAGCAGACAGAAATGTGTGTTTGCCAAGCTATTACTCAGTCTTTGAACCTTAGAAGAGCGATTTTCAAATTTCATCTTATGGCACACATAGACTAATTACTGAAATTCTGCAGCACACCAAACAATATACTTTTTGCTGATCTAATAAAAAATAGGTATACTTTTGATTCATTCACAATGGATGGCTATTGTTGTGTTGGCTGTTGTCATTTTTCTGTTTGACAATCTAAGGGAAAAGCGGTCAGTGCCCCTGACTCAATGGTTAGGTGTGGCATGTTTTAAAAGTTCTTGCGGTGTACCAGTGCACCACAGTACACCGGCTGAACATTGCTACCTTAGAATAAAGAAAAACGAGGCTGGAAAGAATGTTTCTGATCCCTACCCAGTTTCCAATGTGAATTGCAGAGTTATTTATGTTGTAATTCTTTTTTTCAATGTTATTCTTATTTTCTTCTATAGAAGCTAGGTTCTCCATTTAAATTTAAGCTTTTTATTGCCTCTCTCTTTATTTTAGTCTGAAATCCTGTCTGTTAGGTCAGCTAATCTCTCGTCAGCACATCCTTTGACATCATCTTTGACTTGTGTGAGCTTTGGCCCAGGTCCTTCTGGCAAGTAGAGTCATTGCACCAAGTCCCTCGTATAGGCTAAGGCTCAGCAAATTATGCCCCATAGGCCAAATCCAGCCTGCCACCTGTTTTTGTAAATCAACTTTTACTGCCACACAGCCACACCCATTTGCTTACATGCTGTTTTATGGCTGCTTTTACACTACAACAGTAGAGTTGACTAGGTGGGAAAGAGACTATATGGTTTCACAATGCCTAAAATATTTATTATCTGGCCCAAATGAAAATGTTTGTCAGCCTTTGGCATAGACAATATTGATCTAATTATGTCCTTATCTCCCATTATTTCAAATTCTCCTCTCTGTTCAAAAATCCCACTTCTGGACAAGAGGAAGTCATAGGTAGATACACTTTGCTTCCTTGCACAACCAAAATAAGGACCACAACAAATTTAAAAACAAAAAATTACCAGAACTGCCAGAAAAATCAAACTGTATGGAAGTCTGACAACCAAGGAATTAAAGAAGAAACATTCAATTAGACTGGTAGAAGGGGTGGAGACAGGCAGCTGAGGTGGAAAGGACGCATGGCAAGGTAGTGGCTGGCAGAGTGGGTGGTCCCACATTTGTGTGTGGATAAACTGGGATGATCAACTGGGGAACCAGATAGACCTTGCAACCCAGGGTTCCAGTGTGGGAAAATAAAGCCTCAAAACCTCTGACTGGAAAAACCTGTGGGTTTTGTGATGTTGGGAGAAACTCCCAGCCTCATGGGAAAATTTGCTGGAGAAGCCCACAGGGTCCTAGAATGTACACAAAACCGCCCACTTTGGAATCAGCACCAGAAGGGCCCAATTCCCTTGTGAGTAATGGGGAAAGTGACTGAATGTTGGCTGAGAGCTGAGTAAGTGGCATTGTTACTTCTCAGACCCTTCCCCTATATATAGCACCACAGGGCAGCAATGTGGATTGCCCCGCCCTGGCGAATACCTAAGGCTCCACCCCTTACTACTTAACAGGTATGCTGAGACAAAAAAATATGGCCCAAATGAAAGAACAGATCAAAGCTCCAGAAAAAACACAACTAAGAGATGAAGAGATAGCCAACCCATTATGAGATGCACAGTTCAAAGCACTGGTAATTAGGATGCTTATAGAAATGGTTGTGTATGGCCACAAAATAGAGGAAAAAGTGAAGGCTATAAAAAGTGGAATAAAGAAAAAATATACAGGGAACCAACAGTGAAGGGAAGGAACCAGAGATTCAAGTCAATTATTTGGAGCAGAAGGAAGAAATAAACATTCAACCAGAACGGAATGAAGAAACAAGAATTCAAAAATATGAGGGGAGGCTTAGGAACCACTGGGACAACTTTAAACCTTCCAACATCCAAATCAGAGGGGTGCCAGATGGAGAACAGGAAGAGCAAAAAGTTGAAAACTTATTTGAAAATATAATGAAGGAGAACTTCCCTAATCTGGCAAAGGAAATAGATTTCCAGGAAATCCAGGAAGCTCAGAGTCCCAAAAAATTTTACCCAAGGAAGCACACACCAAGACACATCATAATCATATTACCCAAGAAGAAAGATAAGGAGAAAAATCTTCAAAGCAGCAAGGGAAAAGGAGAAAGTTACCTACAAAGGAGTTCCCATAAGGCTATCAGCTGATTTCTCAAAAGAAATGTTACAGGCAAGAAGGGGCTGGAAAGAAATATTTGAAGTCATGAAAGGCAAGGACTTACATCCAAGATTACTCTATCCAGCAAAGCTATCATTTAGAATGAAAGAGCAGATAAAGTGTTTCCCAGATAAGGTCAAGTTAAAGGAACTCATCATCACCAAACCCTTATTATATGAAAAGTTAAAGGGACTTATCTAAGAAAAATAAGAATATAAAAATATGAATAGTAAAATGAGACTCATAACAAACTCACAACTATCAACAATCAAACCTAAAAAAAAAAACCCAAAAATGAACTAAAGAAACAACTAGAACAGAAACAGATTCACAGAAATAGAAATCACATGGAGAGTTATCAGCGGGGAAGGGTTGTGGGGAGAATGAGGGAAAAGGTACAGGGAATAAGAGGCATAAATGGTAGGTACAAAATAGACAGGGGGAGGTTAAGAATAGTATGGGAAATGGAGAAGCCAAAGAACTTATATGTACAACCCATGGACATGAACTAAGGTGGGGGGAATGATGGTGGGGGGTGGTACAGGGTGGAAGGGAATAAAGGGGAGAAAAAAATGAGACAACTGTAATAATATAATCAATAAAATATATTTAAGAAAATAAAAAATATATACCATCAGTCACTTAAGAGAGTCCATCTTTGCAGGTAACTGACCAGAGGTAGGTTGGATAACTCTTAGCAGGCTTCCTGGCACTGCTCAGATTTAGGCCTTGATATGAAATGAGATACATCTCATTTCTCGCTGCATGGAGTGTTCTGTCCTCCAGTAGGAGGTCCTTGTTAGGTCGGAGTTGTTCAAGAAACCGGACTGATGGGCAGATGCAGCGAGCTAAGGAGAGCAGGGTTTATTAGCAGGGAATAAGAGGAAAGTGGGGCCAACCAAAGGAGGTTGGGACTCCCTCGGTTGTTCTTAAATCAGGGTTTTTTAAACTTGAAAACCTGCGGTTGGGGTATTAGAGTCTGACTGGCTAGAGCTGGTTGCTGGGGGAAAGCTGCATCCTGTTATGCCGGAGAAGCCGACCCCAGACCCTGATCATCTTGGGTAGGGTCGGCAGGCGGCTTCCCACGGTGCCACTTTCTCGCCTGGTGATTTTCATTCCTCCTAGGCCTGCCTAGATCTAACAGTCCTGACTGCTCAGTGCTTTGTTTCTTTCTAGGGCCAGCTCATAGGAAAGCTTTGGTTACAGAATTTTAAATTGAAGCATGAATGCTGTGTGGACTAATTTTAAATTTAATTTTAAATCCCAGGGACAGGTAGTGTTGCAGCAGCCTCCACAGGTGTGAGGTTTTTGAGCACCAGCATACTCTGGCTGAGTTGTTTCATCTCATTCTTTTCTTTGCCACTTTCCACCGTTACTCATCCTTTTGATGCAGACTTTGTTAGAGACAGAAAATATAGATAATATTTTCTACATTATTTCTTCTATTATTTTAATAATGGTAATAGCCAACCATTAATGGATAGCTCCATTGCAGGCACTGTGCCAAGCTCTTAAATTCATCACTTCGTTTAATTTTCACAGCATCCTTTTTGGGTACATATAATCATTATCCCTATTTCAAAGAAGAGGGAACTGATGTTTGAAGTGCTGAAGCAACTTCTTGCCCAAGGCCACACACATACCAGAAAGTGGCAGATCAAGGAACTGAATCCAAAAACCTGAAAGGTTGTACTATTAATCTCCAGTTCACACTGCCTTGGGGAAAGATTCTTTTTCTTTGAGTAGCTACCGATAAGCTAGGCATTCCTCAGGCCTACTGGTCAATTTAATCCAAGCAACTAGTGCCAGCTTAAAGCAATAAGACAGAGAGTCCATAGCCTTTGGGTTTTTAAACAAGGTGTTTATCAGTTATAGCAACAGCAGCAAAAACAGCAGTGTTTGAATTGTGCTATTTACAAACTCATTCATGCATATTATTCCACTCACCAGGCACAAGCAGTCTGATAGTTTCTGTGTTCTATTCATTGACGGTAAAAAATGAGCTAGATAGATTGGCCAAGCTTCCTAAAATAAGCACGTTCATCCTGGATCCCATCGGGGGCAGATGCTTGTGCTCAGTGTACAACAGTCTGGGGGTGGCTGCCGGAGGGCTGAGCCCTGCTCCTCCCCTTACTCCCCCTTGCCGGACCAGGCTAGAGCAAAGATGAGCAGCTGGAGATCATTTAGTTTATTCATTTATTTTTATAGATAATAATTAAGGTGGGTTCTATTTATTTTTAGTATGTTTATTGATTTTAGAGAGAGAGGAAGGGAGGCAGAGAAAGAGAGAGAGAAACATTGATTGGTTGCCTCCCATATGCACCCTGACTGGGGATTGAACCTGCAACCTAGGTATGTTCCCTGTCTGGGAATCAAAACTCCAACCTTTTGTTGTATGGGATGATGCTCTCACCAACTGAGCCACACCAGCAAGGTCAAGGTAGCTCCCCATGTGTTAGGTATTGTACTAAAACTTTAATAGAGATTATCTAATTCAAGCCCCATAACAACACTATGGGAAATTCATTATCATTTCTAACTTTTGCACACAAGAAACTAAGGCTTGTGTTTAAAGAAATTGCTCAGGCAAAAGGCATATAGGAGGAGTCTGAACTTTGTCAGACTCCAGATTTAGGCCCATGATGAGAAAGGTAAAGAAGGGACTTGCTCCAGGTCACACAAATAATGCACAGGTGAGCCTGAAAAACCCTCACTCAGGCCCAGACATAGTTGTATTGAATGTTCCCCTACCTAAATGAATATGGCTGACAAAAATACTTGTTCTTTATTTCTTCTTTATAATGTTAGGTTGAACAACCTTTCCCATCTACTCTTTATGAAACTGTAAGCTTCCGGTCTTTATTTCCTTCTCTAAAAATAATTTCCTGAATTAAATTTGCTCAGCTACATCCATGAAATGGCCCTGCAGTACTCATTCACTAGGCCTCTCAACGGCCTGGGGATCTTCCTGTCCCAGGCATAGGAATACACAGGGAGAGCCTGTCAACCGTGTCTAGTCTTTAGACACTACAGAGAGCAAATCAAAGAGTGACAGACTTTCTACAGGGAAATTATCATTATTCTGCTACCAATGTTCTATTTATGTCTTCGTTTCATCTTCTCCTTCTTTTCCCATGTAAGTCACTTTGTTTTGCTTCTCTGACCCTGCTCTCAATATCTTATTCTCTTCATCTGGGGCATCCTCTCTTTTTCAGTTCACCGAGACCCTTCCAATCGTCTTACTCAACATCCCCTTCAAATCCCATTTTGCGTTGAGTGATCTTGTAGCGCTAAGTCTGTTTCTCCCTTCTGTGTCAGACTAGTTATTTTGCTATGGATACAACTATTGGCATTTCCAAATAAAGAAGCCTCGAGTAATAATAATCACAATGGTGATGATAATGATAATGTAGCTCACTATGTGCCAGGCATTGTTTAAATGCTTTAGACATATTAACTTTTTAAATTCTTACAACAATCCTACGAGGCTGATTCTATCACTATATGCATTGTATAGATGAGAATCTAGAGGCACAAAGCAACTAACTAACTGGTCTAAGCTTAGGGAGCCAGTAAATGACAGAACTGAGCAGCCTTTGTGGCTCTCTTGTTTATGTCCTTGACCTCTATGGTACACAGTATAACAGTTTTTTGCTTTACCAGCTATTCCTTTATCTGCTGGGACGCTGACTCAGTTCTCTTATCCAAAAGAGTTTAGTCATTGTACCTGTAGCCCAACAGCCAATTACAGGAGCTTAATTAGCTCCTAATGAGCTGTTAATACTAGTATCTATGATTTATTGTGCTAATGATATGCACGGCTCTCCACATTCATCATGTCATTTCAGACTTCCTACACCCCTATGAGGTAGCTTCAGTTAATAACTCCAGTTACAGGTGGGGGAAGTGAAGCTCAGAGGCATGAAATAATAACTTTCCCCAGGCTCTTCAGCCTCTGCTGTTGGAATCATTGTTAAACTCACTTACCAGCTGACTCTAGAATCCAACTCATGTAAGGGATTGTCTTAATGAGACTTTCGAAGGTATTTGTGACCATAATGCAATCTCTTTAGGACTAAGATCCCTCTAAAGATGTGATTCCACCACTGCAAATAACAGAACTGGGGCCTGAAACAGGTTCGCTGAAGCCAGAACCTCTGGCAGGAAGAGGAAGGATTCCTTTCATGGCATCAGCACAACCCTGGCCTTTGTTTATATAATTGACTTGCTATCCAGCCAAAGACTTCAAGGGGGAAAATGATCTGTGGACTGCGGAACTCAAACTTCTCGCTGAAGTCATTGCCCATCACCAGCAGTACTGTCCTTGCAGATTGAACAGGCGGTAAGGCCCTTTCCAAACTGGAGTCAGCAATTATGGGCTGATTAAATGCAAATGAATAAAAGCAGCTATAAATTTGCTTCCAGTCTAGTGATGTAAGCTTTTTGGCACAACCCTACCCAATCCTTGTGGCTGAGTGACTTGTTTTAATGCCAGTTTTTATTTAATTACGTAACATAGAGGAATTCAATGTTAAAGCGTGTCCTGAAGAATGTGGCTTTCATTTCAGGTGGTTTGGGTGTAAAAGTGCAGTGGGAGGTTTAGCCTAAAGGTCTATAATCCCACAGCATGGATCCCAGGAAGCCAGCCTCTTAGAGAAGCTGCTGAAGTAAAACATCAGACAAATAGAAAAACAAACAACTGAGTAACAGAAAGAAGAGAAATCCTTTCTTCTTAATTCTTCTCTTAGGCTAGCCCTTGGGGGTGACTTGGACTGTTTCTAACAATTTTATTTGCTGATGAATACTCAACCTGCCTTTGCCGTGGAGTGCTCAGGGAATCAGTGCCCGTGCCATTATGATGGAGGGGCTTGCAAAGATTCAAGCATCTATTCTGAATAAACGCATCCAGGAGGAGATGCCTCCCCTCTCCGCTCCCCCGGGGCAGCCTGCCTGTCGCATTGTCCCAGCTTTCCTACTGGAGACTGTCTCCCGGTTTATGGCTGAGCTGATGTTTGCGTATCTTTCTTTTCTGTTCAGCACATTTGCTCCCGTTAAGTGAATCACAAGAGCAGCACAACTAAAGTAGCATTTTGCTTTGTGAGCCAAGCATCAGAGGGCAGCAGTCAGCTAAGTTAAAAAGGCATTTTCTTTCTCCTTCTTTTGCAAATCTGAAAAATTTTGCATGCAGCAATAAAAAAAACCACGTAGTGATTCATAAAGTTTGCCGCGGAAAAAAATGAGGATCAGCAAGATTAAGCAATTTGGCTAAGATGAGACAGCTAAGTGGAGCTATGCCATACACACACTTAACATATTGAACTTGGGGAACTTCCCTTGAATATAAGTTCTGATTCCACGGTCTTGAGCATCGTCACAGCAAACAAACTGGATGCATGAAATGAGGAATTCATAATTCATACGCAGAAACTGGCTTGGTATAATTTGGAAGGGCAGATCTATGAACTGTCTCCAGGACCAGATAAACATTAGCTGCAAATGCTTACTTAGTGTTTGATGAATGAATACACCTATAACGTGGAGAAAGAAAAAGTGGAAGTTGACTAATAACCTAAAAACTCATGATGTTAATTAATTTACACTGAGTTTAAAAGCATGCATTTGAAAAAAAATTTAAATGTATCTCACTGGCAAAGAATAATTATAAATGGAAGCTATTTTTTAAATTTTATTTTTTAATTACAGTTTACATTCAATATTATTTTGCATTGGGTTCAGGTGTACAGCATGGCAATCAGACAATCATGAATCTTACAAAGTGTTCTCCTCGATATTTCCAGTACCCACCTGCTACCACACACAATTGTCACGATATTATTGACCATATTCCCTATGATGCACTTTACACCCCTGTGATTATTTTGTAACTGCCAATTTGTACGTCTTAATCCTTTCACCTTTTTCACACATCTCTCCTCCCCTCTGGCAACCATCAGTCTATTCTCTGTGTCTATGAGTTTGTTTCAATTTGTTTGTTCATTTATTTTGTTCTTTGGATTCCACACAGAAGTGAAATCATATGGTATTTGTTCTTCTCTGACTGACTTATTTCACTTAGCATAATACCCTCTAGGGCCATCCATGTTGTTGCAAATGGTAAGGTTTTATTCTTTTTTTATGTCTGAAAAATAGTCCATTGTGTATATGTATCACCACTTTTTTATCCACTTGTCTATTAATGGGCACTTGAGTGAAGTGGAGGTTATTTGATTGTTTTAAAATCATCTGTTGCATCAGTATACATTAGAAGTAATATGGTATTTTAAACTAAAAATGGATTTAAAAATTTGTGTACTTACTAGACCCTGATTTAACTATTCCTTTTTTGCTCATGCTCTTTTGTTTGTTTATTTTTAATTTAAGTGTAGTTGGTATACAATCTTACATTGGTTATATTAGTTTCAGGTGTACAATAATGATTTGACATGTTTATACTTTACCATGTAATCACCCCACTAATTCTAGTAATCATTTGCTGTAGCATAAACTTGGCATCAACATTATTGATTATATTCCCTTTCCCCTTTTCACCAATCTCCCCACCCTATCCTTTCTGGTAACCACCCCTTTGGTCTCTGTTTCTATGAGTCTGTTTTTGTTTTGTTTGTTTTTTAAATTCCACATACAGTATTTGTCCTTCTCTGACTGACATATTTCAAGGTGGCTCATTCGCAAATGGACCATTTCTTCCTGGAATTACAAAATATTAAATCTGGCTACGTTTGAACTATTTAATTCATACAACCCTCAATTTTCAGGTGAAGAAACCAGAGTTGGCTAAGGTTAAATGACTTGTCCAAGGCCAAAAATTTGATTATGGCAAAGTTGGAACCAGAACCTCTTCTCCTGGATCCTTGAGATTACATGAGTAATGTAAATAAAAATAAAATTTAAAAATCTATGACTTTACAGATATTTAAGAGTGAAAACTGAACAGAAGCAACTCCTCAGGTCCAGGTCAATGTCTGAGTTGTTGGATAGGAAATTATACAAAAAGTAACTAGTTTCACCTTACGAAACTTTTTCAAAATTTTTAAATTTTAAATAAATATTTGCTTATTTAATGTCATAAGTAGCACATGAACCTCACTGTGAAATAGAAACAGAAGGTTTATGGCATGAAACATTATTGTATCTCTTTTTCACCCTGATTCTAAAAGTAATCATCATTGATATTTTAGTGGTTATCACGAACATTGTTGAGCTCACCTCACTTTCGAAGGAGCTCAATTTGGTATTTAGATTTTTTTTTTTTTAGATTATGGCTAGAAAAATGTAGTAGGCTTGTTTGAGACTAATGTTTTGTCTAAGGAACTAATGTTTTGTCTAAATGTATGACTAACTAGTGTGCAAATCACAAAGCAACACCAATATCTTAGATTTTCATAATAACTTTGTCTAAGTTTTCTCAGCTAAATAACTTTAAAAACACCTTTTATACATTTCCTCCCAATAACCCTGGGATGTCAAGATGAAGAAATGGTTAGACTCATAGACAGA
Organism: Anoura caudifer; assembly: GCA_004027475.1. Classification (NCBI taxonomy): domain Eukaryota; kingdom Metazoa; phylum Chordata; class Mammalia; order Chiroptera; family Phyllostomidae; genus Anoura; species Anoura caudifer. Next base: position 45,579 of record PVKU01000785.1, on the reverse strand, counting down.
GAACAAATTGAGGGTTGCTAGTTGGGAGGGGCTTTGGGGAGCTGGGTGAAAAATCGAAGGGATTAAGAAGTACAAATTGGTAATTACAAAATAGTCATGTGGATATAAAGCATAGCATAGGGAGTATAGTCAATAATATTAAAATAACTATAGCCTTGGCTGGTTTGGCTCAGTGGATTGAGTGCTGCCTTGTGAACCAAAGGGTCACCAGTTCAGTTCCCAGTCAGGGAACATGCCTGGGTTTCAGGTCAGGTACCCAGTAGGGGATGTGCAAGAAGGAACCACACATTGATCTTTCTTTCCCTGTCTTTCTCTCTCCCTCCCCCCTCTCTCCCTCCTCCTCTAAGCTTAAGTAAATAAAGTTTTCCAAAAAAGATGGTGAGAAATGTGCAGGGATAAAAAAAAAATAACTACATGTGATGCCAGTTAGTGCTAGAATTATTGAAGGCACCACTTAGTCAATTATATGAATGTCTCACAACTATGCTCTATACCTGAAACTAATATAAAAATAATATTGAATGTCCAGTGTAATTGAAAAATAAATAAATAAAGAGATGGAGCAATTGTTGTGTTCTCCACTTACCAAATAGGAAACCAAACTCTATAGAGATTAAATGGATGCAGCTGGTTGATTGTATTAATGGGTCCAATTCTTCTCCTCTCTTTGGCTTGTACCTTTTGCCAAGTGACTGTGAGTGCCCTCCCTCTCTAATTCTGGTCCTGGCCAGGTGACTTATCTTTGTTATTCGAATGTTAGCAGACGAGATGTAAGCAGTTTTGGGAAAGTGCTTACACATTTCTACTAGTGCTATAGCCCTCTGCTGTCACATCGAAGTATGTGCCTAGGTTAGCCTGCTGGAAGACGAGCCACGTAGAGCAGAGCCAAGTCCCCCAGCAAGTACTAAAGCCACCCAAGATCAGCCAACGGCAGACTCCCAGATATATATATAAGTGAGCCCAGACTAGGTCAGCCAGACCTGACAAGCATGTGAGCTACAGAATTGCATTTTGTCATATGCCACTGATGTTGTGTGGTTGTTGGTTATGTGGCATCACTGTACTGGCAGGTAACTGATGTGGTACTAACAACTATAAATGAGAATCCGGAAAATGAACTGACATCTTCTGTCTCTAATCCTAGGGCTCACGCATTTGACCCAATCTTGCTTTTCTGCATTTGTACAAGTTATTACCTCTACCTGGGATTCCCATTTCGGTGGGTCCTCCCATTCTTTCTTTAAAACCCAGACTGGTACTACCTCCTTTTAGAAGCCTTCTCTGATTTTCCCAAGAGATAACTGTCCTCTTGGGTGCCATCTCTCTTTTTTACGTATTTTCATTGTTTCATTAATTGCAGTGTAGAGTAGGTAGTTCTTTACCTGAATATATTTCTGAAGGGAATGTGAGTTTCATTAATGTAAGTGCCTCATTAATATTTTTGGAATTATATTAACTGGCAGGAAGAAGATCATGGAAGAAGAATCAGTGGTTTCTTGCTGAAAATTTCAAATATATTTCTCATCTGGTATTGTGTACCACCTAGTTACCATCTCTGGGTCAGGTAATAGGTTTAAGAACAAAGAATCCATAAATTCAGCACATATATATTATATATACTGTGTACCAGTTAATAATCCTTATAAATAACACAGAACAGACCTCTAACCTTGTGGAGAAAAACAATTAACAGAAGGCAAAACCAGTTGGTGGCAAACCAGATAGTGATAAATTAAAGAAGAGAAGAGAAAAATTGAGAAAAAATAAAGAAAAGAAAAACAGTGCGAGGAGCTAGAAAGTCAGGTGAGGAGGCCACTTTTGAGAGAGCAGTCAGGATACCAACATCCTCACTGGGTGCTTAGTGGTGAACACACTTCCTTCCTTCCTTTTACTGCAGCATTTTAATCTTAATTATACATTTTCTGAGGACAAATTGTGTTCATTGTTCTCTGTATCTTCCGCAGGCTCTAGGTGCAGAGCGTAAGTTGCTGGCTGATTTATTATTCTGGTACTGAGGGGCACAGTAAGTTCAGGGTGAGTGTGTGTCTTGTTTACCTTTCAGATTTTCAAATTTATGCCACTTCCTTGGAGGGTTAGTATAAGTCTGTAAATTATACAAATAAATTTCATATTCCTTGGTAATACTCTTGGGCTGCTTCTTAGAATTCCTATTTATAAATGGTTACAGGCTTCATTTTAAAGATGTACATCAAACCATAAATCCGGAATGCTGTGAACGTTGGCAGTAATTCTTCCCGGAGAAGGCAAGGATGCATTTGGTCTTGGTCTATCGTTAGAAGTAGGGGAAAAACAACTAGGATAATCCTTGGCCCTCATATTAAGTATTATCTGTCCTTCTTCTTTCATCTGGTCGTAAGTCTGGGATTATGGTCCTCTACAATTCTATAGTAGATTGAACAAATAATCAGAGAATGTTGATACAGGCCAATCACTGTGCTCAGGTAATTTATACACATTATCTCAAGATTGCCTAAAGACAGGGCTGTGAGGAGGTATTTTCATTTCTGTTTCTTAGGTGAAGAGTCTGATGCGTAGAGTTTAAGTACCTTGTCCAGGATCACAGAGCCCAGTCGTGTAAAAGGGACAAGACGAGACAAAAGTTTTCTAATGAGAAACAGGACTTAAGAGATCTTTCTGTTTTTTTTTTTTTTTTTTTTTTTCTCGCCAGCTAATGTTTAATCAAGAACCAGACTGTGTCCTAAGTTCTGAAAATTCAAGGATGATTAAAACAGCATGGGGCAAGTGCTTTTCCTGTTATTCCATGAACCTCAGAAGAAGACATGGAGAAGAGGAAAACAAGACAAGAAGTGATTTTGAGTGTTCTGTGCAGCAGTTTGTCTATTTAGAAAAGCAACTCCTGCATTGAATTCCCCAGAGAGCTAGTAGTTCTCACATCCGCCTTCCATGGAAGGTGCTGCCTCCTAGTGATGGAATGGACCGCCAGTGGGCTGCTGAGGGATCCTGGGCAGAAGGCCCTGTGCAGTGAGTGCCCCATGGTTGGAGTTTTCATGCTTTCCCCAGCCCCTTGAACCAGGGACACCTGGGGCTTAAGCTGGCTAATTAGCTTTCATATTTTCCTTCAGTGCAAACGACTCAAGTAAATTCGTCTTTTGTGAGGTTTGGTCTTCTATGAGCATTTAGTTTTTATGTATTCAAACTTTCATCTGATATGCATAATTGCTGAAAGAAAACGGCTGTAGAACAGCCATGAATTATGGCTTTTAGGGGAATGAACACTGCAGTTAATGTTGCAAGACAGCTTCCATTATAATCCCGTTTTCACATCTCTGTGATATTTTAGGGGGGATGGGGAGAGGAAGAATTTTCCTTTGAGCTAAAATTTTCCATGGTTTCACTCAGCCCAAGGTGATTTTCAAAAATGAAATATTTGCACAATGTCTCCATTTATTTTTGAGTTACTGTATTTGGAAAATGCTGTTCATTTTTACTCCAAGTATTATTAGTGCATAAAAAATTCCAAGTACGAATGGCTATTAAAACTTCAGTCATTACATGCCACTTGTCTCAGGAATGACATCTGAGCAAGATTTTAAAAGAATTATAACACCCAAAGGCCAGATTCTTTCTTTATGTGACTATATTATACTATCAAATGCAAAAATGGTTAAAATATTTCTTTATTTTCAGAGTTTTATTAGCACAGCTTTTCAGAGAGGAAATAAATATTTAGGTAACTTTTACAATTTTTGAATTTATGGTGAACTCTTAAGTGACAAAATATATTTAAAAATAATTTCTATATTTTAGGAACTATATTATTCAAGCTTTTAATTTTTTAGCTTAGATCTGTTTTATGTGTGTCTTTTATAAATGGCACATTATTGAGATTTTTTTCAAAAGTGTCATTTTCTTAGTGAAACCTACTTTTGGGGAACAGAATTACTAATAAATATCATAAAACTAAAATAAATTCTACCTATATCTAAGGATCTTTATTTAGAATGTAGGGCACATATTTAAGTAAGTGCTTTGTTCTGTTGGTCTGTGTCTCTAATTGGTTTTTTCCTTCCACCTATTCTTGCTGTGGTTGATATTCTGAAACATAATCTTGTGCCTATTGTTTATTTTATGTGTATGACTTTAGATCATTTATTTACACTTAACTATGCTAAAACTCTACTGTCAGTGTACCTAGTCACTAAGAAGACAAAATATGTATTTTGCAAAGTGTGATACAACAAAAATTGTATTATCACTGAAAGTAATAATATAATTTAATTGTTTGAAATGATACTGAAATATTGTTGAAAGATGACTTGTGTGGTCATGTTGGGGACCACTTTGCATGGTATTGGAGACTGTAGCCCCTTGCAAGCGAGGCTTTGAAAGAGGCCTGTAAGTCTTGACCCGAATGCTGGGAATGCAGGAGGCAGGCATGACCCAATGCTAGCACCAAGGGGTCCCGTGGGAAATCAGGCCTGAAGAATGCATTGTACCCTTTGAAGCTTGCTTTGCTTTGTATAGCCCTGTTAATATAAACCAGATGTTTAAGCTCAAAGCATAAGGGAGTGAACTCCTGAGCTCATGAACCATGCCTTATCACCATCTGGCATCAGCATGTCTAACAGACCCTGACCTGAGGCAGATCTCTGTGTTCTTTCAGTCGTTATTTATAGATAATATCTGTTTTCTATTACTATAGCCTGTTGACATTGATTGATGAGCTATGCATGTATGCTGTATACCACTGCACATACCGATCTCAATAAAAGCTGATTTGGGGAAGAGCTTGGGGCATTCTCTGCTAGAGGGGATTGCCACCCCCTTTCCACTGGACAGATGGTGTATGGGTGACTCATTTCATCTGTGACTGGGAGAATTCTGTGGGACGGGGTTGCCTCATGATCAGTGACTTTATCAGGGCTTTTCCATCTGATGGCAACCTTTATATTCTCTTCCAAAATGACTGATATCTTCACTAGGTAAACACTTCATTTAATGTAATTAAATAACTTCTTTGTCTCTTTTAGAATCTTGTTCCTGTAGTTTTATTTAATGCAATATTTTATGTTCTTATCTGACTTCATCATCCTAATTAGGTATTGTTTAAATATCATCTCTAGAGCCTTTGAATCTTAAATTATTTTTTTCTTTTGTGACTGGAGAGAGGCATTTTATAGAAAATAGTTTGGTGTTTTCTCATTTCAAATGCTGGTCTGGTACAAACACATGTATATATATATATCTACATACAGATAAAATATGCACATTATATACTATGTTATATACACATATATGCATAAATTTTACATAGTATATCATGATATATACACATGGTATGCTATATGTACACTATATATGCTACACATATGAGAAATATATACCACACACACAAAATATACATACATGTTTGTGTACATATATGTGTTTATATGTGTGTATACATACTCCTGTGTATATATGTATTTCTTGTTAATGCTTAGGTTACAATATTTTCCGATTCTCTTCTGTTTTTTTCTCTAGCATATGCATACAGCTGTCCCTGTCATTTGGAGGGACGTTATAGCTCTGCGCTGTCTTTTCAAGGTCTCTTTTTTCTCTCTCACTCTCATGATCTGTTTGTTAAGAATGAGCTTTCACCTCCTCTTATCCTTCATAATTCTGATTCATCATTCAGAGCCCCGCTCTATCACTACTTCTTCAAGGAGACTTTCCCTGACTGTGACCCCCGCCCCCAGTCGGTCAGGTTCCTATTAATACCTTGGTAAAGCATTCTGTTCATCCTCATAACACTTAGCACAGAGTTATGGTGATTTAATGTCTGATTCTCCCAGTAAAATGAAAGTCCTTTGAGGGCAGGCTTCGGGATCTGACTTGCCTGTTGTAACCCCAGTTCTTGTCTTCGTGGTAGATATATGGTGACTTACAGTTTTTTATGGGATAGATGAATAAATGAATCACCTGCCTGCCACTCATTAAAAAAATAATTTGTATATTTAAAGCCGTTTGTCAAAATGACGACGCATTTTCCTATAGTTTTTCCTATAATTGGTATAAAGGTCAGGCTAGTTACTGCGCTCAGCGGTTGAAAGCATTTCAACAACTTTTGCCTACAGGGAGCTATAATTTCACCTAACGGTCTCATAAACCACTGCAGGATTTCACGTAGTTAGCAGAACCTCAGGCTAAAATTATAATCTTGAAAGCCCTTGCTGCCTTTTAGTCATTTGGTACATGACACAAAGCAAAATATATTCTACATTTCGGGACTTGCGTTTGACTCTTAGTATATTGGCTGCTTAATTTTATATTTGACCTGCAAAGTATGCAGCTCCCTGAAAGGTTAAACCATCTAAACACCTAAGGTAAATCACAAGGACTAGGGGTGCCTCGAGCAGTAATTAAATAAACATATTATGAATTTCTTGTTTTTTTTTCTGGTAATTATTTTTCTCAAATTACCTTCCTGAAATGCTGAACAGAACGTTGGAAGCCATGAGCATTCTTACCCTTGTATGCTTAGTAAGTTTTTTGTATAGTTTAACGTAAGGGAACACATTGTATTGAAATTGTGATGGACCTGAAATTAGGAAGCTTGGGTTTATGTATTTGCCTGAACTTTGGAAAACTCACTTAAATTCTCTGGGCCTCAGCCTTCTCTCCTGTTAAATGCTTTCTCTGCCCCCAGATGAAGAGGATAAACAGAGGTGCTGGATGGAAAGTGTTTGGGAAATAACGGAGTGCTTCATAAAATGGTTTGTGCCATTATTTGTCACATTGGTGAAGCAAAATGGTCATTTTCTCAAAGCATGCAAAAAAATGAAAAAGAACCACTGGGTCGGGATCAGAGCTTGTGTTTCTTCGGTGTGATACTTTGCCTGCTTTCAGCACTGAGTTGTAGATGAGAACCTGTGCCAGAGCGTGTGAAGGGGACATTATGGGAGTACGAGGGCAGCGCCTTGCTTTCCTCCAGAGACGCTGAATGCAATGATCTGTTAAATCATTTACAAGATGTGAAGAGCAGGGTGAAAAATGGGTTAATAATGATCCAAAGGAGAAGCTGATAAACTGGTTTCTATTTTCACAGAGAAGAAAAACAAGCGTAAAAACGCTTAAAAAGCAACATAAGGGAGAACTTCTTTGCACTGAGGGTAGACCAGTGACAAGCACCAGGGATTATTTTCTGAAATTCTTCAGGAAGTGGAGTGGTGTGTTGCTGGTTCGACTAGAAGGCATAGATGTAATGTAGGTCAGATTGACAGTGGGGTGGGGAGAATTTGGGGGGGACAATGAACCAAATTGTATAGGTCCCTTATCCAGATTGTCTGCTAGTTGGGTTAAAATTGTAGCTGGCAGGCTAGTTGCTCTGAGTCAAAGCATCTCCAAGATGCAGGGAGAGGACCAGAGCTAAGCAGAATCACAGTATATAAGCCATTGGAACCTTGAACTTGTTAACAGGGCATGACAACAATTATACGACAGAGGTAAAGTTAGTCCTGGGACGTGTCACTCATTCAAAGGTAAATAAAAGAATGGGGCCAGCGGTTAAGTGACCTGATGCTAGGCCATGTGGGAACTGACCTATAGCACTGATTCTGGTTCAGTGGGACTGGAGTCTGGCCTGAGGTTCTGTATTTCTAACAAGTCTGGAGATGCTAAAGCTGCTGGTTCTTAGACCACACTTCTGAAAGGATCTGGACAGGGCATCTTAAATTCTCCCTGAACAGGAATAGGATTAGTTCCTGGCCTGGTTGAGGGAAAGGTAAGGAAGAGGGTTGTGTCTGAAAGTGAGGGAGAAGCAGCCTCAGCTATGAGGAGCAGAGAGTGAGAGGAGTCTGAATCTTGGCAGAAAGCTGTGCAAGATGCCTCCTCCTTTGGTCTCTTCTTCATCAAATTTGACAGCTTCATCAAATTTGGTAACTTGCCCCTAAAATTCATGAAACTGTCCAGTGGTTCCGGCCTTGTTTTCTCTGGGAGCAGAATCATCTAGTCTAAATTAGTAACCCATGGAGGAAACTAACAGAAGTCACACCTCTTTCAGGGCACGTTCATCTTATCTTTAAACATAGGCAGTACATATAGGGGCCTTCTGGAGGGAAATTTTTTAACACAAAGAAATGGCCATTGGGAGAATTTCAGGACCTATTGCAAGAAGAAAGATCTGGGGGGCTCCTGATACCACTGTATTCTATTGGTAAGCAACCCTTCACATGACTGCCAATCCAGGGAAACCAAAAATGTTACAGACTATTTTATTTAATATGCATATCTTGTATACTCTACTTTTTCAATAATATACACCTAGTTCATTTTTTCCTCTAACAGCAATGTTATATTCAAATGAAGAAATGTATTCTACTTTAACCAACCTCCACTTAAGGGCTACAGATTATTTCTAGCTTTCCATAGGGTAAGCAGTATCTTGATGAATGGAGACTGATTTTGTTTCTGTTCCCTTTTAACAAAATGTGCATGAGCTGGGTGGTGCTGAAGGTGGACCGGAGTAACAACTTGAGGGATTTAACTTTGGGGAGATGGGTTAGCAGCAGTTCATACTCAGACACTGCAGCTTCATCCGGAGGTTTCTAATGTAAGCCAGGAGAAGCTGCCCTTTCACAGGGAGTGGGGGCGAGGGAGCAGGGCATCGCCTGAGACTGTGACCGTGTGCCACAGTGAGGGTGGATGGAGACAAGAGCAGATAAATCATTTCTTTTTCTTAGTTTCTGAAGACCCAGAAGGCATATTTTGTTACTGCAACACTTCTCCAGGTAGGGTAGTAGGGATGGTGTTGGTGAGGGTGGGTGGCCGTTAGTCTGTGTCTCTCTCACTTCTTCATCCCATATTCAGCCACCTACTGTGTGCACAGATTCGGATGTCAGAACCTCAGCTGTCATCTCTGCCCTTGAATCATCTTTGGGTATGAGCAGCTTTCTCAGGAGAAGTCCAAGGGCGGGGCAAGGGCTGGCTGGAATAAATCAGACTGCGGAGGACACTCTTACCACATATATAAATAAAACACTGAATAGAAAATAATTTATAGTTAGGTGTTGTTGGGTATGAAAACTATCTTTACCATTGATAAGCTGTATGGCCTTGGACAAGTTACATAATTTCTTTTAGCCCTGTGTTTTCATGGGTATGGATACAGTAAAGTTTAAATGAGAAAAATTCATATAAAGCAGTTAGCATAGTTCCTCAAACATAGAAGGTAGCCAAAAAATGCTATTATTATTATATTTCCTGATCCTGTTATTGAAATTATATCTGTGGTCTTATTATGAAGTTACATAGTTCATCTAGAACCTCAGTATACTGATTGATCATCATTTTAAACATAAACTATAGGAGATATACATATTTCTATATTTACATTCATTGACATTCTTATTTGCCAATAGATTTACCTCCATTAATTTTATGTCTTCAAATCATGTGTGGGAATAAACTCTAGCTCAAATATAATTTAAGGAAACATAGATAAGTCATGTTTGGGTTGGCATTGTTAAAATTTTCTGTCATGTGGCATTTTTTAGGCAGCAGCTTCCTGATAAAATGCCATGGTAAGTGCATTTCTTGAGTTTGAAAAGTATTCATGGATTCTGACAAAATGTCTTTCTGAACTTAAATTATGAATAACATCATATATATATCTCTGTAATTGGCTAGAGCAGGCTTGTATGCAGTACCAGCTGGGAAAACTGAGTCCTAACTTGTCAAATTTCCCAGACTGAGTTAATAATAGAGCTGAACTCACAGCGCAGCTTTCAGACTTGCCAATGGATTCGCCGGCGGTTGGATCATGATAGCTCCTGATCTGATCAAGGATCAAAATGTCAGGGTGAGGCTCAATCATAAAAATTCAACATCCACCTTAAATCATAATGTGTGTGGAGCTAAAACATGTATTTTAGACATAAAAAAGAGCCTCTTTGGGGGTTGTCTGCAATTCTTTCAGACACACATAGATATTTACTGAGCATGAAAATGAGATTCTTCATGGGCAAACCATTGAACCTAAATTGCATCAAATTTCTATCTGTCCAATGCCAGTACTTTGCCCTTTGTATTATTACAGTACATTGCCCCCTACTGGGTCTCTCTTTGTATTTATTCCATAGCATCTAGTGTGTGGATGGTTTTGAATGATTTGAATGGATGTGAGGCCATGCAGAGGTGGCCAAGATGAGTCCAGATAGACAGAGGCAGAGGGTGGGGGCACCTCTCACATGCAGTTGGGGGTTGTAGCCAGATGGTTTCCACATTATGTCCAAGAGTGGCCTGGAGTAACTCAGTTCTCCCAAATTACAAGTGAGCAACTCCATTAACCTCCATTAACTTCTAAAATAATATAAATGGATGTGAACATACAGTCCACAGACATGTCTACGGATAATTGGTTTGAATATGTAAGATATAGGTGAATATTTAAAGATATCTATGACATATTCATTGGTATAGAAAGTATCCATGTATAAAGATAGTGCTTGCTAAGTAGGTTAATAATGTAAACAAAGTTATAAGCTGATTTTCCCCTACTTTAAGAGAGAGGTGGGAAAATTTTTTGGCACAATCTCTGTTTGTATTCAAATGAAGAAAGTGAACTTAGACATTCATTAAAGCAAAGCCAGCAGGGTGTCTAATTGAAAACACTTTGCTGCAGTTAGTATGAATTAGTGTATCTATTTGAAAGTAATAAAGCTGCAGTTATTTAAAAAATTCTATTAAGAACCATCTCAAAATTGTTTTGGATGTAGATGAGCAAGTAAACAGATCACATGCTCATTTGTTCAGTTTTTCATTTATCAACCTGAATTAGCTAAGTCTTGATGGTTTTCCTAAAGTTCCTTGAAGAACATTCAGGTAGAGAAGAGGAATACACACTTTCAACTCCTCACATGTATCATATATATTGTGTTGCACTTACTGAACCATTAAGTGCTTCTGACCTGACTCCACACTCTGCCTCTGGGGACTGAGAACCATTTGGGAGAGGGCAGTGCCATCTGTCTCAAGGATCCTGCACCTCTGACCCTTGGCTCAGAGATGAGCATCATGGTCTTAGGTTTTCTTTGCTTTGATAATCTGATTATATCAGTCTCAAGGCTCAAACACTCCTGGTCACTCTTGGATATAATTTGGAACCCACTTGGGTGCCCTCTCTGATTTCAAGTGAGAGGTGCTTCTGCCCTCTGCCTCTGTCCCACAGGACACCTCTGCTTGGCCTCATGAGCAAGTCCACTATTTACCCAACACTTACCCAAGTGAGTGGTTGCCATATGCTCAGATTCTAGGGATACAGGTGCATAAGATAGATCTGGTCTCCACCCTCATGAAGTTTGTAATTGAGTGGTGAATGGAATCAGAACTTCAGTTAGATATTTCACACCCCTTATTTCCTGGAATCTTCTCAAATAAGGACACAGAGGTCATGGCAAGTAGCTTGCTAAACTTCACACAACCAACCTCTGATTGAGGCATACATTAAATGTAGATCTGTCCAACACCGAGACTTTGCTCTCTGTATGATAGTATAGCACCACTTATTGAAGCTTTCCTTCTATTTATTCCACAGCATCTAGTATGAGAATGGTTATAAAAGGTCTTCTCAAAAGCATTGCTTTCAAAGTAATCCCTGCAGAAGGTTATACCCCTATTCCAGTGATGCTGCCGTTTTTCATCCACTTATTAACTAAATAACATTTAAGAATATTTACTGTTTACCCAACACTGTGTTGATCCAGTGATGAGCAAAACACAAAGGGACAATTACCAAGTAAACAAATAGATGCCATGACCATTTCAGATCGTGTTATGTCCCATGAAAGGGATAAACCGGTTGGGAATAAAAATTTGCTACGCAAAGTCCCTGTGGAAAGCATGGCTTCTTTAAGATGCAAATGTTTTATTAGGATGGGAGTGCTGTTCCTTGGGGAACTCACCCTTCCTGGACGTGAAAGGCTGCAGACTTCAGCAGAGCACGTGAGGTGAACATTGTTGTGTTGTGTGACCATTGCCTCATGTCTCAGCTATTCTCATTCTTACTTGGCTCATGATGTACTCTGTCATCACATAAACAATTTGTGGACCTTACAGAAAATATGGAGTAAAAATAATAAAATACATATTTCCTGCAATTACAGTGCTTGGATGTCCACACTGTTAACATTGGGTGACATTTCCTTCTAGTCACTTCTCTTTATAGCATGGACATATGGGTATTCTGAGACTGGCAATGTCGTATATGCTTTTGTATCCTAACTTCTTACTTCGTGTGATGTTTTGATTTTTGGATATTTAGAACTCTTCAAAATCATCTCTGCTGGCTACATTTTTAGTAGCACATAGGAATGTTATAATGTATTAGTTGTGCTGCTGTCGGATATTTACCTGGTTTTCAAGTCTTTGCTATTTTAAGACAGTAGTGAATCTTTGCAATAAATTGTTGTTCATACATTATTTCCTTTGGATGGATTCCTAGAAGTGGAAGTCAAGGGTGACAGGGCATGAACCCTTTTAAGGCTCTGGATACAAATGGCCACATTGATTTGTGAAGACATGGTACCTACTTACCCTCCTAATAGCAGTGTATGCTGGTGCCAGTTGAATGTGCATCCATCAAGGTGCAGAACTATCAGTTAGAGTCCTAATTCGATAGGTAAAAATATCATTTCATTACTGTTTCAGTTAGAATTTCTTTGGTTACAAGTAGGATTTAACATGTTTTCATTTCTTGGTCAATTTTACTTTCTTTTTCTGAATTGCTGTAGGATACTTTTATTTACTACTTGATGTTAACATATACAATGTGTATCTTGCTGTCTTCCTGAAAGGATTTATGGCAGTTTACAGGTCACAAAATGCAAGATAGCATAAATTAAAATAGGAAGAAGTAGAAAAAGAAACAACGTGAAGCCAGGAATGATGCTTAAAATGCGTACTGCAGTGACAATAAATGTGCAATTAGTAGGCAAGAAATTTGCCTCTAAGATCTCCAAATGTTAGCTCAGAAAGAATCTTGCCATTTATCAAGTTCACATTGACAATGAGAAAGAGAATGAAGGAGAGCTAATTTTGTTCAAGATAAATATAATTAATATTGGTATTAAAATCTGACAAGACTTCTAACTATTTTTGTGGGGTTTTTTAATATAAGTTGCTTCACTTGGACCATTTTAATTTCCATGACCACTTAATGAGGGGACATACTATATTAATGTCATTTACAACAGTGTCTGTCACTTGGGAGTGGTCAGCGAGTATTGCTTAGCTTTTCTGTTATTTTTACTACTATTAAGTTTTCGATATCAAATCTCTCAAAGCTTCTATTTTTAATATTAACTTTAATATATTATTTTTAGGAGATTAAACAAAACAAAAACATCCCTTGGGATTTTGATTGGACTTGCTTTAGATCTATGTACTAAGGAAAATTTGACGTTTAAATACTGGGTCTTCCAATGTAGTAACATGGTAGTTTGCTTGCTTGTTATTAAAACAGCTTTATTGAGATATAACTCTCATACCATATAACTCACCCATTTAAAGCGTACAACTCAATGGTGTTTAGTGCGTTGACAAGATATGTATAAACATCAGCACACTCAATTTTTTATAAAAACCTTATGTTTGTACGTTGAACATCATTTTTAATGTAATTCCTATAGAGGGTGCTTTCCCAATTATGAATTTTTGTTGCAAAAGTGAATGAAATGTTTCTCACATATGTTTTCAATCTGGAAGTACATGGGCCCCACAGGAAGTGCAGCTCTCCTTAGACTATAGCATTTCCTGGATTTTTCTTGTTTTGAGAAGTGTTTTTCCCTAGAATGTCTGGTGATCAAAATCCATTACTTTTTAACTTGTCTAATTCTGGTTCTCTTTCCCATCTCTTAGCTCATGATGGGATGCTCACAATTACACCCCTCTTCCTCCTGTCTCAAGGCTTCTGCACAGGCTGCCCGGTCACTCTGAGACTATGCTCTTCTAATGCCCGCAACTCCCATGAGCTCATTTACCTCCTTCAGATCTCAGCTCCATTTACTTTCCTCAGGGGAAGGGGTCTGGGTGAGGTTGGTTCTCCAGGCAGATCAGGTTTCCTGTGAGGCTCTCCGTTCTGTGTAATTTTCCTTGATAGTCAAGTTACCATGATTTAATTCATTAGCTGATTTGTGTGCTCCCTTGATAAATGTCTCTCTTTCCCACCAAACTCCATATTGCAAGGATAGTGTCTGTTTTGTTCACCACTTAATAGCCTGCCACCTTGCAAGGTGCCTGGAACAGAAGTTGCTAAGAATGAATGAATGGTTTGGTGTAGTTCAGTTTTCCTTCCCTCACCTCAAACTCCATTTTCAGGATCTGCCTGCCTCAGAGTTCTGGCATTCCTTTCTCCTTCAAGGCCAGCTTTTATTATATGAATTCTTATGTTATATGAGGCAGCCACATGCTGTTATATGAAGATTGATAAAGGAAGTCTTTATTATTTGGGGAAATGCTTACATCCTGCTAGGGTTATGTGAATGTCCTTTACTTTAATATTTCTGGTTAAACTTTGCTCTTGCCTTCACAGTAGGTCTATTTAATTTTTAATATTTACTTTAATGTTCACTGGGACTATTTTCTAAAGCCACACCATAATTTGCCTATACAAAAAGGACACTAGCCTCCTATTTTCTCTAAGGAGCTGACATTTAAAAAAATATTTTAGAGAACAGGGGTAAAGGGAGCATTTTATGTGAGAAGCTGGAAAAGAAGAACTAGAAAGTCTATTAAAATCAGCAAATAGCTCATTTCAGATGCACATGTATCCTTTCAACTGGGTCAGTTCAACTCCAAGGGGGAGGTAAAGTTTTCTTTTTCAATGTACTTTACAATTTATGAAGTGATGTTTTAAATCTTTTCTTATATCTCAGCAGAATGGATGTCAATGGCTGGAAGGCTCTGAGAATGCCCAGGTCTACACCATAGATCAGAGGCCCAGGTGGAGACCTTGTTGGATAAAAATAATACTCAGTTTCTATCACCTGTCAATCATCTCATAATGTTAAAGGAAAACAACCTTGGATGATGAGCCAATGGGTGCT
This sequence comes from Anoura caudifer, assembly GCA_004027475.1. Taxonomy (NCBI): domain Eukaryota; kingdom Metazoa; phylum Chordata; class Mammalia; order Chiroptera; family Phyllostomidae; genus Anoura; species Anoura caudifer. The sequence continues at coordinate 30,517 of PVKU01000785.1, read as the reverse complement.
TGTTTCCATCTGTCTGCTTCACTCTATTTTCTGCATGGCCTGTAATGAATAGTGCTAGCTTTATGCTGGAGAAAAATCCATATAATCTCTATTAAATATATCACTCATAAGTTCTTTCCCTCATGTCTCATGCTTTAAGAGCCCACCTGCTTTGAATCATGGAGCTTGCTTCCCAGAAGAGTCAGTGGGAGGCCATGAGTAGCTACATGTATTACTTTTAGTGTAAAATAAATTATTCTGGCAAAAATAGTTGAGTGAGGATAGAACCATTGTCCTGAATATCATTTGCACAGCAAGTCAGTCCCTTTCTCTTGGGGTTATTTGTAAGAGCAGCCAGCAACAAGCTTATTTTTACCCTCTGACCCATCAGAAAAAAGTAAAAAACCAAAAAGGATTCCAGTGTGCCTTGGCTACTGCAAAATGTAGTGAATCATAAACTGGTCTGTCCTGCACAGCCTTTTGCTTTAAATTTTATTCCTGATTCAAAGTAATTGGTTGAAGCAAGTGAATCTCAGCTCTCAAATGGAGATGAAATATTCACATTTTTAACTCTTACCAGTTTTATTAATTGTGTTAAATGTATGGCCATCATGCTAAACAATTACAACCAAGAAGAGAAATGGGACTATTGTATTGATTGCAAGCTATATGATAATCATGATTAAAGATACTTATGTAGATAGTACTCAAGTCACTTATGAACTGTGTATAAATCCAAATCACAAATATCAATTTTTAAGTCAAGTATTGCTTAGTCAAATAATTTGAGTATCTTTGTATGAGAAAAGAAAACCTATAAGTGAGAGACTTTAACATAGAAACATCACTAGGGAAGATATCTATATCTATATCTATATCTATATCTATATCTATATCTATATCTATATCATCTATATCATCTATATTTATATCTATATCTTGGGAAACCTTAGGGGAAATTCATTTGTTATCTCATTAAAAATCGTTTAGATTTGGGCTTATCTCACTTCTTTAAGAACTTGAGAGCTATAACAGAAAGTTGACTTTGTCCATTCTACTCACCTTGTCTTGTGGGCTGGGTTAGATTTATAATTTCACCTTTCCATTTTGGTAGAGTGAAGAATGGAATGATTGTTTCTTTTTCTTAAAAAATTATTTAACTGCTGCATGTGGTTTATCTTTATGGTTTTCTTTTTAAACCCCTAAAATCATTGCTTCATGTTTCTCATGCATACCATCGTGACTTAATTTTGGCAATCTTTGGTTCTGATATGTGAAACTCACCACTGCTTTACCTGTTCACCTGAACTCCACCTTCTTCCTTCCCTCTATCTGTAGGGTCAAATATCTAGGATATGAAAGGCAGCCTAGATTAGATACGTTTGTTTTAAATGTCCTTGGACAATTTTAATGTAACTGTTGGTGACCTGCCCCAAACCCAAGGTGGCCAGCTATACAGCTTTCCTTACTCTATAAGGATGCTCTATTCTCAGCTAATCCTGCTACCCGAGTTAGTTCAGCACCTCTTCTTCTATACCCATTGAGTTCTCTAATGTCTGACTTTAGGAGCTTATAATAAAATGTTAGTTCTTTGCATTTAACTATTTTTTTAATGGTGGAAAAAAGATTCTTTACTATTTAAAATATGGATCTCACTCTTTGTTTCCCAAGAGAATTAATTAATTCGTAATAAAATCTGCTTTGGGTGAATATACTTTGTAAGACTATTCCCTGATAGCCATTCTGCCAGTCAAATAACACAAGGAAAAATTGTGCTAACAGATGTTTCTACCAGAAAGACTTTCTTTGGAACAAACACCCCCTGAAACCCCTCACTCTTTTCATTTCATTTAATATAGCAATAAAATGTTGAATTCAACAAGACAACAGTTTTTTGGACTAGTCCCTATAGATGACTGAGAGAATATTTTGCATCAGATGAAAGAACATAAACATACTATAACATAAGACACAATATATGGAGTTATAATGAACAACAAAGAGAGTTAGAGTAAAAAACAAGTATTACCTTAGGGTCATGTATTCCAGAAAGCTCTTCATAGATCTTCTCACCCACCATGACAGCCGCCAAGTTTGCCGTGTATGTAGAAAGGCAAAACATACAGAATATGGCCCAAAGGTTCATTAGAAACCTTCCAGTCCAGCATTTTGGGGGTTTGATTGCTGCTGTTCTACCAAACAAGAGGGCATAACACACATTCAAAGCTGAAGAGAAGGAGAAGACTTTACTCCTATTCCGCCCTTTGGGAGTCAGACCAAAGGGGCTCTTCCATTCATACAGAGTGAGGAATATGGCGGTGATGTGCAAAGCCACAAAAATCCCTAGCCACAATGTCCAGTGGAGTGGCCACATGAAGGCTCCAATGGGAGCTGCTGTGTCTCGGGTCTTCACTAAGATGCCCAAGCTGGTGGAGAAAAAAGGACTGGTGAAATCTATCACCTGGCTTCGTGCAGTATTGATACTGAAGGAAGTGACTGCCATGTGAGCTGACCCACTCAGGAGATCACCCACCAGTCCAGTCCAGTGCCCATTTTTCCAGGCCCCATATTTTCCATCCCCAACAATATAGAGATCAAAGTCAAAGTTCATGTCTTCTGCTAGCTTTTCCAACAGATCAATGCAATATCCATAGCAGCATTTCTTGAGTTTGATGGGCACTGTATCATTACCGCTATGTAGGCTACTAAAAAGGTCATCCAATATGGAAGAGTCATTAGTCATGGGGTCTAGGCAGAGTTGCCCAGCAGGGCACAAGCCTTCATCATCTACCTCCCGTGTGAAGACAAATGGATGCTCAATCAGGGTAACCACTCTCAAGTGTAGCTTACTTGGGTGTTGGAAGTGGGTTTTGTGCCTCTGGGCCTGCTCTGGCCATATTCTGTAGTCCATGACAACCTTTCCCTCCTGCCAGCTGCCCAAGCGGGTCCACATTGGCTTTCCCATGGGGTCATGTTGCAGATTCCAGATGAAAAAGTTGTTGTCCGAACTGATGATAGAGGAACCTTTTACTTTGATGGAACCACTGAGGCCTCTGAAAGTGGTGTTGGCTAGAAACCTGGCAAAGAGGAGCAAGTGCAAAAAGTAAGAAAAAGAGGTGAGGCCAAAGGCAGGAAGTTGTGTTCTTTTTGCTTTTCTGTCACAGAAAGAAAAACTCTAATGTTTTTTAAAAGGCATAGCTATTGTCTTTTTTTTTTTTTTCAGGAATTAATAAGTTGGACTCTTTCTAGAAGAGGAGTCCTATCTCATGGAGCCAACTAGATCTCACCCTCAGGCTTTAAACACCCAGGTTAAATGCTTGGCTCTTGATCTTACTCCAAATTTCTTTATTCCTAGTTAAGGGTGGCATTAATTGTTTTCTGTTGGAAACTGTTAATTATATATTTTCCAAGCTATGGTGTTTCTCAGCATCTTTAACATGTCTCAGTATGGATGAAACTGGAGAGCATTATGCTAAATGAAATAAGCCAGGTGGTGAAAGACAAATACCATAACATCCCACCTTTAACAGGAACCTAATCAACAAAATGAACAAGCAAGCAAAATATAACCAAAGACATTGAAATTGAGAACAGGCTGGCAGTGACCAGAGGGGAGAGGGGAGAGGGGATTATAGGGGGAAAGGGTGACAGCTTTGCAGGAACAATTATAAAGGACACATGGACAATAACAAGGGAGGGTTGGAAACAGGGGAGGGAGGTGGGGTGGGCTGGGGTGGTGGGAAGGGGTGGGGGGAAGAGGCAGAAAATTACTTGAACAACAATAAAAAAATGTTAAAAAAACAGGTCTCATGTCTATTGCTCGCTACATCTTACTGCAACTTGATCAGCTCAATGAATATTTTTTGGTGTGAGGAATAAGTTTTGGTAAGCATGCATATACTTTTATAATTGCTTAAAAATTGCATTCATGAGTCTAGATAATAGCCAAATCTTGTTATCAGTGGTTCTTCTTGGTAGAGTGGAAACAATCAACACATCTGTCCCCATGAGGCCAGTTAAAGCTGTATGTAGGCTATCATCCATGGAACAAAGGAAAAGATGATAAATAGGTTTGCAGTTCTCCATGAAGCCTCAGGCTACCCTCCCCCTAAGTCATTAGAGAAAAGCAATTGGCTCTGGCACTAGAAAGAGCTGCTGCCAGAAGTCAAAGGAAGGAAAATACCAACTGAATGTTACACCGATTCCTAACCTGTGAACCACTGTCAGGGCATGTATATTTTGATATGGGTGGGACAGGAAAATGCTTGGTCAGAGTCCATGTCTTTCTTGAGTCTGGGAAGATAAGACAATAATATGTAACATGTAAGTTTATGGCACCTCTGTACACTTAATTATGACCTAGTGTCAGAATACAAGCCCACACTGGCATCAGACACACCTGTGTTTGAATACTGTCTCTGTTCCTTTACCTATTCCTATAAATGGAATCTTACAATAGGTGCCTTTTTGTGTCCACTCACATATTTTTGTTTGTTTTTATCTGAAATAGCATTTTGATTATTTCAAAGGGAAATTCCAGGTGGATTAGTGATCATTTTTTTAAAACCCTTTTAGTAAGTGTGTTGATGATCATGGGGTGAAGACCACTGTGCTAAGTGTGACTCAAGGGTCAGAGGCCAGTCAGGACTACTCCAAAGAATTCAAGAGGAGGGAAGACTCCCAAGCTCATTTTACCAGGCCAGCATTATCATAATACTAAAAGCAGATGAAGACACTGCAAAGAAAGAAAATTTTAAGCTAATATCCTTGATGAACATAGAGCAAAAATCCTCAAAAAAATATTAGCAAACTGAATCTGGCAATACATAAAAAAGATCATACACCATGATCAAGTGGGATTTATTCTGGGGATGCCAGCTTGGTACAATATATGCAAATCAATTAACATGATATACTACATAAAATGAAGGGTAAAAATTATATGATCGCATCAACAGATGCAGAAATAGCATTTGATGAAATGTAGCACCCATTTAGGGTAAAAAAAATTTTCAGCAAAGTGGGAATGGAGGAAACATACCTGCACATAATAAGGCCATATATGACAAACCTACAGCCAGCATCATACTCAAAGGGCAGAATCTACAAGCATCTCCTTTCAGATAAAGGAAAAGGCAGGGATGTCCACTTTCATCACCCCTATCCAACAGAGCAGTGGAAGTCCTAGCCACAGCAATCAGGCAAGAAGAGGAAATTAAAGGCATACAAACTGGAGAGGAAGAAGTAAAACTGTCATTATCTGCAGATGTCATGAGACTGTATAGAGAGAATCCTAAAGATTCCACCTAGAAATTACTGAAACTGATAAATGGATTCATCAAAGTAGCAGGGTAAAAAATTAAAACACAAAAATCAGTTGCATTTTATATACCAGTAATGAATTATCAGAAAGGAAAATGGAGAAAACATCCCACTTACAATTGAATAAAAAATAAAAATAAAATACCTAAGAATATAATTATCCAAGGATGTAAAATACCAGTACTTGGAAAATTATAGGACATTGAAGAATGAAATTGAAGAAAATACAAATAACTGGAACTATATACCATGTTTATGGTTAGGAAGAATTAACAGCATTGAAATGTGCTCACTACCCAAAGCAATCTATAGATTCAATGCAATTCCCATCAAGATTCCAATGATGTATTTCACAGAATTGGAAGAAATATTTCAAAAGCTTATATGGAATGACAAAAGGCCCATATAGCAACAGTGATCTGAGAAAAAAGAACAAAGTTGGAGGAATCATGTTACCTAGTATCAAACTATAATCTAAGACCACAGTAATCAAAACGCCATGGTACTGGCATAAAAACAGACACATAGATCAATGGAATAGAATAGAGAGCCCAGAAATAGCCCCACACCTTTATAGTTGATTAATATTTGACAGAGGAAGCAAGGACATACAATGGGCTAAAGATAGTTTATTCAATAGATGGGGTTGGGAAAATTGGGCAGATACATTCAGAAAAATGAAACTAGACCACCTTCTTATGCCACACACAAGAATAAATTCAAATGAATGAAAGACTTAAATGTTAGCCCCAAACCATAAAAATCCTAGAAGAAATCATAGGCAGTAAACTCTGAGATATTGCTTGTAGTAATATTTTATGTGATATATTGCCTCAGGCAAGGGAAACAAAAATAAACAAATGGGACTACATAAAACTAAAAGGTTTTTGCACAGCAAAGGAAGCCATCAACAAAATAAAAATAACCTATGGAGTGGGAGAACATATTTGTCAATACATCTGATAAAGAGTTTATATCCAAAATTTATAAAACTCAATACCACATTATAAAAAAAAAAACAACAAACAAACCCAAAACATCCAATTTAAAAATTTGGGGAAAGGACCTGATCAGACACTTCTCCAAAGAGGACATACAGATGGCCAATAGACATATGAAAAGGTGCTCGACATCACTAATCATCAGAGAAATGCAAATTAAAACAATGATACATCCAAACACAGGTCAGAATGGCAACCAACAATAAGTAACCTGTTAGCATCGTCCATGGACAACTTACTGAACTCTAACCTTCAGTTTCATAATCAGCAAGATGGGGAAGATACTGCTTCCTCTATTAGAAGGGTTGGAAGTCATGCACATAAAGTACGTACCACACCTTCTGACATAAAACGAACATTCCAAATATGGGAGCATTTTTTAGTGTCATTCAAGTTTTTTCTTTTTTTAAAAGGTTATACTTCTTTTAAAAAGATTTTATTTATTTTTAGAGAGAGGGGAAGGGAAGGAGAAACAGAGGGAGAGAAACATTAATGTGTGGTTGCCTCTTGCATGCCCCACCCCCACAGGACACTTGACCTGCAACCCAGGCATGTGCCTGACTGGGAATCAAACTGGCAACCCCTCGGTTTGAAGGCTGGCACTGAATCCACTAAGCCACACCAGCCAGAGAAAGTTTTTTTTCAATCAAGGCTGTGCCCAGGTCATTTTCCTGTCTTTTATTATAATCTTTCAAGTTGGAGACACAAAGTACTACATTATGATAAACTCATGGAAGTTACTGAAAACACATTTAAAATGAGAAGGAACTAAATTGAAATGTGGAATGTACCACAGTATTTTTTTTTTTAAGGAATCAGATAATACAAGCCTAGGCTCTCAGCAAACACATTCATCCATCGCCTGCCACAAACATTACCTAGTAACTCACAAATGCAAATACAAGTAGTAAGAAGTTATGCTATCACAGAAGGGAGAAAAATCAGAAAGTCTGAAGAATGCACTAATCTTCATTAGAGATATAAACGTAATTCACATTTGAAGATGTTACCATCACCAAAGGCAACGAAACTACTCATTTTGATAGATTGTGTGTAATGGTAATTATTCATGTTGGCACTCCCCAGTGGGGTTCAACCACTTAAAATGAGTTCGATTTTGCAACAGTAATGAAGTCTTAGTTATCTTAGACTTTAAAACAGTCTGCTGCATCTTTAGAGAAGTAGGGATCCAAATCATTAAAATATACAGATTAATCAATTGATAATTACCTAGGTACTATAAGGAAAATGTGACTACAATTGTGTTTCTGATGGGCAACCTACTTTTAGATTTGCTCAGAAACATACAACACACCTGTGCACTTTTTGACATAGCCTAGGGACTAAAGTGGCAAATAGGTTAATTTCATTTGATTAATTCAGTGATTGGGAAAGTCAAGTTAAAGTTGTAGAAAGAGGAGTCCTTCATTATTTTAAGAATATTGGGACTTGCCCTGGCTGGTGTAGCTCAGTGGATTGAGCTCAGGCCTGTGAACCAAAGGATTGAGGTTTGATTCCCAGTCAGGGCACATGCCTGGGTTGCAGGCCAGTTCCCGGTAAGGGACGCATGAGAGGCAACCATACATTGATATTTCTCTCCCTCTCTCTCTTCCCTCTAAAGATAAATAAATAAAAAAAGTTAAAAAAGTAGTCTTAAAAATAAATTATAAAAAAAGAATTTTGGGGCTTAATGATCATAGATTTTCAACTGGATGGACCCTTGAAAGACTACCAATGAATAAATATATACTTAAATTATCTCAGAAAAGAAGGCACTACAAGTCATCAGAGATCTTTTAGAAATTATGTAACTACCTCACTGCAGTAAAACAATTCCTCCTCCCATTGGTAACATTCAAGATGGCCATGACTAAGGACAATACTGAGTTGTCTTTGAGGCATTCATTTGCCAGGAAGGTGAATCAATCAGGATCTAAATGTCTTCAGTTTCCCTGGATCATCATGCTTGTTTCACTGTGAACAGTTGGCATCAAGGAACTGGGTCTCAGAGAATCCCCATTTATGATGGGTTATTTCTATCTGTATTATTTTCAGTTTTATGGTGAGGGTAAATTAAAATGATCTCATTGATAGCTTTTACACTCACACTTCACACTCTGTGTTGTAATGACAATGTGAGGCAACATTTCAACGCTCACTATATTAATTAAAAGATTGAAATCCCAGTTTTGTATAAATCTAATTCTACCATGTTCATTTTTATCTTGCTTGTGTCTCTTCTTGGATGAACAAGAAAAAAAAATCAGGAATAATTTCATTGGCAAGATAAACTGACACCAACACCAGGGATGGTTCTTAGCGCTAGAGTGACCGAGATGAAAGACACACTCATTCACAAACAGTTCAAAGTGTAGGAATGGGGAGAAAGCAGAGCAAGCAGGTAATGCTAAACCAGTGTATGAGTTTCAATAACACTGGGACAAAGAGCAGGGCACCTGCACATTTTACTCTTGGGGCAACAAGGAAGGCTTCCTGGAGGAAGAAGAGCCAGAGCTGAGTCCTGAAGAAGGAACTCCAGTTGGCCAGAAAGGAAACCTGGGGACTGACACCCTCAAGCCAGGGAGAGGTGTGTGCAAAAGGCAGAGGCAGAGAGGACGAGCCCTGTGAGGATGAACGCTGAGGAATAAGGCTGGAGATGGGGGTGGGAAATGAATTACAAAAACGTTGAGGTCACCGTAAAGGTAACGGAGGGTCACTGAGGAAATTTTTATCCTGGAAGGACACGATCATCTGATTTGACTTTAGAATTATTTTTTCCTAGCTGTATAGAAAATGGTTTCGAAGAAGAGGGGGCTGGGGTCGTTTCAGATGTGAGGTATAACACTTCTGCCCCTCTCTTGCTTCCTCTCTTCCCTTCTCTCTGCTTGTTTCGTGGGAGCTTAAGGTGACAAGGGCTACTATAATAGCAGTAGAAGCGGAGAGAAGAGGGCATAATCAAGAGACACACAGTTTCGAAAAGAAAAGTAGTAATTTTAAGAGGGCCAAATGCACAGGATTGCATTTAGTTCACAAACCGTACTAAGAACATGTGAAACTCAGCTTGATGGCAGGTTGCATGAATAAGATCTAGAGTATTTAGGTGAATATGAACTCTGTGTAAGCCCATAAAGCAATGTGAGTATAAAAAAAGGAAAAAAATATTCATTTTTAAAAATAGAAATTTAGAGCTTGGGTTTCAGGGACCAATACCACATCCTGTGCTAATCACACTGCTGCTCCAGACTAGATACGGATTCTAAATAAACCTTCCAGATTCAGGGATGTCATAAGGAAAAGCGAGCAGGTGGTAAGCACAACACGCCGGTTGGAGCTGGGAAGATTTTTGAGTACAAAACAATATAACCAGAAATCTGCTTTAGTAATACTGATCTGAGAGTAAAATGTATGTTTAGGAAGAGACCAGGTGACTACGTAGAAGAATAGTACACTGGCTTTGCCATGGCGTGATTGAGGGCTTGCGTCTCACTCTGTGAGTGACAACCAGGCTCAGTACTGCGCCTTGAACATGTGAGTGAGGAACAAAGAAGTTCAGGTGTGCATTTAAAAAAAAAATCAATAAACCTCCCAAGATACTACTCTGTTCAAAAGATTGAAGCTCATTAGTTTACAGTAGGGTAGCTTAGTACTTTGGTAAACATTCCTAATTATGGCACAAATTAAGAATATGTGTTGATATTTATAGGAGCAGAGATAAAATTTGCACTTTGTACATTATCTAAAAAAAATGTTTTTGAGCCAGTTCACAGTGTAAACAAGATCAGTGTTTAATGTATTTAAAATATATTTTGCCCTGGCTGGTGTATCTTAGTGGACTGAGTGCGGGCCTGTGAACCAAAGGATTGTGGTTCGATTCCCTGTCAGGGCACATGCCTGGGTTGCAGGCCAATTCCAGGCAAGGGACGCACCAGAGGCAACCATACATTGATATTTCTCTCCCTCTCTCCCTCTCTCCTTCCCTTCCCCTCTAAAGATGAATAAATAAAATGTTAAAAAAAAAAACAAAACAGCAAAGCTTAAAAAAATAAAATAAAATATATTTTAAAAGCCACACTTGCACACAAAACTTGATGTACTAATTAAAGAATTTTCTTATTAATTAAAACAAATGAACAAAGATGTTAACACAACAACACATGCCCCATTCAATCATTTACACATAATAGTATGTGCCAGGCAGTGTTCTAAGTGCTGGGGGTTAGAGTAATGAACAAAACAGACAAAAATCTATGCAACTTACATTCTACTGAAGGAGGCAGAATAAAATTATAAATAGGTAATTTTGGAATATTAGTGCTAAGTGCAAAGGAGGAGAAATAAAGCAGAATTAGGAGATAATATGTGTCAGGATTCGTGGTAGTTGGGTGAAATTTTAGATTAGGGAGGCTATAAAAGGTCTTTCTGAAAAGGTGGGATTTGAGTAAAGAGGTGAAGAAGGGGAATTTATTTTTCATCTTTAATAACTTAAAAAAATCCTCACCCAGGGATACATCCATTGGTTTCAGAGAGAGAGAGAGAGAGAGAGAGAGAGAGAGAGAGAGAGAGAGAGAGAGAGAGAGATGTGAGAGAGAAACATCTATTGGCTGCCTCCTGCACACTCCCTGACAGGGGATCAACCCCTCAACCTAGGTATGTGCCCCGATCTGGAATAGAACCAGAAACCCCTTGGTGCACAGGATGACACCACAACCAACTCAGCCACCTGGCCAGGGCTTTACTCACTTTTTTTGACCAGGAGGATATCTGGGTAAAGGGCGATTCTGATATAGGGAGCAACAAGTCCGTTGTCCTTGAAGTTGGACTGTGTCTGGTATGTTTGAGGAGCAGCTACAGGAGTGAAGGGCAGGAGAGTTGAAGATGAGGTCAGAGAGAACTTATAGGGAATGGGAGCTGGGGAAAGAGGATTTTGTAAGGGCTTTGTTCCTTCTCTACATGAGATGGAAGGCCATTGGTGGTTTTTTGAGCAGAGAAGCGATGTGATATGACTTAACAATTTAACAGGATCATTACAGTGCTGTGTTGAGAATGGACTAAAGAAAGACAAGAGCAGAAGCAAAAAGTCCAGTAATAAGCTATTTTTAACCCCAAACGGTGACAATGGTTGGGACTAAGATGTTGGCAGTGAAGATGAAGACGTAGTTGGATCTTGATATATTTTGAAGCCGAAACTGATGGGATTTGCTGACAGCTCAGATATGGTTTCTAAGAATAGGAGAGGCAAGAATGACAAAAAGTTTTTGCCCTGAGCAATTGGAAAGATGGAGCTGCCATTAACTGAGAATCGGGTTTGAGGTGGGTGAGAAATACCAGGAGTTCAATTTTGCTAATCTTAAGTTTGAGATAACTTAGAGACGTACAAATAGAAATGTCAAGTTGGTAGCTAGAGATCATCTGGAGTTCAGGAAGAATGTCTGGACGAGATGTACAAATTTGGGAGCCATCACTCTGTACATGTTATATTTAAGGAGACCATTTTGATCACAATGTGAGTAATTGTAGATGACAAGAAGTCCTGGAATAAGTCAAAGGCATGTCAACCTTTGCAGGTGGTACAGGTGAGGAAGAACTACAAAAAGAAAAAAAAAAAAAAAAACCCTGAGCAGTCATCAGAGATAAAGAAAAGTAGGAGAAAAGCAGGCTGTGTTGTATTCTAAAAACCAAGTAAAAAAGTTGTTTCAAAGAGGAGACAGTGATCAACTGTGTCATATGTGTCTAACCCATTAAATGCAATGAGAGCTGAGAATTGACTATTGGCTTTAGAAATGCGGGCCACTGGTGACTTCATTGGAGTAATTTCAGTGAAGTGTTGGAACCTAATGCTTCAAGGGAGAATGGGAAGAGAAAAGTAGAGAACACTGTTTAGACAGTTATGCTGTAAAGAGAAGGAGAAAGATAAAATTGTGGTGGATGAGAAAAATCAAGAAATGTTTGTGTGTATAAACATATATGTATGAGGGGGACACCCCAAAATCTTGGAATTATCTTCTAAAGGGCAGGCACCTGGAAGCCTTGTAGTATAGGTTCCCCGCCAGGTGAGGGTTCTAGGAACCCATTAGTATTGGTGCACCAGTTGGTGATGTGGTGAGATGGTGCACTCAGCTTCAGTGAATTTTTTTTGAAGACTCCACGTTTGCCCATTTTCTGGTGGGTGATTTATGAGCACACATGCCAACACTTGCACTGAGTGTTCAGCAGTTTTTGACCCAAACCGCATAACCACCATTCCCCACCCTCCCTATTCACCTGATTTCTCCTGGAGCGGCTTATTTTTGTTTCCCCCAGAAGAAAAATGTCCTCACAGGAAAACGTTTTGCTGATGTGAAAGAGGTAAAAGGAAAAACAGCAGAAGCACTAAAAGGCATCAAAATTGACACGTTCAAAGCTTTTTTGAGCAGTGGAAAAAAGGTCTCCATAAGTGTATTGCATCAATTGGAGAGTACTTTGAAGGTGACTGAAGTTTAAACATGTAAGAATAAATACACAAATTTTTATAAATAAATTCCATTTTTTGGGTCTCCCCCCTCCTAAGTGTATAATGTATATAAAAAGACAGGTTTTTATGCTGATGAAAATGAACCAGTAAAATTAGAAAAATTGTTAATCTAGGAGAGAAGAAAAAGAATCCTTAAGACAGTGTACTTGAAGGGCAGAAAGGATTGTAACCTCACGTACAAGTGGGGTGATGCCCTTTGCTCTGGCAGGAGGGGAGCCTGGGTACAGAGCAGGAAGAGAAATGTGTGGCCCAGATGCAGTGAGATGGGTGGGTATGAACACAAGGGTTTGTGGAAATTCTGTTCCGATTGCTTGAACTCAGTTTTTGGTCGGTTAGAAAGTAAATTATAGATCTCATGATACTCTCCCCATTTAATTCATTTGAGAGGAATTTCACTGTATTATTGTCAAAGTGGAACCAAAGGTACTTTTAAAAGTATAGAAAGCAAAGAACTTTTATAAGAAATGTTTTAGATCAATCTCAACTGAAATATGTTCTCTTTTCCCACTGAATTTGTAGGAGTCAGTTGGAAGACTATCTGGACCTGGTGCTTTTAAAAAGTTGTAATTATTTAATCACTTTATCTGGGCTTTTCTATTAAGCTTTCCATTTCTCCAAGTCAATTTTGGCAAATATTGTTCTATGAATCCGAACCTCATTTGTACTGATTTAAGGATTTCTCCTCAATTAATATTGTTGTTGTTTTTTTTTTGTTCTTAATCCCTTCTTTCTAGGTCTCCTCCCACTTCTCTCTCTCCTAGACTTTTTGGATGAGGATATGTTTGTGTTCATATATTTTCTTTAATAATAGAACATGGAGTTCCGGCAAAGGTGGAGATGTAGGTAGAAACCCTTTGCTTCCTTGTATAACCAAAAGGAGGATAACAACCAATCTAAAATCAATAAACAACCAGAAGTACCAGAAAATAAAATTGCATGGAACTCTGACAACCAAGGAATTAAAGAAACAGTCAGCTGGACCAACCAGACCAGTAAGATGGGCAGAGCCCAAGGCAAGGAGGTGGACTGCGTGGGTGGGGCTGACTGAATGGGATATTGAGACTCAGAGCTGACTGTGGACTATGGTGGGGGTTGCTGTGGTGGGAGAAACTCCCAGTCTCACATGAGAATTCATTGGAAAGTGGCCTAGAAATGAGCAGGTGAGCTGCACTGTTCCCTCTCTGGCCCCTCCCCACAAGCAGTGCTGCAGTGCAGCGAGGAGGGATGCCCTGCCTGAGTGAATACAGAAGGCCCTGCACCCTTACAACTTAACAGGTGTGCCAAGACAATGAAATACGGCCCAAATGAATGAACAGAGCAAAACTCCAGAAAGAGAGTTAAGTGATGAGGAAATGGCCAACCTATCTGATGGAGAGTTTAAAGCCCTGGTAATCAAAATGCTCACAGAACTGATTGAGTTTGGTCAAAAAATGAAAGAACAAATGAAAGATACCCAAAGTGAAATAAACCAAAATATTCAGAGAACCAACAGTGAAGGGAAGGAAACCAGGACTCAAATCAACGATCTGGAACAAAAGGAAGAAACAAACATCCAACCGGAACAGAATGAAGAAACAAGAATTCAAAAAATGAAGAGAGGCTTAGGAACCTCTGGGATAACTTTAAATGTTCCAATATCCCAATTATAGGAGTGCCAGAAGGAGGAGAACAAGAGCAAGAAATGGAAAATTTATTTGAAAATATAATGAAGGAAAACTTCCATAGTCTGGCAAAGGAAATAGACTTCCAGGAAGTCCAGGAAGCCGGGAGAGTCCCAAAGAGGTTGGACCCAAAGAAGAACACACTAAGGCACATTATTATTAAGTTACTCAATATTAAAGATAAGGAGAGAACCTTAAAAGCAGCAAGAGGAAAGGAGAGAGTTACCTACAAAGGAGTGCCCATAAGGCTATCAGCTGATTTATCAAAAGAAACCTTACAGGCAAGAAGGAGCTGGAAAGAAGTATTTGAAGTCATGAAAGGCAAGGGCCAACATCCAAGATTACTCTATCCAGCAAAGCTTTCATTTAGAATGGAAGGACAGATAAGGTCAAGTTAAAGGAGCTCATCATCACTAAGCCCTTATTATATGAAATGTTAAAGGGACTTATCTAATAAAAAGAAGATAAAAAATATGAACAGTAAAATGACAACAAACTCACAACTATCAACAAATGAACCTAAAAAAAAAAAAAAAAGAAAAGCAATGAAAACAAAAACCAAGCAAACAATTAGAACAGGAACAGAATCAGAGAAATGGACATCACATGGAGGGTTTTCAGTGGTGGGGGGAGGGAAGGAAAAGGGGGGAAAGGTACAGGGAAGAAGAAGCATAATTGGTAGGCATAAAATAGACGGGGGAAGGTCAAAAATGGTATAGGAAACAGAGAATTCAAAGAATTTATATGTACAACCCATGGACATGAACTAAGGTCGGGGAATGCTGGAGGGTTGGGGGTGCAGCATGGAGGGGGCTAAAGGGGTAAAATTGGGAAAACTGTAATAGCATAATCAATAAAATATACTTAAAACAACAAAAAATAATAGAACATTAACTGAGGTGTTTATCTTGGTGTATCTGATTAATTACATTATTCATAAACTATTGTTACTTTAAAAAATTTTTATTTATTGATTTGAGAGAGAAAGAGAGAGAGAGAGACAGAGAGAGACATGGATTTGTTGTTCCACTAATTCATGCATTTGTTAGTTGATTCTTGTAGGTGTGGCAGACCCTTCTGCGTGGCATGGGCCCAGCTCCCACTCGGAGATGCACAGGACCCATGCCCACAGATAGGTTCTTTCGTGGGTAATCAGATTTGCAATATACTTAGGCTATTTTGATACTTGCTCTTTGCTAAAACCCCCTCACCCTGCAAGTACCTTGCAGGCCCAGTGTAACTGGCTGCCTATTCATTTGCTAATATCCTTCTTCTGTGATGTAATGAGGGGCATTGGCTCCTTTGTTGTAACTGAGATAGTGAGGAAGAACCATCTTGGAATGTGAGAATTAGAATAAAGGCCTGTCATGGCGGAGGCCACGGCTTTTGCTCCTCTTGAGAGAAAAGCCGTGCTGTCGTCCTTATTCCTCCACCAGACTCGGTAGTCTGTGTGTATGTTTTGATTCATCCACAATGATGCAGACACTGCTGGCCGGTGTCCGCATCAGTAGGTGCCCTGACCGGGGATCAGGCCCACAACCTTGTGCATCAGATGACGCTCTAACCAACTAAGCTACCTGGTCAGGCCTACTTTTACTTGCCAAAATTTACTGAAGTTACTAAATTTACTGAAGTAAAATTATACTAAAGTTTACTAAAATCTGAACTTCTATGAGTCTCTTCCCAACTCTAAATTTACCAAAATTTATTAAAGTTAAATAAAAATCTGTGACTAGACATGTTGTGTTCTTAAAGATTTTAAGGCCTGTTGCCTCCTGCTTTTTCTCCCATTTTATTTAGCATATAAAGATTTACAAATGTTATGTTTTAATGTTTGTTATAAATTTGTATCTTTTCTTGCTTTTGAACTAGTTCTGTAATAATTCATTGTTTCCAGTGTTCATTTTGGAGACATGCAAATCCATCTTTGTGTTTTTAACTGTATCATCATCTTCACGTGTCTTCTCCACACCCAGTGGTTCTTAGGTCATATACTTATATCTACTATAATCTTTTCCACTCACCAACTTGTCTCTTTGTGTATCTGCGTGTCTCATTTTTTTTTTATTTCTTATTAAATTGCCCTCTGATCTTTGCTCTTTCCCCCTATTGTGGCCTTCCATTAATCATATCTGTATATGGGAATATCTATTTTGCTCTGTAAAGCCTTAAAATTTATTTTCCCTTTGGGAACTTTCTTTGTATCACTAAAAAATTTGTATTCTCATTCTCTTATATCTTGAAAAATGAGCTGATTTTCTTTCCCCGTGATCATCTCATCATTTTTAATGTTTTTCCCCTGAGGAATAAGAGATTTATTCATTTTTTATAAAGCTCTATAAAATTTTTTAGCCTGCGAGAACTTAATTGTGTGTGTGTTTTTTTTTTATTTTGCCTGATTAGAAATCTTTGGCTATATTGTTGTTAGTGACATTTTCTCTAACTCTCCCCCACCTCCCCCAGCACCACATAATTCTTGTCAGGTTTACTTGCTCCTAGGCACTGAATCTAAATATGTATTTCTTGGTCACACTTCATTTAACTCCAGATCTATTGGCTGTAGTGAAGAAGCTCAATAAAACCCTTTTAGTATAAAACAAGGCATATTCCCAGTCTCCCATTCTTCTTTTTCTGGGAAGACAGAAGGAGAATTGGGAATAGGTCAGGAGATGTTCAAAAAATTCCATCTTTTCATCACCTGACTTATATCTACAATCATCAATTATGTAATGAATCTTCCAATGAAAACCTCACAACCTCCACGGTTCTACTATTGTATTTGTCATATGCTCACACTTACATTGTTGCTTTTTGTTCTTTATCATTGAGGAGCCCCAAACTATTCTCTCTTTGGATAGTCTCATACCTTTCAGAAAACTTATACCCAATTCTGGTCTTTGACAGCCTCCATAGACTTCCTGTTGCCTGAATTATTAGCTATTTATATTTTGTTTGTATTTTAATCTGTGATTTTCTTAATTCTTCAAGATTTTTCCCTAATCTTTTTAATTCCCTGGATCATTCTCATGTTGTGTCTTCCTTGAGCTGTAGATTATTTTCCCTTCCTCCAGTATTCTCACAGTTTCTGGCATGTGGGTTAATCTACGGTTATCTCATTATTCCTTTAATATTCTGACTCATATTTTATTTCTCTGAATTTTATGTTCTCCTCTCTTCCTCTCCCTCCTTCTCTTGCCTTTCATGGACTTTGTACAGAGGAAATGCCAATATTCTATCCTATTAGGAAGAGATCTTCTCTTAAATCAGTGACTGACTACTTCTAGTTAAGTATTTTTTTTGTTGTTGCCATGCTAGGCCCCTTCCATTACCCTCTGAAACCCATCTATTTACTTCCTTTTCCCCCCAATGTCTTTTTTTGCCATCTTTCCTTTTTCATGGCCCTGGAGAACTTTTGTATATTTGTATGCCAAGTTGTTACTATTTCAGTTTTTACTCCATGACATCCTTCACTGAAGCAAACCCTGTGGTGTCTGCCTCCCTTTTATGAAAACACAAATTTGCCCTCTTAGTCTCAGAGCTTACCAATGGTACAATTCTATCAGGACCTTGCTTTGATTTTGTTCTCCATACATGGGAGAGCTCTCCAAATTAAACATTAACTGTAGATTATTTCTTGAGCTCAGTGTAAAATGACTCAACTGTCTTCTTAAGTCCTCCTTATCACCCCAGCATATAAGTATTTGGCAGCTGATTAAATCCAACTTTGACTTTTTAGACTGCTAAATCCTCAAAGGCATGGATTTTGATATTCTGTACATTCAGCGAGTAGTCTCTTCCGCAGAATTGCTGTTAGGAATAAGCAAACCCTCCCTTTCCCATTGCCCTGCTTCCTAACATTGCGGCCTGTGAAGCTGAAAGAGACATTCACCTAAGCACGGAGCTCACTGAGTTGTCTTTGGATCTCAGGTGGCACACGGGCCTGATCAGAGTGACTTCTCAGTAATGTGTGTGGGGTAAATGCCATTAACCATGAGTCTTCTGCACAAATCAGACATCATTTTGCCAGAAGAACAGGGCTCCATCAGCCAGGAAGTATTTGCATTTGCAATTTATAGATTGTTACAAACATTAAAATTCCAATTCACTTCCCCCTGAATAATGAATGGGTAGTATCAGTAATAGAAATTAGTTCACTGGGAAACCTCTCTGATGACAAGGAGTTTAATAGGAATTAGAAATTGCTCAATTTCAATCTTCAGAGCAAAGCTACCTCCCGCATTGTAATAATTGATTGCATCATCTTTTGAAGTAACTTACAAAGCTCATCTTTTAATTGTGTAATTAAAAGATTTTTGTCAGTTAATGGACAACAGCAATTTAATAGCATATTAAAGGTGCAAATGTACATACATATGGATCACCTGGATCTATGTTTTGCCGATGTCTGCAAAATTCAGTTACTTACAAGTGAAATGAAGGGAAGGGTAGGAGAGCTCCTGATTTTCTTGACGGTTTTCCCAAAAGGAGGAAAATTCTAATCTCTGTGATTGGGTCATAGTTGAACATAAATTTTGGGCGGTGTTAATATTGCTGTGTGTGAGGGGGTCACTATGGTAAGAGGTCTGACACAAGGATACAGCAATCTCTTTTTCCTGCTTTCATGTGGCACAACTGGCAAGCTGATGCTTTTTTTGCTTTTCTCTCACACAGTAGTTAGATCTGTTTCACACCTTTAGGTTGTTTCCCTTTCCCTTTACTTTTTGGTATGACCTTGACATTTCCACATGATCATGGTCTGTGCCCACTCCTTGGACTGTTCCTGGTTGGTTTGTGTAATACTCCAAGTTCATTCATTCTAGCTCTCTAGATTTGGCCCCAGCACTAGTCTAAGTGTTGATATCCCTTCTCTTATCATAGCCCTGGCAATGGGACATCACACATTATTTACCCGTTAAGCACCCATCCGAAGAGTTTACAGGGTCTGTAGGTTGAAGTGGCCCCAAGAGATAGATCTGGCATTCAGAGTAGAGCTGCAGTATTGCTCTCTATATCTTCATACCTCTTTTTGACATAGCTCCAAATTTTATAGTAGATGCATACAAAGTAAAAAAGTCAACAGAGACCACAGTTACCTCTCAGGCAAATAAAAACTTGGAAACTCTCCTAATTTGGAAAAACTCCACAGTTTAATACCTGCTGGATGCTAGGTTAAGCAAATTTAAGCTGCACTCACAAAATAAAGTCCTGAGGAGTACACATTTTTCCAGTGCTCTTTATTTGAGGCCCTTGTGAGTTAGAGAAAATTTCAGAGTCAGCACTTGACTTGCCTTAGGTGATGTGGAAAGTAGGGAAAATTCAGAGGATTTCAACCAAATTAGTCCAGTGACAGGGGCTCCTATTGAAAATATCTGAAAACACAGACCTTGTATCGGTCCCTAAGATTCACGACACCAACATGTAGGCTTTCTAGAGGCATTGACTCCTTGGTAGCCCTAGTAGAGAAGCTAATTCAGGAGTACCAGCTGGACACAGCAGCTCATCCCACAACAGTGGGATGAGGATCCCTCCTTAGGGATCCAAGGAACCCGTGTTACCAGCACTCAGCCCCAGCTTCCATGTTCAGTGCAACAGTACCTTTGAACACATAGGCTAACTAATTTGGCTCAGTAGAGGTCCTCAGGACAAGAATGCCTATATGCAGGTAATTGTGCCTTCTGATTTCTATAACTTTTGCTGGAAATAATATTACAAAGAAATGAGATCCCAATTAAGGAAAGTTTATATAAATTCTGAAAGAGCCTGGAACTTAGATTTGGATGCACTGATTTAAATCTCCTCTTATAACATACTTGCTGAATGACCTTAGGCATAACACTTAATTTTCACACTAGAAGTTCTTACAGTTCAGGAAATTAAAGTTTCACAGAAAATAGAAAATTTTGCCAGTGCCACAATGCCGGCAAATTATTGTAAAGGTGCGCAGAAATACCCCAAATTAGAATTATATCATATACCCTCAGGTTCTTCTGGAACTCTTCTAATATCCAGGAATAAAATGGAGATCATCTTTAACTTATACCTTGGGATTTCTGAATGGATATTGTTTTAGTCTTTTTTTCAGAAGCTTCCTAGTGCCTCAGAATACCTGACACATAATAAGATGAATATTATGTGCAGAATCAATAAACAAAGCAAACTTTACCATTAATGAAAGGCCAGTGAAATTGCTTGACCATATAAGCATAAAAATGAACATGGCTTAGAGGGGAAGAGTCTCTAGCATGTTGGACCATTTTTTAAAAAAGATTTTACTTACTTATGTTTAGAGAGTGGGGAAGGGAGGGAGATAGGGAGAGAAACATCAATGTGTGGTTGCCTCTCACACACCCCCAACTGGGGACCTGGCCTGCAAACCAGGCATGTGCCCTGACCAGGAATTGAACCAATCACCCTTTGATTCATAGGCGGGTGCTCACACCAGTCAGGGTATGTTGGACCATTTTTCAAGGACAACTGAGGAGGGGGGCTAACAATGCTAGCTAATGAAGAAGGATAATCACTAGTAGAATGGGTGTTGTCCCAATGAGAATAATAACCAAACAGCCAGGTCCAAGAAAATACATAAAAAATATAGGTGATAAGAGGAGCATATCCTCTACTGGCTGGAGGATAGAAAAAGAGGGTCGTAAGCTTCCTGAGGGCAGAGCCTCTGTCTTCTATTCTTTGTGTCTCCAGCATGAGTCAAGGGGATTAGGAGCCAATACCTAATACCTGTAGCTTCAACAAATATTTGTAAATGAATAAATGAATTAATCACTGCCTACTTGATACAGAACTGAACTGCTGAAGCTGTTCAAAGAAGAAAGGCAAGATTCCATATGCTCCTTAGAAGCCAGAATAACTGTCAGGACTAGTATTAATTAGCCAAAGGAAAAGGGACTTTTTAGGCCACAGGAAACAGGGTGCCTATCATTGTGGAGACTCTTGAAAGTCTTAAAGCAGCGTTGTCCCACCTTTTGGGGTCTCTGGGCCACACTGGAAGAAGAGTTGTCGTGGGCCACACATCAAATACATTGCAACATGTAATCACAAAAAAAAACTCATAATGTTTAAGGAAATTTATGATTTTGTGTTGAGTCACATTTATAGCCATCCTGGGCTACAAGTGGCCTGTGGGCCACATGCCTTGGACACCCATGTTTTAAAGGATAATTGCTTTTGAACAAGCTGGGAGTAACCCAGGGAGCTCTTTCTCCAGGAGTAATAGATTCATTAGCACCCAAGGCCTTCAGATAAACATGGGCAAATCCTAACCCCAGGATCAGTAGCTAAATACCCAAACTCTATTCATTTTCACCAGAGTCTGGTGTTTAGAATGGAATAAAGGAATAAATGTGGGCAAGGTTAAAACCAATTTTCAGAAATAAAAAAAATTACTTGCAAGGATTTTATGTTGTAGTACTGTATTCAATTAATTTGTTACAGGATTATGATTTTATAATATGTCATGGCTAATGTTGTACCATTCAAGTGATATCCAGTATGCATATAAATGCAAACTTCTTAGATTGGTACAAAAGCCCTGTGTGGCATGCTATCAAATTAACTACTTTTCCAGAATCACATCAAATCCTCTTCTTATGCAATTTATACTCGAACTGTACTCAAATACTTCTTCAGGTCTTGGTGAATTTTCATTGCCTGTGAATTAGCTCCAAACCAGAAAACTATTCATTTATCAAGATCCAATTCTAGTGTTTTCCCTCATCACCAAATCTCAAAGGAGAACTAATTATTTCCTCTGTCTATCCAAACATATCTCTATTTTAAGAATCATGTACCCCTTTGTTTTAGAACCACTTACTTTTCAACCTCACATGGTAGGCTGTCGGCTCCAAAATGGCAGCCTCCAGTCTTCATTTCTGTCTACCTCACCTAGCTGAAGAAACAGTCACCAGCTACACAAAAACATCCATGCATATGTATTTATGGAGTCATTACCAAATAACCAATCATATTTCATGTCTTCAAATACCTAACATTTAATCAAACAACTTGGAAATACATTACTAAAGGTCATGCTATGAACTTGACCCCACCCCCCTGCCCACCCAAGTGGTTTTGTCTACATTTAGTTGTGACGATGTTTGCTCCGGCATGTGGAGACCCAGGAAGAATAAAATCCTTGATACCTGTAATTACGCCTGTGTAGTCTGCCATGAGAAATGATTTTTCTAGTCTAAAAAGCTAGGCTGAAAAAGCCAGGCTTCTGGTGATTTCATTAACATTTAAAAATGTTAACAATTCTGTCAGCCCAAACTGAAAATGACTGTGTGAGAAATGAAAGCTTGCATCACTTTGACACTTGCTCTTCATGGCTCATTATCCTCATGACTTGCCTTATGCAGTGAGGAAGAGGGGTCAGCTTCACAAAATTCAGGAACAATTAAGAAAATTAGTATATGCAGATGTGACTTATAGACTGAGAATAACAAACTTTGTAAGAGACTGTATTCAACAAAATAAATACGACTAATGAAAAAATTCACAGCTGTTTTATACCTTAGGGCAGCTTTTCAGTTGTTCATTGTAAAGACTGCCCACTGACTCCCTTTGACCCTTTCCTGAACACTTTGGAAGTTTCTCCTTGACTGCATGACCAGAGAGTTAAGAAGGTCTGGGCATATTTTTTGAAGTTCTTTAAGTTCATTCTCAAACACATCCATGGAGATGAAAATATTGTCACTGACCCATATACATTGTAAATTGCTGCCTCCACCCCTCGCAATCTTCTTTTGTAGCTTTTAGAGTTTGTGGAATAAACGTGGAAAAAACCACAAGGACAAAGTTATTCACTAACCTAATTTTTCATTAAAAAAAAACAAAACAAAACAAAACAGAAGAAAACTAGATGGTATCTAGCTAGGTAAATTAAAAAAACAACTATGCTTTCAATTTAGACAAATTTTTATTTATGTCAACCACTTGTTTTTCTTCTACAGCGACATTTGATGTAGGATGTAAATATTGGCTTGGCCAAAAAGTCCACCTAGTTTTTTTCTGTAAAATGAAAGACATGTTTTTCATTCTCACCAATAACTTTATTGATTTTTTGAGTCTATCAGCTATCTTCCCCATGGTATAATGTTGATTGTGCTCAATTAATGTCTCAATTTGAGCACTATCAACTTCAGCTGGTCTGCCTAACCTTGGAGCATCATCCAGCAAGAAATCCCCGGCACGAAACTTTGCAAACCACTATTGACACATTCCATTAGTCACAGTGTATGGAGACACATTCTCCACACACTGCACAAATCTTTTTTTCTTTGTGTTTCAGTTGTATTTTTACCTTTCTTGAAATAATAAAGCACAATATGCTGAAAATGTTGCATATTTTCTTCCATCTTCAATATTAAAATGGCTAACAAAAATTCACCAATTTTGATAATTTTTAAAAAATGCATGCTGATATGAGAGCTGTCACAATACAATCTAACAAACTTGTTTTGAATGAAGTTAAGACAACTAAGCGCTACTAGAGACATCTTCTGGAAAAAAACCAAACTTCTTGGCCAACCCAATATAATAGAAAATTTCCTTTCCTTCTTTCTGTATCAAGTTCAATAAATGTCTATTAAATGGTTGCCATATGCTAGGTATTAAGCTAGGCTGAATAATAATATTTCCACTTACTAAAATTTGTATTTTGGCTCACAAGTCAGGTACAGGCAAATAATGATGATTTGTACATAATTTCATGTAAAAAGTGCCACGGGATCCTTGTGGAAGGAGGCACACAACTTTAGCACAAATTAAATCTTGAGAAGCCAGAAAGATCAGTTTGATCTTGATAAAATTAACTCCAAAGGTATATATAATGCATGTCAACAAATATTCCTCCCTGAAGTTTTTAAACATTTTTAGGATCCAAACAGAATCATTTTTCCTGGGCTCTCCATTTTATATGAGACAGAAGAATGCTAAATATTTAATGTAGTTTCTGCCAGTGGTTTTTCCTGCCTGCTGCTTACAGTTGTCTTTTCAAAATAATGACTATTCTGAAATATGAACAAAAACTTTGCTTATATTTTTGTTATGAAGGAAAATGTTTCTTATCCTAGATAAAATCCTGCACCTCAATTATGTTCTAGTTCAAAAACAGTAGATTAAATCAGATAGCAGCTATAAAATAAAAATATTCATAGAATTCCATCTTGTGGAAATTCAAATTGCAATATGGAAGAAAATGGAAAGATCGGATAATGGTAGAACATCTAATTTTATCATTAAAAGTTTCCTAATAAGTACAGTTTGAATTATTTATTTTATTAACAACTTTCTTTAGGGAGTGTATATATAGGCTGTGCTTAAACTCCTCCACGTATATGGTATTTAGCATGTTGATTTGCAATTAGTAGGTGCTTGATCCACCTATGTAAAATTAAATGTAAAATGCTTAGGATTTCCTGACTTTTCACCCAATAATCATGTCTTTCTGAAAGGTAAGATACTATGATTTTGCCTTGAGTTCCTCAATATTGTCAGATGTCCCTGTTCCAAGAGAATTGCCTAAAAATGGGGCCTAGACTAGAGCTAAGCATTCACCTCTGAGAGAGCAATGGTTTTCTGATTTGGCCTCTCTGACCATAGGTGATCCTTTTCAGGGAAAAAAACTAGGTCACTATAAAAAAATCCTTTAAGGATATTCTCCTTTGGGGAAATCATGAAAAACATTTCTATAAAATGGGTTATTCTTTAATTTAAATGGGCTTTTTCATTTTAGCTTCTGAGCCAGACTGAGGAAGTGGGGAGGAAAAATACCTAAATTTTAACAAATCGTACATATGTATGAGACTCTTGTATAAACTCTTAGTTTATTCTAGCTCTCTATGTATGTATATATGTATGTATGCATGGATGTATCTACACATCTACCTATGTATCTATCACAATGCCTTCATGGACAGTAGAATCTATTGATTATGTAAATGAATATATAACATAGCAAACCAGGGCTTAGAGAAATTAGGTAACTTGACCAAGTCATGCAAGTAGTAAGTGGCAGAGTCAAAATTCAAGTTCAGAGTCTGGCTCCAGGGTCTACGCCTTTAACCACTACTTCATACTGTCTTAAGCATCAAGGCCTAGGAGGAGAGAGAAAAGTCTATTTTCTGCTTGACTAATTTATTTTCTCTGTGATTTAGAGAGATTTGTCCTAGTCTGTTGATATGGGAAAGTGTGAGCAGGGTAGAACTATTTGTTATGTATCTACTATGAGCTGAGCCACAGTGTTAGGTACTTTTCATATGTAATTTCATGGTATCTTTATTATGACATCAAGCTATTCAATATTATCCCAGTTTACTAACTAGAGAACGGGGGCTCAGCCTTGTTAAATAACTTGCCAAGAACATACAGCTAGTAGGTAACTAAGCTTGGATTTAAAAGCAGGACTGAGTGTTCCCCACTATACACCATGTGCTAAAAGTCCATGGATCAAATTTCAGATGACAGACCATGAAATACTAGCCTTATGTAATCTGAAAACCTCTCAGAAACATTAGAGTTTAAAGTTACTCAGAATCAAGACTTTTGCAAAAGAGATAGTGAAATTTTACTTCCTGTCCCAGCCCTGTGAAAGGGGATGTAACCCAGGTCTTGCATCCTACCTTGACAGATACTGTCCTGAAGTGAGATTTGTCGTCTCCACATCCATGCAGTTCATCGTGCTGGGAATGAGGGCAAGTTCTGGCTGGATCATAGTGGCTGTGGCTACAGCTCTGGCAACCAGTTCCATGGCATCTTGCACATAGTACTCAAAGACTGACTGCGTTGTTTTCCCATGAGCAATGAGCCCCAAGGGAAGACCTTCTGTCCTCAACTCCTCGACGTTCTGTGAATCCCCCAGCACCCAACGAAGCTCAGGGGGCATTACCCCAAACTGGGTGGTAATTTCAAAAATCCGCCGGATACCCTCCATGTCGCAGCCGAACATTACCATTGTGGGCGTGCTGTTCTTAACACTCTCAAGCTGGACCTGCAGGAAGCTTAAGAGGTCCTCAGTGGAGGAGAGGTTGGCGGTGATGTTGATGATAGACCCGAGGAGAAACTTGGAATTGTTCTGGGTAAGGAAGAGGAAGTCAGTGATGTTCCAGTCTTCCTGGCACAGCAACAAGCTAAAATTGTACCAGTTGTTCATGGTCAGGATTGAGACAGTGACATCAGCATCAGAACTTAATGAATTTTCTAAACTCAGCTGTAGGTGAAGGGGATTCTGTATTTAAAGATATGAAAAAGAACAATTAGAAAGCATTGGCCAAAGATTATAACATAGGGTACACTTTTGCTTTCCTATTAGGCTTACTCCTTTATTTTTTTCTGCAATATTCAAATGCATATCTGGGATAAAATTCCCATAATTCAGAAAGCTATGTTTTCTGTCTAATGGAATTATTGATTCTTTACAGCTAATTTCCTTATAACTTTTGCTAAGAGTATCAGACAGCAGATGGTTCTTGGTGTAAATGTTGGGGTAACACAACCATTCATACACTTGGTCTTAAATTTTTATCAGGCTTATCTTCCTTTCCTTCTTCCTTTTTATTTCCTTCTTTGCCTTAACCCCCTTCCAGAAGCAAAGAGCAATGGAAGGCAAACTCCATAGCCAGCAGGAACAAACTATTCCTAACTGTTTTCTTGGCCTCACCTCCCTATTCTGTTGACAGTTTTCTTTCTAAAACATAAATGTGACCACATCATTCTTCTGCACCATACCCTCTGAATCACCCATAGGACATATTTCAAAACCAACAGCATGGCTTAGGAGGCCATTCCTAGTCCTTAACCTGCAATGCCCCAGCTATGCACACCAAGACAAGTCATAGTGGACAATTTATTTCTCCTGCATCGGAGCGAGCATTTTCATGCCTACACACACTTGATAAGCTGATCTCATCACCTGGGAATGCATTTGTTATATTCAATGTCATCCTTCAAACACTCAGCTTTTCGACGCAGATTTCCAGAAACTAGTTTATGTAGCCTTTATGAGTATTTCTGTTGTTGCTGCTGATTATCTTTTTTTTGACCTCCAGTATTTCTGCCCTATTGATTTCCTGCAGTGGTGAACTGGGTTTTGTTTGTTCTCTGACTGCTGACCAAGCAGACTTGATCATCTCATGTCTGTGCCATGGGGTCATGTTCATGCCTTTATTACACAACTCTTCACACCATAGTGTAGCTGTTTGGTTAATGTGTTTATCTACCAGACTAGACTGGAAGCACTTCAGGACAAAGACCGTATCTCAACCATTTCCTGTAGCCCGGGTCTTAGTTAAACAGAGAGTATTTGTCAAACAGGATTCTTTTTTTCTTTACTTCAAGTCCTGGGCTATGATCATAATCTCTTCACTGAAAGACTGAGAAGTCCATTCCTAGCAGAATTTCAAGACCCGATTTTGTCCCCATTTGGAACAAGGCCCATCAGACACTGCCCACAGAGGGATTCATTCAATAGTATCTGAGGAGCAAGTTCTAATAGAGACAGGGGTGAAAATGTTCTTTTCTTGCTAAATGGGGAAGTGAAATTAGCTAGTCACAGTGGGCGTTTCGCACCAGACAGAGAAACCAATGCATTTGGCATGAGAGTGACATGAAAGTAAGAATGAAGACCCCTCCCCACTCCCACGGATAATAATTTATGCATGCAGTCACAGTCATCCCTATAAACAGTTCTAATAAGCAAATCAAGATGTTGCAGTTAGTCTTTTCACAGACTCAGGGAACCAATTTTTCAAACAAATATTTATTAAATATTTAGAAATATCTAGTGATAAAGCAGCTCACATGTAGCATCTCCTAATTTCTCTTTGTGTAATGATAAAGGCACACACACACACACAAAGATGTGAAAACTTGTAACATTAAAATTCAGACTTAAAAGTTTTTCAGATTCTGAGAAAAATATTAAAGAAGACCTATCAAATCAAATTAAGAAACAGAATCTGAGTCTTCCATATAGTTTGCTATTTGCAAAGGGCTAATTGATGGTTTGACAGAAGGTATCATTTAAACATAATAATTTTCACGTTGTTTTCCTCCTAAATCAGAGAGACAATAACAGAACAACCTATGAATCAGGAAGCCTCTTTCAACCATGCAATAAGGTAAAACTGCCTCATAAGTGCACTCAATTTGTATAAATTAAGCAGCCTCAGTGGAAGGAGGTAGGGAGAGAGAACATATGAAGCTAAATATACTGACAATTCTCATTTCTCTATATGAGTGTACTCTTTATTGTATATGGCATATTATATATTTATGTATTATAATATATAAATATTATCATACATAGTTGTAGACATAAAACCACATATGGCAAACTAAATAAATATTACTGGAGATTTGTGAAGTGTAATTTTCCTACACTTTAAATTCTGCAGACAGAAAAGTCAGGCAAGATGGTAAGAAAATTTGTTACCTTATTAATAATTAAAACAGGGAATTACTAATAAAAGGATTAACACATAACTAAGTAGAATAGATGTTAATGTATACATATAAAGAGGTATATTGACTTAATGTGCTATATTAATATATTACAGGTTAAAAATTACAAAGGAGTATGAAGTTGAGAAAATAGATTATTTGGAAAAATAATGTCATTTATTCATTTATTTTAATTTTTTTAATTTTTCAATTACAATTGACATACCATATTATATTAGTTTTAGGTGTACACTCCATGATTCAATACTATATAACTTACTAGGTAATCATCCTGATAAATCTTGTACCCATTTGATACCATACATAGTTATTAGAATATTACCTACTGTATGCCCTATATTGTACTTTTCATCCTCATGACAAGTCTGTTTCTTCCAATTTGTACTTCTTAATCCCTCCACCTTTTTCACCCAACCCCACAATCCTCCTGCTCTCCAGAAGCCATCAAATTGTTCTCCGTATCTATGAGTCTGTTTTGGTTCTACTTGTTTGGTTTTTCAAGATTCAGTTGTTCATAGATATGTATTTATTGCCATTTTATCACTCATATTTTTTATCTTTATTTTCTTCTTCTTAAAGAAGACCCTTTAAACAACAATGAAAAAATGTTAAAAAAAAGAAAAAAGAAAGAAAAAGATCCTTTAATGTTTCATGTGATACTGGCTTGATGGTGAGGTATTTTTTTAGCTTTTTCTTGCTTGGGAGGCTTTTTATATGTCCTTCAATTTTAAATGTTAGCTTTCCTGGGTAGAATAATCTGGGTTGTAGGTCCTTGCTTTTCATTACATTGAATATTCCTTGCCTGTCTTTTCTGGCCTGCAGAGTTTCAGCTGACAGTCTTACAGGAGCTCCCTTGTAGATAACTAACTGCTTTTCATTCTCTCCTTGTCTTTAAACTTTTCCATTTTATGATGTGCCTTGGTGTCAGCCTCTTTGGGTTCATCTTGTTTGGGACTGTTTGTGCTTCCTGAACTTGTATGTCTACTTCCTTTACAATGGTTTGAAAATTTTCCATCATTATTTTATTCCCATAGGTTTTTAATTTCTTGCACTCTCTCTTTTCCTTTTGGTACCCCCATGATACAAATATTGGTATGCTTGAAATTATCCCAGAGACTCCTTACTCTATCCTCATTTTTTTGGATTCTTTTTTTTTTCTTTTACTATTCTGATTAAGTGTTTTTGCTTCCTCATATTTCAAATGGCTATTTTCATCCTTAGCTTTATCTACTCTACTGTTGATTCCCTGTAAATTATGCTTCATTTCAGTGAGTGTATTCTTCATTTATGGCTGGTTCTTTATTATGGTTTCCATGTCCTTTTTTTAATGCTGTTGAAGTTCTAAGTTCATTGAACATCCTTATAACCAGTGTTTTGAACTCTGCATCTAGTAGACTGCTTGTCTTAATTTTATTTAGTTCTTTTTTCCTGGAATCTTGTTCTGCTCTCTCATTTGGGACATATTCCTTTACCTCTTCACTTTGGCTATCTCCCTGTGCTTGTTTCTATGTATTATATATGTAACAGGGTGCAGCCAAGAGGGGGGCCCCAAAAGGGAGTTGGAATGGGGC